>OV743448.1:5003029-5491517 GCA_928269145.1 Agriphila tristella | reverse complement strand
TATTACCATTCAGTCAGTTCTCGGTCGCTGTCTGACGTACGCACGTCAGATAGAATTTTCGTCTCGTTGTTAAACACAAAACCTCGTCAATCATGTCCGGTCGTGGCAAAGGTGGCAAAGTAAAGGGGAAGGTCAAGTCTCGGTCGAACCGTGCCGGTCTCCAGTTTCCCGTGGGACGTATCCACAGGCTTCTGCGTAAGGGCAATTACGCGGAGCGTGTCGGTGCCGGTGCGCCCGTGTACCTGGCGGCCGTGATGGAGTACCTCGCCGCTGAGGTTCTCGAGTTGGCCGGCAACGCCGCCCGCGACAACAAGAAGACCAGAATCATACCGAGGCATCTCCAGCTCGCCATACGGAACGACGAGGAGTTGAACAAACTCCTGTCCGGCGTGACCATCGCACAGGGCGGTGTGCTGCCGAACATCCAGGCGGTGCTGTTGCCGAAGAAGACCGAAAAGAAGGCATAAGCGGTCGGCGGCGTGTCACCCACCCGTTGTTTACCTGTACGCGGTGGCGGTGTCAACCGGACGGCTCTCCGTGTCTTGCACACATTAAAAGGCCCTTTTCAGGGCCACAACATGATTCTATTCTCAAGTACTAAAGAGATGTTTCACTGTTAACGCATATTACGTCTTCATTCATCTCACTCACTTTTTATAATTAATAATTATGTACCTACCTGCTGAATACGCCACACAAGAGGAGGCGCTTATTATTATTATTATTAAGTATATAATATAAATAGGTAGTAATCAACACAATATACAACTGCGTTACCTATATGTACGGTCGAGTCCATTAATATGTTGGCACTTTTGGATAATTAAAAATCAATATCCTGTCAAACTCGACTGTACCTGCCTATTGATAAACTTTATTAATACCTATTTAAAATCGATCGATCAAGATGCGTTTTGTTGTTTACGTTACATACCTTAACTAGTAGCTAGGACCTACAATAATAAATATTTGATAGACGCACGGGGGGGAAAGGGGGTGAAGGGGGGGCAGGGATTTAGCTCATAACATTTGGTCGAAACGCGTCACGCAACGCGCGGCTAGTTGCGTGCCAACAAAACTGAAGTATACCGGCGTTTTAAAAAATTTAAAGTATCGTAGCGAACGGTACGAGACGTTAGGTTGTTGTTTGTCCCTCGCGTTAAACTCTTTCACTAATTCTCGCTCACAATGCCACCCAAGACTAGCGGTAAGGCCGCCAAGAAGTCTGGCAAGGCTCAAAAGAACATCTCCAAGACTGACAAGAAGAAGAAGAAGCACAAGAGGAAGGAGAGCTACGCCATCTACATCTACAAGGTGCTCAAGCAAGTGCATCCGGACACCGGTATCTCCAGTAAGGCGATGTCCATCATGAACTCGTTCGTGAACGACATCTTCGAGCGTATCGCCGCCGAGGCATCTCGCCTCGCCCACTACAACAAGCGCTCCACCATCACCTCCAGGGAGGTGCAAACCTCCGTGAGGCTGTTGCTGCCCGGTGAGCTCGCCAAGCACGCCGTCAGCGAGGGTACGAAGGCCGTCACCAAGTACACCAGCTCCAAGTGAGCCGGCCTCCGTCCCGGAGGACGGCGACGAGGCTGTGCAGCAGCGCGGCGGCAGTCGACGTCTGTTCACCGCAGACATAAAAAAAAAAGGCCCTTTTCAGGGCCACAAATTGCAATCAATACACAATGCGAGTTGGTTGGTTTCACGAAAACATTACGACGTCACCCTAATATTGTCCATTCGGATTCGGACTTGCCTTGCCTACCTATATTAACGATTGTTTGGTATCGGTAATGAATGGTTATTTTCATTGAAATAATGCATAAATAAATAAATAAATACACACACACACACACACACACACACATACATACAATTATCAGTGTTAATTCTTATAATAATAATAATAAACCTAAAATGTATATTATACATATACTTAGTGAATACTTTATATTATATAAAATGTAGGTACCTAGCTAGGGCTATAATAAGGGCATTATCACAATCATCGTCGAGCGAGTTAGTTAGCCTAGCCTGTGTTCGTTTTTACACAAAATAATTTAATATATAATAGGTAGGTACCTATTCAGTTTTGCAGAGTAGGACTCTGTTTCGGTTCGCTATCTCTCTCTTTCTCGCTTAACTAACGTGTTCCACCGGAGAGGGGATGAGCCTATAAAAGCTGGTCGAACCAAATTTTATTTGTTGTAGCAATCTGCTCTCCTCCGCGTGCGTGTCGTGACGGACGTTATTGCGATTGCGATTATAATTATTTTAAATCGAATTAAAAAATGGCGCGTACTAAGCAGACCGCTCGTAAGTCTACCGGTGGTAAGGCGCCGCGCAAGCAGTTGGCCACGAAGGCGGCGCGCAAGAGTGCACCGGCCACCGGCGGCGTGAAGAAACCTCATCGCTACAGGCCCGGTACTGTTGCCCTTCGCGAGATCCGTCGCTACCAGAAGAGCACGGAGCTGTTGATCCGCAAATTGCCGTTCCAGCGTCTCGTTCGTGAGATCGCGCAGGACTTCAAGACCGACCTCCGTTTCCAGAGCTCCGCCGTGATGGCCCTACAGGAGGCGAGCGAGGCGTACCTGGTCGGTCTCTTTGAAGACACCAACTTGTGCGCAATTCACGCCAAACGTGTCACCATCATGCCCAAGGACATCCAGCTGGCGCGCAGGATCCGAGGAGAACGCGCTTAAGAAGAATCGATTTCTATCGATCCCTCTTTGTCTCGTCTCGCGGACGTGTGTCTTCCTCTTGACAAATACAAAAGGCCCTTTTCAGGGCCGCAATATTTTCAAATGAATGCACAATACTGATGTTTCACATGAGCTTAAAATATGTCTGCACCTACCTACCTACCTACCTACGTTATCTCGTCGTCCTAATTATTATCGAAGAGAGAAAAAAAAAAAAATTATGACAAAATAAAAAATTAGGTAGGTAACTAACTAAACAAAAGGTGGTAGAGGTACGTATGTAAGTTAAATCATTAATTCGTTCGTATAATGTTTGTTTATTTATTACCTACGTCCGTAGCGTAGAGATATATGGCGGGGGGGAGTACAGTTAAGTATATATATCTATCTATCTATAAATTAAATAATAATAAACACTTAGTTGGTCATTTAGTCAATCAAAACATATTTTGTTCGTATTATCGTATCGTATCGGTCTCGCTCTCGCTCGTTAGAGGGCGAGAGAGATGGTGCGTGCGTTGCATGTACTGTAGGTACGTATATCCCCCACTCTCGTGACTCTGTCGTCGTTGAAACTGAAATAAATACCCGGTCTGGCAGATTTCGATGAGCATAAACAAACGGTTGCCCGTCGCGTCGACAACTCGTCGTTCGTTCGTATCGTAAACTGTCTGCGTAAACTTGAAACATGACCGGTCGCGGTAAGGGAGGCAAGGGACTCGGAAAAGGTGGAGCGAAGCGTCACAGGAAAGTTCTTCGCGATAACATCCAGGGTATCACCAAGCCCGCCATTCGTCGTCTCGCACGCAGAGGTGGTGTGAAGCGTATCTCCGGTCTGATATACGAGGAGACGCGCGGAGTGCTGAAGGTGTTCCTCGAGAACGTCATCCGCGACGCCGTCACCTACACCGAGCACGCAAAGAGGAAGACCGTCACCGCGATGGACGTCGTCTACGCTCTGAAGCGTCAGGGGCGCACCCTGTACGGTTTCGGCGGTTAAGCTGGCCGCTCACCTCCTCTAGTATCATCGTGTATCCGACGCGTGACCGCACCCCATTTGCGCTGAAAGGATATCGTCGGAGAAGTGATTACACCGTGAACACACGCATATACATATAATGCTGGTGTGGTGTTTTCACTGCTTCGACCGGATCGGACTGCGCCGGATGGTGATTGTGGTGCGCGCGTCGACTCGCGAATACAGACGGACCAAATAAAAAAAAGGCCCTTTTCAGGGCCGCAAATCTTTCGTTGTTACCGTAATGGTCAATGGTTTCTATGAACATACATACCTCTACCTACAACGAATTGCACTGGTCGATCGATGTTTTCGGATGATTGATACATACATACATACCTACCTACCTATAAATAACTAACTATATTAATAATGAAAAACTGTCTTTTTCTCTAGTAAAAAGACATATTATATCACTTACTTACCTTAACTATAGCAAAATGGTTTTTGTGACTAGGTACCTACCTAAGTGAAATTTTTAGTTTACGTATTGTAGCGATCTATTATTTAATAAAATTTTATTAATTTTTGATACGTAATGCCGAAACATAATATACTTAATCTTACCACTACTACTACTTACTATGTATAAGCTTTTGTCACTTAAATTTATTATAGGATAACAATGTGCCGATGCGATACTTGAGGATTTCTGTCTGTCTGTCTGTCTGTCTACCTACTTTAATTAATGTCCACTGAATGCGAAAAAAAGAAAACGTACCTACGGTAAATGTTGACATTTAAGTTTGTAGTAACGTAGACGTACAATTACAGCTAGCACCACAGCAGCTGGCTAGACAGGTTAAGTAATTTAGGTACCTAAATAATAATTTGTGTTTCGTTTATTGTGTTACTTACTATATAATTTATAACGATGTGCATACTCACATTTTTTTTTTTTTTTCTTTTACACCGCGCTCGTCGTCCATCGTTCGTTCGTTCGTTGTTCTAAGGTAGAACAGCCGAAACGGAGAACGGAGTGCAGTGCAGCATAATTTAGGTAGATCCACGATGCGCGCGTTCAGCTGTATTGAGAATAATAATCATTAATAATAACAGAAACACACACTTGGCACATTGATCCACTAATAATTATTCCCGGCTTTGATGAAACTACGACGGTTCATAGCATGTACGAGTTCTTCTGACCAGCCACGGTACAGCTACGTACGATCGGCGTGTTTTACGATCGCCGTGATAACTGCAATATTTTCGACTTGAAAACATTGCAATAACTAAGGACGTTTGTTACTATTGAAGACTCGTATATTACTGTTTGATGGAACGTGTCAAAAACTAATGCTAAACCGATTTAATGACAAAAAATTAACATTTAAACGAACCCTTAGGTACGCGAAATGGCGAATGGAGAAAATAAACCGTTCTAGAGCTGTTAATATCGCATCGGGATTGCCAATGTAAGTGTTGTACGATAGAGCCACTACAGAAGATGTCGTGAGAGCAATGTCAGTATAGATTTTGAGCGAGAATAATTTTTTAATCAATTATTTTCGTAACAATGTTAGTGAAAAGTTGTAAGCGTTCATACGAGAAAATGTCCAACGACATGCAGGCCCTCTTTACGGTATTGCCACACGGCTTCCAGCTAAAGCGAGACGCTGACTGTGGCGACATCTGTCTGTACCTAACCCCTGTAATTGTCGTGTTGTGATACCGATACAAGTGTTTTCGTTCGTTTGTTGTGTGTGTACTTAATTTGTTCGTTTAATATTATAAATTAAATTAATTTATTGAGAGAAGATGGCCGACACCGCAGTAGCGTCCGAAGCCCCCGCCCCGGCGACGCCGGCGAAGAAACCGAAGGCGTCCGCGGCCGGCGGACCGAAGAAACCGAAGGCGAAGCCCACGCACCCGAAGACATCCGAGATGGTGAACAACGCCATCAAGGAGCTGAAGGAGCGCAGCGGCTCCTCCCTGCAGGCGATCAAGAAGTACATAGCGGCGCAGTACGACGTCGACGCCGAGAAGTTGGCGCCGTTCATCAGGAAGTATCTGAAGAGCGCCGTCGAGTCCGGTGCTCTGATCCAGACGAAGGGCAAGGGGGCGAGCGGTTCGTTCAAACTGGAGTCGAAGTCTTCGAAGTCGGCCTCTAAGAAACCGGCCGCCAGCAAGCCCGCCGGCAGATCCGCCGCCGCCGCCAAGTCGAAGAAGGCCGCGCCCGCCAAGTCGAAGAAGGGCGCCGCCTCCGCGTCGCCGTCGAAGGCGAAGCCCTCCGCCGCCGCCACGGCGAAGGACAAGAAGGCGGCCGCCGCCGCCAAGAAGAAGCCCGCCGCCAAGAAGCCCGCCGCCTCGGCGTCGGCAGCGTCCAAGGCGAAGGCCGCGCCCAAGGCGAAGAAGACCGCCAAGCCGCCCACGAAGAAACCTAAAGCGCCCAAACCGAAGAAGGCCGCCGCCACGCCCAAGTCGAAGCCGGCCGCCAAGAAGGCAGCCGCCTCAAAGAAGTAAACACGCCACGAAGGCGCGGAGGGACCAGCAGCGAGCCACCAGCGAGCGGCAGCGCAAGCCTTTACCTACATACAGTATAATATATACTGTAGTGTAATCGTGTTGTGTTGTTGTCGTCACGTGCTCAATTCTGTCTGTTCTCTTCTCCTTTTTCGTTTTCGTTCGTTCGTGCGACCGACGGAGGAGCGAGCGAGTGAGTAAAGTCGCATCGGATCGCATCGCATCGCGCGCCGCGCGACCACCACGAGCCACCACCCACCCAGACCGACCGACCGGCGGCGAAATGAAAACAAACGGCGTGCACACCCACTGCACAATCCAAAAAGCCCTTTTCAGGGCTAACATAAACATCATGATTTGCATTATAACGCAAACAGTTTCACGAGACTCGTAATATACTACAGTCAAGTCAATACCTACGTCGTCCGTCAGAACAAACAAACAAACAAACAAACAAACAAACCAACCAACCAACCAACCAAACTAACAACTTACTTACTTACCTACCCTACCTACCTACATAAACATTATACAATTTGATTCATCGATCACCGTGTCACTGTATGTAAGTAAGTATAAGAAAATATAATAATAATAACAAGGACTTTTAAGCCTTTAGACGCATAATAATACCACATACGCAAAATACCACCTTTACGCAATACGCCATAAACGCAAAATACCTACCTACCATAGTGTAGTAGATGGCGGAAAAAGCCAAAAAAAAAAAAAATAAGCTTAAAATAATAATAATAATAATAATATAGTAGGCTGTATGGAGAATTTTAAATATAGTAGGCGAGCCCTCAATATAGTAGGATACTATATTATAGATAAGTCCCAACTTTTCAATAGAACGATTGCCCTTTTTTATTAAATTATTTATTCGGCGATTTAATAAATTTAACGCGCGTTCTCATCCATCTATCTTTCTCTTTCGCTCGTTGCCTTTCGTCACAACAGCCCCACTACATCGAGCCTAGCGCGCGCGCGCGCCCATATAAATGAAAGCGGCGAGTTTAAAAAAATATTATTACCATTCAGTCAGTTCTCGGTCGCTGTCTGACGTACGCACGTCAGATAGAATTTTCGTCTCGTTGTTAAACACAAAACCTCGTCAATCATGTCCGGTCGTGGCAAAGGTGGCAAAGTAAAGGGGGAAGGTCAAGTCTCGGTCGAACCGTGCCGGTCTCCAGTTTCCCGTGGGACGTATCCACAGGCTTCTGCGTAAGGGCAATTACGCGGAGCGTGTCGGTGCCGGTGCGCCCGTGTACCTGGCGGCCGTGATGGGAGTACCTCGCCGCTGAGGTTCTCGAGTTGGCCGGCAACGCCGCCCGCGACAACAAGAAGACCAGAATCATACCGAGGCATCTCCAGCTCGCCATACGGAACGACGAGGAGTTGAACAAACTCCTGTCCGGCGTGACCATCGCACAGGGCGGTGTGCTGCCGAACATCCAGGCGGTGCTGTTGCCGAAGAAGACCGAAAAGAAGGCATAAGCGGTCGGCGGCGTGTCACCCACCCGTTGTTTACCTGTACGCGGTGGCGGTGTCAACCGGACGGCTCTCCGTGTCTTGCACACATTAAAAGGCCCTTTTCAGGGCCACAACATGATTCTATTCTCAAGTACTAAAGAGATGTTTCACTGTTAACGCATATTACGTCTTCATTCATCTCACTCACTTTTTATAATTAATAATTATGTACCTACCTGCTGAATACGCCACACAAGAGGAGGCGCTTATTATTATTATTATTAAGTATATAATATAAATAGGTAGTAATCAACACAATATACAACTGCGTTACCTATATGTACGGTCGAGTCCATTAATATGTTGGCACTTTTGGATAATTAAAAATCAATATCCTGTCAAACTCGACTGTACCTGCCTATTGATAAACTTTATTAATACCTATTTAAAATCGATCGATCAAGATGCGTTTTGTTGTTTACGTTACATACCTTAACTAGTAGCTAGGACCTACAATAATAAATATTTGATAGACGCACGGGGGGGAAAGGGGGTGAAGGGGGGGGCAGGGATTTAGCTCATAACATTTGGTCGAAACGCGTCACGCAACGCGCGGCTAGTTGCGTGCCAACAAAACTGAAGTATACCGGCGTTTTAAAAAATTTAAAGTATCGTAGCGAACGGTACGAGACGTTAGGTTGTTGTTTGTCCCTCGCGTTAAACTCTTTCACTAATTCTCGCTCACAATGCCACCCAAGACTAGCGGTAAGGCCGCCAAGAAGTCTGGCAAGGCTCAAAAGAACATCTCCAAGACTGACAAGAAGAAGAAGAAGCACAAGAGGAAGGAGAGCTACGCCATCTACATCTACAAGGTGCTCAAGCAAGTGCATCCGGACACCGGTATCTCCAGTAAGGCGATGTCCATCATGAACTCGTTCGTGAACGACATCTTCGAGCGTATCGCCGCCGAGGCATCTCGCCTCGCCCACTACAACAAGCGCTCCACCATCACCTCCAGGGAGGTGCAAACCTCCGTGAGGCTGTTGCTGCCCGGTGAGCTCGCCAAGCACGCCGTCAGCGAGGGTACGAAGGCCGTCACCAAGTACACCAGCTCCAAGTGAGCCGGCCTCCGTCCCGGAGACGGCGACGAGGCTGTGCAGCAGCGCGGCGGCAGTCGACGTCTGTTCACCGCAGACATAAAAAAAAAAGGCCCTTTTCAGGGCCACAAATTGCAATCAATACACAATGCGAGTTGGTTGGTTTCACGAAAACATTACGACGTCACCCTAATATTGTCCATTCGGATTCGGACTTGCCTTGCCTACCTATATTAACGATTGTTTGGTATCGGTAATGAATGGTTATTTTCATTGAAATAATGCATAAATAAATAAATAAATACACACACACACACACACACACACACATACATACAATTATCAGTGTTAATTCTTATAATAATAATAATAAACCTAAAATGTATATTATACATATACTTAGTGAATACTTTATATTATATAAAATGTAGGTACCTAGCTAGGGCTATAATAAGGGCATTATCACAATCATCGTCGAGCGAGTTAGTTAGCCTAGCCTGTGTTCGTTTTTACACAAAATAATTTAATATATAATAGGTAGGTACCTATTCAGTTTTGCAGAGTAGGACTCTGTTTCGGTTCGCTATCTCTCTCTTTCTCGCTTAACTAACGTGTTCCACCGGAGAGGGGATGAGCCTATAAAAGCTGGTCGAACCAAATTTTATTTGTTGTAGCAATCTGCTCTCCTCCGCGTGCGTGTCGTGACGGACGTTATTGCGATTGCGATTATAATTATTTTTAAATCGAATTAAAAAATGGCGCGTACTAAGCAGACCGCTCGTAAGTCTACCGGTGGTAAGGCGCCGCGCAAGCAGTTGGCCACGAAGGCGGCGCGCAAGAGTGCACCGGCCACCGGCGGGCGTGAAGAAACCTCATCGCTACAGGCCCGGTACTGTTGCCCTTCGCGAGATCCGTCGCTACCAGAAGAGCACGGAGCTGTTGATCCGCAAATTGCCGTTCCAGCGTCTCGTTCGTGAGATCGCGCAGGACTTCAAGACCGACCTCCGTTTCCAGAGCTCCGCCGTGATGGCCCTACAGGAGGCGAGCGAGGCGTACCTGGTCGGTCTCTTTGAAGACACCAACTTGTGCGCAATTCACGCCAAACGTGTCACCATCATGCCCAAGGACATCCAGCTGGCGCGCAGGATCCGAGGAGAACGCGCTTAAGAAGAATCGATTTCTATCGATCCCTCTTTGTCTCGTCTCGCGGACGTGTGTCTTCCTCTTGACAAATACAAAAGGCCCTTTTCAGGGCCGCAATATTTTCAAATGAATGCACAATACTGATGTTTCACATGAGCTTAAAATATGTCTGCACCTACCTACCTACCTACCTACGTTATCTCGTCGTCCTAATTATTATCGAAGAGAGAAAAAAAAAAAAATTATGACAAAATAAAAAATTAGGTAGGTAACTAACTAAACAAAAGGTGGTAGAGGTACGTATGTAAGTTAAATCATTAATTCGTTCGTATAATGTTTGTTTATTTATTACCTACGTCCGTAGCGTAGAGATATATGGCGGGGGGAGTACAGTTAAGTATATATATCTATCTATCTATAAATTAAATAATAATAAACACTTAGTTGGTCATTTAGTCAATCAAAACATATTTTGTTCGTATTATCGTATCGTATCGGTCTCGCTCTCGCTCGTTAGAGGGCGAGAGAGATGGTGCGTGCGTTGCATGTACTGTAGGTACGTATATCCCCACTCTCGTGACTCTGTCGTCGTTGAAACTGAATAAATACCCGGTCTGGCAGATTTCGATGAGCATAAACAAACGGTTGCCCGTCGCGTCCGACAACTCGTCGTTCGTTCGTATCGTAAACTGTCTGCGTAAACTTGAAACATGACCGGTCGCGGTAAGGGAGGCAAGGGACTCGGAAAAGGTGGAGCGAAGCGTCACAGGAAAGTTCTTCGCGATAACATCCAGGGTATCACCAAGCCCGCCATTCGTCGTCTCGCACGCAGAGGTGGTGTTGAAGCGTATCTCCGGTCTGATATACGAGGAGACGCGCGGAGTGCTGAAGGTGTTCCTCGAGAACGTCATCCGCGACGCCGTCACCTACACCGAGCACGCAAAGAGGAAGACCGTCACCGCGATGGACGTCGTCTACGCTCTGAAGCGTCAGGGGCGCACCCTGTACGGTTTCGGCGGTTAAGCTGGCCGCTCACCTCCTCTAGTATCATCGTGTATCCGACGCGTGACCGCACCCCATTTGCGCTGAAAGGATATCGTCGGAGAAGTGATTACACCGTGAACACACGCATATACATATAATGCTGGTGTGGTGTTTTCACTGCTTCGACCGGATCGGACTGCGCCGGATGGTGATTGTGGTGCGCGCGTCGACTCGCGAATACAGACGGACCAAATAAAAAAAAAGGCCCTTTCAGGGCCGCAAATCTTTCGTTGTTACCGTAATGGTCAATGGTTTCTATGAACATACATACCTCTACCTACAACGAATTGCACTGGTCGATCGATGTTTTCGGATGATTGATACATACATACATACCTACCTACCTATAAATAACTAACTATATTAATAATGAAAAAACTGTCTTTTTCTCTAGTAAAAAGACATATTATATCACTTACTTACCTTAACTATAGCAAAATGGTTTTTGTGACTAGGTACCTACCTAAGTGAAATTTTTAGTTTACGTATTGTAGCGATCTATTATTTAATAAAATTTTATTAATTTTGATACGTAATGCCGAAACATAATATACTTAATCTTACCACTACTACTACTTACTATGTATAAGCTTTTGTCACTTAAATTTATTATAGGATAACAATGTGCCGATGCGATACTTGAGGATTTCTGTCTGTCTGTCTGTCTGTCTACCTACTTTAATTAATGTCCACTGAATGCGAAAAAAGAAAACGTACCTACGGTAAATGTTGACATTTAAGTTTGTAGTAACGTAGACGTACAATTACAGCTAGCACCACAGCAGCTGGCTAGACAGGTTAAGTAATTTAGGTACCTAAATAATAATTTGTGTTCGTTTATTGTGTTACTTACTATATAATTTATAACGATGTGCATACTCACATTTTTTTTTTTTTTTCTTTTACACCGCGCTCGTCGTCATCGTTCGTTCGTTCGTTGTTCTAAGGTAGAACAGCCGAAACGGAGAACGGAGTGCAGTGCAGCATAATTTAGGTAGATCCACGATGCGCGCGTTCAGCTGTATTGAGAATAATAATCATTAATAATAACAGAAACACACACTTGGCACATTGATCCACTAATAATTATTCCCGGCTTTGATGAAACTACGACGGTTCATAGCATGTACGAGTTCTTCTGACCAGCCACGGTACAGCTACGTACGATCGGCGTGTTTACGATCGCCGTGATAACTGCAATATTTTCGACTTGAAAACATTGCAATAACTAAGGACGTTTGTTACTATTGAAGACTCGTATATTACTGTTTGATGGAACGTGTCAAAAACTAATGCTAAACCGATTTAATGACAAAAAATTAACATTTAAACGAACCCTTAGGTACGCGAAATGGCGAATGGAGAAAATAAACCGTTCTAGAGCTGTTAATATCGCATCGGGATTGCCAATGTAAGTGTTGTACGATAGAGCCACTACAGAAGATGTCGTGGAGAGCAATGTCAGTATAGATTTTGAGCGAGAATAATTTTTTAATCAATTATTTTCGTAACAATGTTAGTGAAAAGTTGTAAGCGTTCATACGAGAAAATGTCCAACGACATGCAGGCCCTCTTTACGGTATTGCCACACGGCTTCCAGCTAAAGCGAGACGCTGACTGTGGCGACATCTGTCTGTACCTAACCCCTGTAATTGTCGTGTTGTGATACCGATACAAGTGTTTTCGTTCGTTTGTTGTGTGTGTACTTAATTTGTTCGTTTAATATTATAAATTAAATTAATTTATTGAGAGAAGATGGCCGACACCGCAGTAGCGTCCGAAGCCCCCGCCCCGGCGACGCCGGCGAAGAAACCGAAGGCGTCCGCGGCCGGCGGACCGAAGAAACCGAAGGCGAAGCCCACGCACCCGAAGACATCCGAGATGGTGAACAACGCCATCAAGGAGCTGAAGGAGCGCAGCGGCTCCTCCCTGCAGGCGATCAAGAAGTACATAGCGGCGCAGTACGACGTCGACGCCGAGAAGTTGGCGCCGTTCATCAGGAAGTATCTGAAGAGCGCCGTCGAGTCCGGTGCTCTGATCCAGACGAAGGGCAAGGGGGCGAGCGGTTCGTTCAAACTGGAGTCGAAGTCTTCGAAGTCGGCCTCTAAGAAACCGGCCGCCAGCAAGCCCGCCGGCAGATCCGCCGCCGCCGCCAAGTCGAAGAAGGCCGCGCCCGCCAAGTCGAAGAAGGGCGCCGCCTCCGCGTCGCCGTCGAAGGCGAAGCCCTCCGCCGCCGCCACGGCGAAGGACAAGAAGGCGGCCGCCGCCGCCAAGAAGAAGCCCGCCGCCAAGAAGCCCGCCGCCTCGGCGTCGGCAGCGTCCAAGGCGAAGGCCGCGCCCAAGGCGAAGAAGACCGCCAAGCCGCCCACGAAGAAACCTAAAGCGCCCAAACCGAAGAAGGCCGCCGCCACGCCCAAGTCGAAGCCGGGCCGCCAAGAAGGCAGCCGCCTCAAAGAAGTAAACACGCCACGAAGGCGCGGAGGGACCAGCAGCGAGCCACCAGCGAGCGGCAGCGCAAGCCTTTACCTACATACAGTATAATATATACTGTAGTGTAATCGTGTTGTGTTGTTGTCGTCACGTGCTCAATTCTGTCTGTTCTCTTCTCCTTTTTCGTTTTCGTTCGTTCGTGCGACCGACGGAGGAGCGAGCGAGTGAGTAAAGTCGCATCGGATCGCATCGCATCGCGCGCCGCGCGACCACCACGAGCACCACCCACCAGACCGACCGACCGGCGGCGAAATGAAAACAAACGGCGTGCACACCCACTGCACAATCCAAAAAGCCCTTTTCAGGGCTAACATAAACATCATGATTTGCATTATAACGCAAACAGTTTCACGAGACTCGTAATATACTACAGTCAAGTCAATACCTACGTCGTCCGTCAGAACAAACAAACAACAAACAAACAAACCAACCAACCAACCAACCAACCAAACTAACAACTTACTTACTTACCTACCCTACCTACCTACATAAACATTATACAATTTGATTCATCGATCACCGTGTCACTGTATGTAAGTAAGTATAAGAAAATATAATAATAATAACAAGGACTTTTAAGCCTTTAGACGCATAATAATACCACATACGCAAAATACCACCTTTACGCAATACGCCATAAACGCAAAATACCTACCTACCATAGTGTAGTAGATGGCGGAAAAAGCCAAAAAAAAAAAAAATAAGCTTAAAATAATAATAATAATAATAATATAGTAGGCTGTATGGAGAATTTTAAATATAGTAGGCGAGCCCTCAATATAGTAGGATACTATATTATAGATAAGTCCCAACTTTTCAATAGAACGATTGCCCTTTTTTATTAAATTATTTATTCGGCGATTTAATAAATTTAACGCGCGTTCTCATCCATCTATCTTTCTCTTTCGCTCGTTGCCTTTCGTCACAACAGCCCCACTACATCGAGCCTAGCGCGCGCGCGCGCCCATATAAATGAAAGCGGCGAGTTTAAAAAAATATTATTACCATTCAGTCAGTTCTCGGTCGCTGTCTGACGTACGCACGTCAGATAGAATTTTCGTCTCGTTGTTAAACACAAAACCTCGTCAATCATGTCCGGTCGTGGCAAAGGTGGCAAAGTAAAGGGGAAGGTCAAGTCTCGGTCGAACCGTGCCGGTCTCCAGTTTCCCGTGGGACGTATCCACAGGCTTCTGCGTAAGGGCAATTACGCGGAGCGTGTCGGTGCCGGTGCGCCCGTGTACCTGGCGGCCGTGATGGAGTACCTCGCCGCTGAGGTTCTCGAGTTGGCCGGCAACGCCGCCCGCGACAACAAGAAGACCAGAATCATACCGAGGCATCTCCAGCTCGCCATACGGAACGACGAGGAGTTGAACAAACTCCTGTCCGGCGTGACCATCGCACAGGGCGGTGTGCTGCCGAACATCCAGGCGGTGCTGTTGCCGAAGAAGACCGAAAAGAAGGCATAAGCGGTCGGCGGCGTGTCACCCACCCGTTGTTTACCTGTACGCGGTGGCGGTGTCAACCGGACGGCTCTCCGTGTCTTGCACACATTAAAAGGCCCTTTTCAGGGCCACAACATGATTCTATTCTCAAGTACTAAAGAGATGTTTCACTGTTAACGCATATTACGTCTTCATTCATCTCACTCACTTTTTATAATTAATAATTATGTACCTACCTGCTGAATACGCCACACAAGAGGAGGCGCTTATTATTATTATTATTAAGTATATAATATAAATAGGTAGTAATCAACACAATATACAACTGCGTTACCTATATGTACGGTCGAGTCCATTAATATGTTGGCACTTTTGGATAATTAAAAATCAATATCCTGTCAAACTCGACTGTACCTGCCTATTGATAAACTTTATTAATACCTATTTAAAATCGATCGATCAAGATGCGTTTTGTTGTTTACGTTACATACCTTAACTAGTAGCTAGGACCTACAATAATAAATATTTGATAGACGCACGGGGGGGAAAGGGGTGAAGGGGGGGCAGGGATTTAGCTCATAACATTTGGTCGAAACGCGTCACGCAACGCGCGGCTAGTTGCGTGCCAACAAAACTGAAGTATACCGGCGTTTTAAAAAATTTAAAGTATCGTAGCGAACGGTACGAGACGTTAGGTTGTTGTTTGTCCCTCGCGTTAAACTCTTTCACTAATTCTCGCTCACAATGCCACCCAAGACTAGCGGTAAGGCCGCCAAGAAGTCTGGCAAGGCTCAAAAGAACATCTCCAAGACTGACAAGAAGAAGAAGAAGCACAAGAGGAAGGAGAGCTACGCCATCTACATCTACAAGGTGCTCAAGCAAGTGCATCCGGACACCGGTATCTCCAGTAAGGCGATGTCCATCATGAACTCGTTCGTGAACGACATCTTCGAGCGTATCGCCGCCGAGGCATCTCGCCTCGCCCACTACAACAAGCGCTCCACCATCACCTCCAGGGAGGTGCAAACCTCCGTGAGGCTGTTGCTGCCCGGTGAGCTCGCCAAGCACGCCGTCAGCGAGGGTACGAAGGCCGTCACCAAGTACACCAGCTCCAAGTGAGCCGGCCTCCGTCCCGGAGACGGCGACGAGGCTGTGCAGCAGCGCGGCGGCAGTCGACGTCTGTTCACCGCAGACATAAAAAAAAAAGGCCCTTTTCAGGGCCACAAATTGCAATCAATACACAATGCGAGTTGGTTGGTTTCACGAAAACATTACGACGTCACCCTAATATTGTCCATTCGGATTCGGACTTGCCTTGCCTACCCTATATTAACGATTGTTTGGTATCGGTAATGAATGGTTATTTTCATTGAAATAATGCATAAATAAATAAATAAATACACACACACACACACACACACACACATACATACAATTATCAGTGTTAATTCTTATAATAATAATAATAAACCTAAAATGTATATTATACATATACTTAGTGAATACTTTATATTATATAAAATGTAGGTACCTAGCTAGGGCTATAATAAGGGCATTATCACAATCATCGTCGAGCGAGTTAGTTAGCCTAGCCTGTGTTCGTTTTTACACAAAATAATTTAATATATAATAGGTAGGTACCTATTCAGTTTTGCAGAGTAGGACTCTGTTTCGGTTCGCTATCTCTCTCTTTCTCGCTTAACTAACGTGTTCCACCGGAGAGGGGATGAGCCTATAAAAGCTGGTCGAACCAAATTTTATTTGTTGTAGCAATCTGCTCTCCTCCGCGTGCGTGTCGTGACGGACGTTATTGCGATTGCGATTATAATTATTTTTAAATCGAATTAAAAAATGGCGCGTACTAAGCAGACCGCTCGTAAGTCTACCGGTGGTAAGGCGCCGCGCAAGCAGTTGGCCACGAAGGCGGCGCGCAAGAGTGCACCGGCCACCGGCGGCGTGAAGAAACCTCATCGCTACAGGCCCGGTACTGTTGCCCTTCGCGAGATCCGTCGCTACCAGAAGAGCACGGAGCTGTTGATCCGCAAATTGCCGTTCCAGCGTCTCGTTCGTGAGATCGCGCAGGACTTCAAGACCGACCTCCGTTTCCAGAGCTCCGCCGTGATGGCCCTACAGGAGGCGAGCGAGGCGTACCTGGTCGGTCTCTTTGAAGACACCAACTTGTGCGCAATTCACGCCAAACGTGTCACCATCATGCCCAAGGACATCCAGCTGGCGCGCAGGATCCGAGGAGAACGCGCTTAAGAAGAATCGATTTCTATCGATCCCTCTTTGTCTCGTCTCGCGGACGTGTGTCTTCCTCTTGACAAATACAAAAGGCCCTTTTCAGGGCCGCAATATTTTCAAATGAATGCACAATACTGATGTTTCACATGAGCTTAAAATATGTCTGCACCTACCTACCTACCTACCTACGTTATCTCGTCGTCCTAATTATTATCGAAGAGAGAAAAAAAAAAAAATTATGACAAAATAAAAAATTAGGTAGGTAACTAACTAAACAAAAGGTGGTAGAGGTACGTATGTAAGTTAAATCATTAATTCGTTCGTATAATGTTTGTTTATTTATTACCTACGTCCGTAGCGTAGAGATATATGGCGGGGGGAGTACAGTTAAGTATATATATCTATCTATCTATAAATTAAATAATAATAAACACTTAGTTGGTCATTTAGTCAATCAAAACATATTTTGTTCGTATTATCGTATCGTATCGGTCTCGCTCTCGCTCGTTAGAGGGCGAGAGAGATGGTGCGTGCGTTGCATGTACTGTAGGTACGTATATCCCCACTCTCGTGACTCTGTCGTCGTTGAAACTGAATAAATACCCGGTCTGGCAGATTTCGATGAGCATAAACAAACGGTTGCCCGTCGCGTCGACAACTCGTCGTTCGTTCGTATCGTAAACTGTCTGCGTAAACTTGAAACATGACCGGTCGCGGTAAGGGAGGCAAGGGACTCGGAAAAGGTGGAGCGAAGCGTCACAGGAAAGTTCTTCGCGATAACATCCAGGGTATCACCAAGCCCGCCATTCGTCGTCTCGCACGCAGAGGTGGTGTGAAGCGTATCTCCGGTCTGATATACGAGGAGACGCGCGGAGTGCTGAAGGTGTTCCTCGAGAACGTCATCCGCGACGCCGTCACCTACACCGAGCACGCAAAGAGGAAGACCGTCACCGCGATGGACGTCGTCTACGCTCTGAAGCGTCAGGGGCGCACCCTGTACGGTTTCGGCGGTTAAGCTGGCCGCTCACCTCCTCTAGTATCATCGTGTATCCGACGCGTGACCGCACCCCATTTGCGCTGAAAGGATATCGTCGGAGAAGTGATTACACCGTGAACACACGCATATACATATAATGCTGGTGTGGTGTTTTCACTGCTTCGACCGGATCGGACTGCGCCGGATGGTGATTGTGGTGCGCGCGTCGACTCGCGAATACAGACGGACCAAATAAAAAAAAGGCCCTTTTCAGGGCCGCAAATCTTTCGTTGTTACCGTAATGGTCAATGGTTTCTATGAACATACATACCTCTACCTACAACGAATTGCACTGGTCGATCGATGTTTTCGGATGATTGATACATACATACATACCTACCTACCTATAAATAACTAACTATATTAATAATGAAAAACTGTCTTTTTCTCTAGTAAAAAGACATATTATATCACTTACTTACCTTAACTATAGCAAAATGGTTTTTGTGACTAGGTACCTACCTAAGTGAAATTTTTAGTTTACGTATTGTAGCGATCTATTATTTAATAAAATTTTATTAATTTTGATACGTAATGCCGAAACATAATATACTTAATCTTACCACTACTACTACTTACTATGTATAAGCTTTTGTCACTTAAATTTATTATAGGATAACAATGTGCCGATGCGATACTTGAGGATTTCTGTCTGTCTGTCTGTCTGTCTACCTACTTTAATTAATGTCCACTGAATGCGAAAAAAAGAAAACGTACCTACGGTAAATGTTGACATTTAAGTTTGTAGTAACGTAGACGTACAATTACAGCTAGCACCACAGCAGCTGGCTAGACAGGTTAAGTAATTTAGGTACCTAAATAATAATTTGTGTTCGTTTATTGTGTTACTTACTATATAATTTATAACGATGTGCATACTCACATTTTTTTTTTTTTTTCTTTTACACCGCGCTCGTCGTCATCGTTCGTTCGTTCGTTGTTCTAAGGTAGAACAGCCGAAACGGAGAACGGAGTGCAGTGCAGCATAATTTAGGTAGATCCACGATGCGCGCGTTCAGCTGTATTGAGAATAATAATCATTAATAATAACAGAAACACACACTTGGCACATTGATCCACTAATAATTATTCCCGGCTTTGATGAAACTACGACGGTTCATAGCATGTACGAGTTCTTCTGACCAGCCACGGTACAGCTACGTACGATCGGCGTGTTTTACGATCGCCGTGATAACTGCAATATTTTCGACTTGAAAACATTGCAATAACTAAGGACGTTTGTTACTATTGAAGACTCGTATATTACTGTTTGATGGAACGTGTCAAAAACTAATGCTAAACCGATTTAATGACAAAAAATTAACATTTAAACGAACCCTTAGGTACGCGAAATGGCGAATGGAGAAAATAAACCGTTCTAGAGCTGTTAATATCGCATCGGGATTGCCAATGTAAGTGTTGTACGATAGAGCCACTACAGAAGATGTCGTGAGAGCAATGTCAGTATAGATTTTGAGCGAGAATAATTTTTTAATCAATTATTTTCGTAACAATGTTAGTGAAAAGTTGTAAGCGTTCATACGAGAAAATGTCCAACGACATGCAGGCCCTCTTTACGGTATTGCCACACGGCTTCCAGCTAAAGCGAGACGCTGACTGTGGCGACATCTGTCTGTACCTAACCCCTGTAATTGTCGTGTTGTGATACCGATACAAGTGTTTTCGTTCGTTTGTTGTGTGTGTACTTAATTTGTTCGTTTAATATTATAAATTAAATTAATTTATTGAGAGAAGATGGCCGACACCGCAGTAGCGTCCGAAGCCCCCGCCCCGGCGACGCCGGCGAAGAAACCGAAGGCGTCCGCGGCCGGCGGACCGAAGAAACCGAAGGCGAAGCCCACGCACCCGAAGACATCCGAGATGGTGAACAACGCCATCAAGGAGCTGAAGGAGCGCAGCGGCTCCTCCCTGCAGGCGATCAAGAAGTACATAGCGGCGCAGTACGACGTCGACGCCGAGAAGTTGGCGCCGTTCATCAGGAAGTATCTGAAGAGCGCCGTCGAGTCCGGTGCTCTGATCCAGACGAAGGGCAAGGGGGCGAGCGGTTCGTTCAAACTGGAGTCGAAGTCTTCGAAGTCGGCCTCTAAGAAACCGGCCGCCAGCAAGCCCGCCGGCAGATCCGCCGCCGCCGCCAAGTCGAAGAAGGCCGCGCCCGCCAAGTCGAAGAAGGGCGCCGCCTCCGCGTCGCCGTCGAAGGCGAAGCCCTCCGCCGCCGCCACGGCGAAGGACAAGAAGGCGGCCGCCGCCGCCAAGAAGAAGCCCGCCGCCAAGAAGCCCGCCGCCTCGGCGTCGGCAGCGTCCAAGGCGAAGGCCGCGCCCAAGGCGAAGAAGACCGCCAAGCCGCCCACGAAGAAACCTAAAGCGCCCAAACCGAAGAAGGCCGCCGCCACGCCCAAGTCGAAGCCGGCCGCCAAGAAGGCAGCCGCCTCAAAGAAGTAAACACGCCACGAAGGCGCGGAGGGACCAGCAGCGAGCCACCAGCGAGCGGCAGCGCAAGCCTTTACCTACATACAGTATAATATATACTGTAGTGTAATCGTGTTGTGTTGTTGTCGTCACGTGCTCAATTCTGTCTGTTCTCTTCTCCTTTTTCGTTTTCGTTCGTTCGTGCGACCGACGGAGGAGCGAGCGAGTGAGTAAAGTCGCATCGGATCGCATCGCATCGCGCGCCGCGCGACCACCACGAGCCACCACCCACCCAGACCGACCGACCGGCGGCGAAATGAAAACAAACGGCGTGCACACCCACTGCACAATCCAAAAAGCCCTTTTCAGGGCTAACATAAACATCATGATTTGCATTATAACGCAAACAGTTTCACGAGACTCGTAATATACTACAGTCAAGTCAATACCTACGTCGTCCGTCAGAACAAACAAACAAACAAACAAACAAACAAACCAACCAACCAACCAACCAAACTAACAACTTACTTACTTACCTACCCTACCTACCTACATAAACATTATACAATTTGATTCATCGATCACCGTGTCACTGTATGTAAGTAAGTATAAGAAAATATAATAATAATAACAAGGACTTTTAAGCCTTTAGACGCATAATAATACCACATACGCAAAATACCACCTTTACGCAATACGCCATAAACGCAAAATACCTACCTACCATAGTGTAGTAGATGGCGGAAAAAGCCAAAAAAAAAAAAAATAAGCTTAAAATAATAATAATAATAATAATATAGTAGGCTGTATGGAGAATTTTAAATATAGTAGGCGAGCCCTCAATATAGTAGGATACTATATTATAGATAAGTCCCAACTTTTCAATAGAACGATTGCCCTTTTTTATTAAATTATTTATTCGGCGATTTAATAAATTTAACGCGCGTTCTCATCCATCTATCTTTCTCTTTCGCTCGTTGCCTTTCGTCACAACAGCCCCACTACATCGAGCCTAGCGCGCGCGCGCGCCCATATAAATGAAAGCGGCGAGTTTAAAAAAATATTATTACCATTCAGTCAGTTCTCGGTCGCTGTCTGACGTACGCACGTCAGATAGAATTTTCGTCTCGTTGTTAAACACAAAACCTCGTCAATCATGTCCGGTCGTGGCAAAGGTGGCAAAGTAAAGGGGAAGGTCAAGTCTCGGTCGAACCGTGCCGGTCTCCAGTTTCCCGTGGGACGTATCCACAGGCTTCTGCGTAAGGGCAATTACGCGGAGCGTGTCGGTGCCGGTGCGCCCGTGTACCTGGCGGCCGTGATGGAGTACCTCGCCGCTGAGGTTCTCGAGTTGGCCGGCAACGCCGCCCGCGACAACAAGAAGACCAGAATCATACCGAGGCATCTCCAGCTCGCCATACGGAACGACGAGGAGTTGAACAAACTCCTGTCCGGCGTGACCATCGCACAGGGCGGTGTGCTGCCGAACATCCAGGCGGTGCTGTTGCCGAAGAAGACCGAAAAGAAGGCATAAGCGGTCGGCGGCGTGTCACCCACCCGTTGTTTACCTGTACGCGGTGGCGGTGTCAACCGGACGGCTCTCCGTGTCTTGCACACATTAAAAGGCCCTTTTCAGGGCCACAACATGATTCTATTCTCAAGTACTAAAGAGATGTTTCACTGTTAACGCATATTACGTCTTCATTCATCTCACTCACTTTTTATAATTAATAATTATGTACCTACCTGCTGAATACGCCACACAAGAGGAGGCGCTTATTATTATTATTATTAAGTATATAATATAAATAGGTAGTAATCAACACAATATACAACTGCGTTACCTATATGTACGGTCGAGTCCATTAATATGTTGGCACTTTTGGATAATTAAAAATCAATATCCTGTCAAACTCGACTGTACCTGCCTATTGATAAACTTTATTAATACCTATTTAAAATCGATCGATCAAGATGCGTTTTGTTGTTTACGTTACATACCTTAACTAGTAGCTAGGACCTACAATAATAAATATTTGATAGACGCACGGGGGGGAAAGGGGTGAAGGGGGGGCAGGGATTTAGCTCATAACATTTGGTCGAAACGCGTCACGCAACGCGCGGCTAGTTGCGTGCCAACAAAACTGAAGTATACCGGCGTTTTAAAAAATTTAAAGATCTTCCATTCCTGCCTTCGTGTCGAGCGGTCACGTTCCGTGTCGCTCGTCTCGCTGCGCTGCTCACCATACGGATCCGTCTGTCTCCAGTTTCTACGCGGGTGGACCGCGGCTCTTTCTGCCATCACCTAACGGTGCCAAACGGTGGTTAGACTGAGTAACGCCGATCAAGGCGGTGCAGTCTACCGGACACGGCTGCCAGCCGCCTTTTTCAAGGCAGCTGAAATCGTCCGACTTCGCCAGTACGGGTGTGTTAATCTGAGGGCCGGACTGTAGGCACGCACGAAGTTGCCGGGCGTTCCCCCCGGTGACAGAGCACCTCGGAGAGACATATCCCCTCTGCTGGGGAGTTCCTCCCTTCCTTTCCTGCTTCGACCTCCATCCTCACTTGGGTTCCCCTCGGTAGCGTGCCCAGGCGAGATTGTTAGTGTTAGGGAAACCTCGCGCTCCCCCCTCCCCCCTCGCCTCCTGGCGAGGGGTGTGTCTTTTTGAGTTGCCCGGTTGCAACTAGTATAAGTTGCAAAATTGCAACTAGTAGTTAAAGTTAATTAACTTCTTGGTCATGGAGTCTCCTGACTCTGAGACCTTTTTATTCTCTGTCAAAGACTTACGCTCGATCTTCCCCGAGAGCTGTATGGAGTCCATACTTCGCAAGCTCAAGGAGAAGTCCGAGACGTATCGTCCATCCCAGGCTTCCCAGCCTGCCCAACCTCTCTCCCCGACCCCTTCCTTTGCAATGGAATGCGACCTAAATGGTCCAAATGTCCCCCTCTTAAAGAGGTCCGCTTCTCAGCGGTCCCCGTCTCCTTCCTCCTCCGAGTCCTCAGTGACTCCCACCACCGAAACCGAATCCGATACGGATTCAACCTCCTCAACCAAAACTCTAACCGAATTCCAACCGGTTGTAAACAAACGCAAGCGCCTTGCGAAGCGTAGCTCCCCAAAGCCCCCAGTGACCCCCGAGTCACCCATCGCCCCTGTCCCCCTCATGTCAATCGACATTGACCCGGCTACCCTAGCCCAAATCTCTTCTGCCGATACGGCCCCAGCCCGTAAGGCCACCCCTCCCCCCTCTCGCCCGCACACTAGGTGCGACCCTCAGCCCGCCAAAATCACTCTCCCTCCACCTGTTTTCGTCCGAGACGTAAGCAAGTGGACGGAAATTTCCACTCTCTGCACCAATGAAAAGGTGCACTACACCCACGCCAAAAACGTGGGTGTAGCTGTCAAAGTACAGACTCCCACGCGTGACGATTTTAGAAATCTCACGCGTCTCCTCACCCTCCGTAAAGTGGCGTACCACACTTATGCTCTCCCTGAAGAGCGTAAGGTACGTGCGGTCCTCCGCAACTTGCCACATGAAATTTCAAACGACGACATCCTAAAGGATCTCGTTTCCCAAGGCTTTCCTGCTGAGTCTGTACATAAAATGTTCAGCCGAACGGGGAAAGCCTACCCTCTCGCCCTAGTCATTTTGACTAATTCACCCTCTGCTCGCGATCTCTTCCGGGCCAAGGACCTCAAGGTCTGCGGTCTGTCGGAGATCAAAGTTGAGCCTCCTCACAGGCGCGGCACTCCGGGACAGTGCCACCGCTGCCAACTTTATGGGCATGCGGCAGCCAACTGCTCAGCTCCGCCTAGGTGCGTTAAGTGCCTAGTGCCTCATCCCACTAAAGAGTGCAACCGCACTCGCGACTCCCCCGACCCTCCCGCTTGTGTGCTGTGCGGCCAAGTCGGTCACACAGCCAACTACAAGGGCTGCCCGCGCGCCCCGCGCCCTCAACCTCCCTCTAAAAAGAAGGCCAAGGCGTCTTCCCATAAAAAGACACCGAAAGGCCCACCGCCCAAAACAAATGAGCATTTTCCTCTCGCTCCCAAGTCGAGAGGAGCTCCCACTCTCCCAGCACCCAAGCCGGCTTGGGGCTCTCCAGCTCCGCCGCCCAAGGCGAAACCGCCCAAAAAGGCTCCGGCCTCAAACCCAGCCCACCCATCTGCCTCGCAAAATGGGTCTCCCCTGGCCGATGACATGAACGTTGTCCTAGACGCGATTCGTGGCATCGACATAGCGGAGATCTCCATTTTAGCGGCAAAAATCCGCAATGCCCGCTCTCCTCAGGAGAAACTTCTCGCGCTCTGCGAGCACGCTTCCCTTCTCAGCTCATTATGAGTACACCCGCAATCTCCAATATTGAAATAGGCTCCCCTAATACGAACGTGGCTCTCACCACCGGTCGTATTAAACCACAGGGTGTCTCGCTTGTCTCATTCAATGCCCACTCTCTACGCGACAAAGTCCCCGAACTAAAGGAATTTGTCCGCGAAAGAGATATCGACCTTCTACTCGTACAGGAAACGTGGCTCAAACCCACTGACCGGAAAGGGCTCACGATTCCAAAATACTCTCTGGTACGTAACGATCGTGCCGATCTCCCATCTCATCCCACTAAACAGGACGCCTCTGGCGGCACTGCCATCTACTTCAAGAGATCACTTCATATCTCTCACGTTCCCACTCCCACACTCACTAACATGGAGGCCACTATATGTAGACTGTCTATGACGGGTCACCGCACTCTTATCATAGCCTCAGTCTACATACAGTCAGGCACGCTCCCTGTCAAAAGCGACTTTGAAACGCTCTTCTCCTTAGGTGACTCTGTCATTCTCTTTGGAGACTTCAATTGCAAACACACGGACTGGACGTGTTTCAAAACCAATCGAGGTGGTCGCCACCTTCTCGAAATAGTCAAAGCTCTTGAAGTAGATGTCATTTCCCCTTACGCCCCTACTCATTACCCCTTTAATGTCGACCACGACCCCGATGTACTAGACTTCGCTCTAGTGAAAGGTGTCTCTCTCCGTCTGAAATCGATTGACTCGCTCGACGATCTCGGTTCAGACCACCGGCCGGTCTCCCTCATCATGGGTAACCCAAGCCCACCCCGCCCTCTCACTAAGTCCATCACCAACTGGGACGGTGTAAAATCCACCCTTTCGTCGGCTATGGATGCTGACAACTCACCGTACGCTATTGGACCCGACTATTTTGATAGTACGGAAAAGATAGACAGTGCGGTGAGCTCCCTCACCCAATTGGTCCAATCAGCCGTTGCTGAGAACGTGAGAGAGGTACCTGTGAAAAACCACAGTGCTCTCTCTCCGGCTCTGCGCAACCTGAAAAGGGCCAAAAATGCCGCTCTCCGAAGAGCAGCAAAGTACCCCACTCCCGAATTTAGACGAAAGGCCAACCAACTCCAAAAAACTCTTACCAAAAAACTCGCAGAGTTTAGGGATGAGAGTTTTAACGATCTTATGGCTGAGATCACCCCTTCCCACCAAGCCTACTATAAAGTAGCTAGGGCTCTCCGTAGCGATGCTATAACCCATGTCCCTCCCCTACTCCGTCCAGATGGCTCTATAGCCTTCGAAGACGACGAGAAGGCGGAATGCTTCGCAGACAGTATCGCTGCCCAATGCTCAGTCAGCACCCAGGAGTGCGATCCCTCTCATATTAGGCAGGTAGAGGAGGAGCTAAACACCATAAACTCCCTCCCTCTGCCCTCTGACACCGACCCTATGACAGTCTCGACTGACGAAATTAAACTTCTTATTAAAGACCTCAAACCCAAAAAGGCGCCCGGTGCCGACGGTATCTCTAACATGGCCCTCAAGCACTTTCCCATCCAAGTGCTCGCCTTTCTCACTCTCATTTTCAACGCCTGTTTCGATAAATGCTACTTTCCAGCCGCCTGGAAGGATGCTATCGTAATAGGCATTCCCAAACCTGGAAAGGCCCCAAACCTCCCCAGTAACCACCGTCCCATTAGCCTCCTCAAGGCTCTAGGCAAGCTCTTCGAGAGGTGCGTACTCGCTCGTATGAGAGAGCACCTCTTCGGGGAAGACTTGATTATCCCCC
Source organism: Agriphila tristella (assembly GCA_928269145.1). Classification (NCBI taxonomy): domain Eukaryota; kingdom Metazoa; phylum Arthropoda; class Insecta; order Lepidoptera; family Crambidae; genus Agriphila; species Agriphila tristella. Next base: position 5,464,839 of record OV743448.1, on the reverse strand, counting down.
ATCAATTCGGCTTTAGGCCTAAACACTCATGTCCCCGTCAGGTTCACCGCATTGTCGAGTATATCTCCAGCGGTTTCTACCCTAAAAGATACAAAACAGTAGCAGTCTTTTTCGATGTCGCCAAAGCTTTTGACAAGGTTTGGCACACCGGACTAATCGTCAAGTTACACAGATTAAATCTGTCCTTGCGTTTGGTCCGGTTAGTGGCATCTTTCCTCCATCACCGTACCTTCCGGTTCAGACACGAAGGCACTCTCTCTTCCCCTCGCCCCATAACAGCAGGAGTGCCACAGGGCTCAGTCCTCGCTCCTCTGCTGTATATAACTTACACAAATGACATCCCCATCCCAAAAGATGGCGTTGAATTATCCCTTTTCGCGGACGATACGGCTCTTTATAAAAAGGGCCGTAACGTCGAACAAATCCTCCCAAAACTTCAAACCTCCATTAATGCACTAGGCAAATGGTTCCGTAAATGGCGCATCGAAGTTAACCCGGAGAAATCCTCCGCAGTTTTCTTCGATAATAAGCGCCATAGATTGCCCCCTAAACACCGGCCCCCCACTATGCTAGGCAAATCCATCCCCTGGCAAAAGTCCTCCAAATACCTCGGTGTCACTCTGGACCAGAGTCTCTCTTTCGGGCCTCACGTCAAAAGAGTGACCCGTAATGCCCGTTTCTATCTCCACCGACTCAACGCCATGTTGGGTCGTCACAGTAAAATGTCCCTCCGAAACAAGCGAACACTCTATAAGGTTTGCATACGTCCGGTGATGACATACGCCTCTGTCGTATTTGCTCACGCCGCTCCCAGCACACTTAACAAGTTACAAGTAGTCCAAAATATTTTCTGCCGCAGAGCGGCAAACGCTCCTTTCTACGTCCGCAACGCGGACTTACATAGGGACCTAGACCTTCCCACCCTCCAGCAATGGACCATAAAGGCCTCTGAGCGCTTTTTTAAAGCGGCAGGAGACCATCCTAACCCCCTCATCCGTTCCGCAGCGGACTATGATCCGCCTGCTTCCTCCGCTCCGTCTTCCCGCCGACCTAAATCGGTCCTAACGGACCCTCCCAACAAGCTTTCGTCTGACCTGAACCTCCTCCTGGAGGCGATGGAGGACGATTAACCCCATCAAGCCCGACCCCTCAGGTCACCCCCCGTCCGCTCTGGCTGATCGATCCCCCTCAGGGAGTCAGCTTAATTGTACTCGACTTCTCGACGCACAATCACTTAGGTGAAATGTGACGTCTGCGCTGTCCTCTCCCCTGAGGGAGGGCAGTCGCCTCGGTTGAAGGTTCGTCGCCTGTCCGGGCACGTAACCAATATATGGCGGTTTTTAGTCAGTCGAGTCTGACATAACCAGATTAGCTCGGTAGCAACCGGCTAGGTGGTATCCAATGAGGATTTTCCGCCTCCTTCCCCCCCGCGGGGGAGGGTAGCTTGGATCCCCTAAGGTGAAGGGCTCAAAAAAAAAAAAAAAAAAAAAAAAAAAAAAAATTTAAAGTATCGTAGCGAACGGTACGAGACGTTAGGTTGTTGTTTGTCCCTCGCGTTAAACTCTTTCACTAATTCTCGCTCACAATGCCACCCAAGACTAGCGGTAAGGCCGCCAAGAAGTCTGGCAAGGCTCAAAAGAACATCTCCAAGACTGACAAGAAGAAGAAGAAGCACAAGAGGAAGGAGAGCTACGCCATCTACATCTACAAGGTGCTCAAGCAAGTGCATCCGGACACCGGTATCTCCAGTAAGGCGATGTCCATCATGAACTCGTTCGTGAACGACATCTTCGAGCGTATCGCCGCCGAGGCATCTCGCCTCGCCCACTACAACAAGCGCTCCACCATCACCTCCAGGGAGGTGCAAACCTCCGTGAGGCTGTTGCTGCCCGGTGAGCTCGCCAAGCACGCCGTCAGCGAGGGTACGAAGGCCGTCACCAAGTACACCAGCTCCAAGTGAGCCGGCCTCCGTCCCGGAGACGGCGACGAGGCTGTGCAGCAGCGCGGCGGCAGTCGACGTCTGTTCACCGCAGACATAAAAAAAAAAGGCCCTTTTCAGGGCCACAAATTGCAATCAATACACAATGCGAGTTGGTTGGTTTCACGAAAACATTACGACGTCACCCTAATATTGTCCATTCGGATTCGGACTTGCCTTGCCTACCTATATTAACGATTGTTTGGTATCGGTAATGAATGGTTATTTTCATTGAAATAATGCATAAATAAATAAATAAATACACACACACACACACACACACACACATACATACAATTATCAGTGTTAATTCTTATAATAATAATAATAAACCTAAAATGTATATTATACATATACTTAGTGAATACTTTATATTATATAAAATGTAGGTACCTAGCTAGGGCTATAATAAGGGCATTATCACAATCATCGTCGAGCGAGTTAGTTAGCCTAGCCTGTGTTCGTTTTTACACAAAATAATTTAATATATAATAGGTAGGTACCTATTCAGTTTTGCAGAGTAGGACTCTGTTTCGGTTCGCTATCTCTCTCTTTCTCGCTTAACTAACGTGTTCCACCGGAGAGGGGATGAGCCTATAAAAGCTGGTCGAACCAAATTTTATTTGTTGTAGCAATCTGCTCTCCTCCGCGTGCGTGTCGTGACGGACGTTATTGCGATTGCGATTATAATTATTTTTAAATCGAATTAAAAAATGGCGCGTACTAAGCAGACCGCTCGTAAGTCTACCGGTGGTAAGGCGCCGCGCAAGCAGTTGGCCACGAAGGCGGCGCGCAAGAGTGCACCGGCCACCGGCGGCGTGAAGAAACCTCATCGCTACAGGCCCGGTACTGTTGCCCTTCGCGAGATCCGTCGCTACCAGAAGAGCACGGAGCTGTTGATCCGCAAATTGCCGTTCCAGCGTCTCGTTCGTGAGATCGCGCAGGACTTCAAGACCGACCTCCGTTTCCAGAGCTCCGCCGTGATGGCCCTACAGGAGGCGAGCGAGGCGTACCTGGTCGGTCTCTTTGAAGACACCAACTTGTGCGCAATTCACGCCAAACGTGTCACCATCATGCCCAAGGACATCCAGCTGGCGCGCAGGATCCGAGGAGAACGCGCTTAAGAAGAATCGATTTCTATCGATCCCTCTTTGTCTCGTCTCGCGGACGTGTGTCTTCCTCTTGACAAATACAAAAGGCCCTTTTCAGGGCCGCAATATTTTCAAATGAATGCACAATACTGATGTTTCACATGAGCTTAAAATATGTCTGCACCTACCTACCTACCTACCTACGTTATCTCGTCGTCCTAATTATTATCGAAGAGAGAAAAAAAAAAAAATTATGACAAAATAAAAAATTAGGTAGGTAACTAACTAAACAAAAGGTGGTAGAGGTACGTATGTAAGTTAAATCATTAATTCGTTCGTATAATGTTTGTTTATTTATTACCTACGTCCGTAGCGTAGAGATATATGGCGGGGGGAGTACAGTTAAGTATATATATCTATCTATCTATAAATTAAATAATAATAAACACTTAGTTGGTCATTTAGTCAATCAAAACATATTTTGTTCGTATTATCGTATCGTATCGGTCTCGCTCTCGCTCGTTAGAGGGCGAGAGAGATGGTGCGTGCGTTGCATGTACTGTAGGTACGTATATCCCCACTCTCGTGACTCTGTCGTCGTTGAAACTGAATAAATACCCGGTCTGGCAGATTTCGATGAGTCATCGTAATATGATTTCGTAATATACAGTCATCGTCATACCGTTCTCGCCCGACGCCCGACTCCCGACTCCGACTCCGACGTTTATATTAATAAAGGTAATTTTAACGATCTTATATTTATAGGTGGCGTAACTACAGAAATAGTGGGGGCGCGAGTGCTTAGGCGCGAGCCAATGGCTACTCAGTATCGATTCGCCGGCAGCCAATAGGAAAGGAGTTCATTTATTCGCAAAACTATTACATTCTTTTCTTTATGTTAAATTATACACGTTATTTTATTTTTATTTTATTTTATTTTATACGTGCGAATTTAAGTTTATTTACTATTAAACTTAAATATTATTAATGTAAACCTATATATTATTTATGTATACAAATCACATATGTATATAAAACAATATATTTTTTCTTTAGAATTGTGGCACTCTGCCCGCAATGGTGACCGTGTCTGCAGGTCATCTCACTGCCATAATATACTAGCAGTGAAAAAAGGAGGTTTAAAAAAAAAAATTACTTCATTCTTACTAGGCACTAAGCACATACTAGGCACTAAGCACTTAGTAGGCACTAAGTTCATACTAAAAACTATACTAAACTAAGCACTTACTAGGCACTAAGCACTTAGTAGGCTAGGCACTAAGCTGAGCACTAAGCATTTACAAGGCACTTAGCACATACTAGGCACTAAGCACTTACTAGGCACTAAGTACATACTAAAAACTAAGCACTTACTAGGCTAGGCACTAAGCTGAGCACTTATTAGGCACTAAGCATTTACTAGGCACTAAGCATTTACTAGGCACTAAGCACATACTAGACACTGAGCCTTTACTAGGCACTAAGCACTTACTGGGCACTTACCATTTACTAGGCACTAAGGCAAGCATAGATATTATTCTTTTTCTGCACTGAACTAAGCACTAAGCAGTGAAAGGACAGGAAAACAAAAACAACACAAGTATAACATTACTATACTCTTTTATCATACTAAATAAATAAAGTGTGGAAAACAAAACAACATCACAATACGCACGCTACTCTTGGCATTGTTCAAACTTTTCGTGGAATTTCTAGGGCCCACAGTGTGCCCACAGTCTAGTACTTTTAGACAGTATCATTCATTCCCTCGTAGTCACTGCTAGAAGTAGATAACAAAACTGCTAAAAGTGGCCGTTTTTGACACATTTGCTTCTGCGAATGACTGCGAGGGAATGTTAGTGGTGTCAGTAGGGTGAAAAATACGGCATTTTGTGAACCAGAGATTTCCTTTGGTAGGATTGGTCCTTAGGACCCTAGGATGGATATAAGAAGTGGAGCCACCATAATATAGTTATAATGTATATATATTTGGAATTGGCTATTTATTACCTTTCATTTGATACCCCATATTGTTATAATAAAAAATAATAATATTTCCATAGGTGTAAAAGAAATTGACGGCACGCGACAGTGAATTTTTTTTCGCTATTTATTGTTAATTAAGAAATGTGTAAGTTATATTTTTTCAACTCTTCATTCTATAAGCTTTGTTATCGTATTTTTTGTTTGCAAATAAGAACATCAGTTTAATATTTACGGTGACTTAAAGTAAAAATAATGTAGTTGAAAATATTGGTTATTGTGTAATGTTTAGGAAACTTCTAAATAAATTGTATTTTTTATACCAGAAATGTCTCCTACTCTATATACGTGGTGTATCGTACAGTCGCGTACATCTGTCCTAAAAATGTAAGTAGTAATTTAATGAGTACGACATGCTAAGTGAGTTTCATGAGGTTTTATTTGGTTATTTATCGATGTACCTTTAGGAAAATGGTCAATAAAATAAAACAAGTGAAAACAACGTAAAGTATGGTATGATTGATGTGCAATTTATTTATCTTAATATATAAAAGAAGATACTGATTGGTGACTGACATATCAACGCACAGCCCAAACCGCTTGGTCTAGAGACACCAAATTTGGCACGTAGGTTCCTTATGAGGTCTAGGGGTGCACTAAGAAAGTATTTTTCAAAACTCACCCTCCAAGGGGGTGAAACGGGGGTCCAAAGTTTGTATGAAAGTCCCTCAGTTTCAAAGCTAGGATCTTCAAATTTTGTGTTTAGGCTAACGATTGAATATTAATGTACACATATCTCAGCGTTTTTGAAAATTCTACTCCCGAAGGGGTGAAAAGGGGGATAAATTTGTGTAAAGAAAATCCTTCATTTACGAAGTAAAAATAGCTAAATTTATTATTTAAGCTTATGGATAGAAAACTAACGCAACTTATATCGTTATTGTTAGTATTTTGACCCCTATGGGGGTGAAATGGGGTAAAAAACCCAAAAATCGATATGGATGTCGTTATTACGATTTTCTAGGATGACGATTACGAAAATAACATTTATTTTGAAGTCCAATACGGTGGACATGATTTAACCCCTTAAGGGGTGAAAATGGGGTTCAAATTTTGTATGGAAAAAGAATATAAAATCGAAATTACAATTTAAAACTTCGCTGGAGATCTCGGCCAGTCTCGGCCAAAAATTATGTCTCGGTCTCGGCTCGGCTAAAATGGCCGAGAATCTCGGCCTATTAGTACCTACTTACGTAGGCCTGAGATTACACTCGTGCGCTTTTGTCTTGCACTTTCTTCTTCGCTGAGGCATGCGTAATTGGAACTAACGCTGTTACGCATGCCACAGGGCATACGCTGACGCATCCTTCACTGTGATTAATCAAATCAAATCAAAATTGTTGATTTCAGTCTTTTGGTATTTTTTTGATGACTTGTGTAGGTAGGTACCTAGTTTAGTTTTACCATTTAAGAATGTGAATGTTATATTAATATAGTGGTGTGGTTGGCGTACGAGCTCAAAATCAATGGAAAACCTCAAACCCATCTACAGCATAGCCGTTTGGCACAAGTATACTTGAAGTCAAAACAATATTTTGGACCCGCAGTTCTTAAAAATTCTTCCCTTAGGAGAGGAGTTATGGGTAATCTTTTTGTATGGGGAAAAACATTTTTTGTTCTAAATCCTATCATGTATTGCTAAGCCGGTTCTTAAAATATATTAAATTAATACATTTCAGCCACTGTCTTGTTTTAAATTAAATCAAAACACATTTTCAAAATATACCAAGTTTAGGCTCCTGCAGATCCGATGTGGTTAATTTATTTTTTGTAAAATACACCTTAAAATATATTTAATATCCTAATGTCAAACCACAAGAAAGCAATTTTGTAATAATATAATAATACGTTTAGTTCGTGCAAGGGCGATACACGCGCACGCGAATTTTGTTGCAAACTGATTAAGCGACGCTGTTGCCCATAGTACATCGATTTGCTTTTTTTTTTTTGCCATTTTATAGTAACTTAAAAAAAAACAAAAATCTCGGTCTCGGTCTCGGCCGAGACTATTTTTTAATCGCGGTCTCGATTCTCGGTGAAAAGTGTGTTCGGTCGGTCCCTAGTTGCTGGTAACGTTTTATAAGCAACACTCGGTCCGGTCAGGTGTCGGATGGGTGACCGTTAAAGCTAATTCAGGGCGGCCGCATATTGTAAGAAATAAATCATCATGCAGCTTAGATAGCGGCTTGGATTTAGAAAACTTGAGCACGAAATTATATATAGTGAGTTTACTACCTTATTATAAAACATGCAGAGATTCTAATGCACATATTCATTTTCCGCGGAAACACTTATTTTTCGAAAAAAATAAAGATCTAAGTCTAATTTTTAAACCAGTGTCGTCATTCTTGACGTTTAATGGCGGCGCACTAGGTTGGTAGCACTGCTAAATTGTTGCGATGGTGAATCAAAGACCGCAGGTCACGTGATAGGTGCGAGGAGCGTAGCGACGAGCATGTTAGGTGTACATGAACCCAGCGCGCGAGCCGAGCGAGCGAAGCGAGCGTGCCGCGGCAGCGGCCGGCGAAGCGCCAGAAACGACTTTTTTTACGTGCGAAATTTTGTACGTACGTCCCTTCCCCTTTACCCACCTCTTTTTAGCCTCCTCTGCTTAATTTCTAAATTTTTTGTTTTGAGGTTATGTTTACACAAAAAATTATTTCTTGAAAACTACGCATCACGGACGGATGGGGATTGGAAGAGGGAGTTGTTTCCCTTCCCTCCCCCTCTCTCCCTCCTTTAATTGCCGAAAAATAACAGCAATTTGGCTGTTATCATAACTTTTTTGTGTATTCATTTATATCAATATCTCTGCAAATATGTACTTCCGCGGAATGGGAGTACCACCAGGGGGGAGGTTACCTCCCCCCCTCCTCCCCCCTTCCCTCAAAACCACCAAATTCGTGCTCAAGTATTCTAAATTTTTACCTAGATAGCATGCATGCATGCATTCATTAAAGTAGTATAATTATTTCAAACACAGTTGTACGCGAATGTACATTCGCGAAGGTACATTCAAATCACATTTATCGGACCTTCGAGCCGCATATTGGACCAGCGAGCCGCATATTGGATTCCTTCAAAACCGCATCAGGAGGACCTGCGAGTCTCATTAGCAAGAAATCTGATCGTCGTTGGTAAACCTACGCTAAAGTTACGTACTGATTCTTCATACAAGTCACTCTGAGTAAAGCGAGGCAGCAGTTTAAGCAGTTAGGAAGCCAAGGAGCAAAGAAATTGAGCCGCAAATTGTGGGAGCAGCCAGCCAGCCTTAGAAACGCGCATAAGAGCCACGGCCGGCCAATCCTATCTTTTCCTTTTTCTTCTCCATTTCCATTGTGTAATACTGTGTTTTTTGCCTAATTTCAGTGTCAAAATCGGTGTTTTATTCAGTGCGAGCCAACGAATCGTTTCGTGTCACAGCAGTAACGGACACAGTTTAAACGTGAGTACTCCACTTACTACTTTCCATCGAAATGACTCAAGATGCGCCTGCGCCTACGGTTAGTCGTGATAAATCTCCTTATAAAGCCACTAACGATAGCATAATTAAAGATTTAGTGAAAAAACGAGGGATTATAAAAGGGAGATTAACTAAATTTGCAAATTATGTATCGAATTTCAAAGCAGAATCTATTACTAGCCAAACTCGTATTGATCTGAAGTTGCGCATTCAAGGAGCTTCTAATTTATTTTCCGATTTTAATGATATCCAGAGCAAGCTTGAGGAGTTATCCGTTGACTTAGATGAGCAATTAACACAAAGAGAGTTGTTCGAAGATAGTTATTACAGCATACTTTCGCAAGCGGAATATCTTTTAAATCCGAGTCAGATTGCTGACAGTTCTAAGTGTAATCACAGCAACCAATCAATACGGTTACCGACGATTTGTATGCCGTCTTTTAGCGGTTTATGTGAAGAATGGTTGGAGTTTAGAGATACATTTCTTTCTTTAGTGCACAATTCTAATGAACTTTCTAATATTCAAAAGTTTCACTACCTTAAGTCGTCACTCAAGGCAAGCGCGGAGCTAGTAATTAATTCAGTCGAATTCTGTAGCGACAATTATAGCGTTGCGTGGGAATTACTTCTCAATCGCTACAATAATAGCAGGCTATTAGTGCAGAATCATGTCAAGTCACTGTTTACTATGCAAAGTGTAAGTAAAGAATCGCCAGCGTTACTAAGGAAATTGATCGATACTGTACTAAAGAATTTGCGCGCGTTGAAAATTCTTGGGGAACCGACAGAATATTGGGACACTTTAGTTATTTACATTATCGTTTCAAAACTGGACCCAATTACCGAACGCGAATGGGAACAGTACAAAAGTACCTTATATTCCGCTAACGGTGACACTAAAACGCAACTTAAAGTCGAAAATCTAATCAATTTCCTTAAAGGCCGGTCTGATATGTTAGAAACGTTACAATTATCGCACAATAAAACGATTTTAGAAAATAAAAAACACTACCCGCAGCAAATTAATTCTAAAGTTTACTGTAACGTTTCCGCAAGCAAGCCGCCCGAACGCTATTCACGCGATGTCACTAAAAAGAATTGCTTGTTATGTAAAAGGAATCATCCACTGTATTCTTGTAACACATTCCTTAATTACGACTTAGACACGAAACTTAAATTCATTAAAGACATGAACCTTTGCATTAACTGTTTACGCGCCGGTCATACGTTAGATAACTGCAGATTCGGCCCGTGCCGAATGTGCAATCAAAAACATAATTCGCTTGTTCATCCGGATAACGCAATAACGTGTGACGACAGTTCTACTTTAAGCGGTTATCCACAAGGCACTGGCAGCAGCTCGCCGCTCACGGCCGCGGAACCGGTCAAGCGAGCCTCTCCCCCTGCGCGCTCCGCGCCGCCGTCTGCGTCCTTATCAGCAAACGTACACTGCGATAACTCGCAAACAAAGGCACCGAGTCTTGTTTTGCTTTCAACCGCGTTAGTAGAAATATCTGATCGTCATAATAATTATCATGTGGCGCGAGTGCTTTTGGACTGCGGGAGCCAAAGGTGCTTTATTACACAGTCATTATGCGATTTACTTGACGCGCCAGTAGTACAGTCCACACACAAAATAAGCGGTGTTGGGAACTCGGTCATTCACTCAACGGAAATGTGTGACATCGAGATAAAATCGCGCACCAACCCTTATGTTACGCACTTACAATGTTTCGTTTTACCAATTATTACGTCATCGCTGCCCGCGACGACACTACAAAGCGCTAATTTTGATATCCCCGATAACATTCGGTTAGCCGATCCGCAATTCTATAATTCGCAAAATATAGATATTTTAATAGGCGCTGACAAATTTTGGGATTTAATCAACACTAACAAAAAAAACCTGAAAACAAAAACAGCTTAAAAATTAAATACCTCTAAAAAGCAAGAAATAATATTCGAATCATTCGTTACACATATCAATATTAATAAAACACGTCTATTGAAGTCGGGTGGGGCTGGAGGACAACTTCATTTTTTTCTAAAAGCCCCACCCGACTTCATTAGACGTGTTTTATTAATATTGATATGTGTAACGAATGATTCGAATATTATTTCTTGCTTTTTAGAGGTATTTAATTTTTAAGCTGTTTTTGTTTTCAGGTTTTTTGAAGGCGGTTTTTCTTTTTTTTAAAAAAGCTTTTTTATTTTCAACTTTTTAGTGGTAGGTATGTAAGCGCAGCGTGTAAATATTTTTTAACTTTATATTATAACATTTTCAATGGTAAAATGCCCAGAACTCAATTTCCAAATTCACGCTGTTTGTTTTTGAGGAGTTCCGTTGTGTTTTCGTAGTCCAAATCTAGTCCAGAACGTTGCATCGCAAACCATGATTTGGTTTGTTTTGGATTGCCATAAACTTACCAAAACCTAAATCACTTTACATATACTATTTGACTTTGAGGAGTTCCCTTGTGTATCTTCGAAGTTCGAAGTCCAATAACGATGAAATTAAATTGTAACCACTCTTGAAGTATACCCTTTCAAATAAAAAAAGAATCATCTAAATCGGTTCATAAACAAAGATGTTATGTCCGAAATTCTATAAAAACTCGTACGATGGCGAGCTAAATAATTTATATTTTTCAGGATTATGAGAAAACTACTGGCCAGATCTCTGAAAAAATTTTATGGGACCACACACGAACTATGTTCTTTGAGATAAAAAAAGAATTGTACAAATCGGGTAACAACTGACGAAGCTATGTTAAAACATACATAAAAAAAAAAAAAAATAAAAAAAAAAATACCGTCGACTTGAGAACCTCCTCCTTTTTTTGAAGTCGGTTAATAAAATACGATTGTCTAACGGTCCGTTCTTATTAGAATCTAAGTTAGGTTGGATTATTTCGGGGCCAATATCACCTACTTTACGTAATGGCCGGTACATCCACTGCAACTTAACTCAGTCAGTTGACTTCCAGTTACGTCAATTCTGGGAGCTCGAGGAAGTAAATACGACTCGAGATATGCGTACTGATGAGGAACGTGCTTGTGAAAATCATTTCGTCGCCACTACTACGCGCATAAGTGACGGAAGGTTTTGTGTACAAATACCCTTTAAGAAAAGTCCTACAATATTAGGTGAAAGTTACGCGCAAGCTGAACGTCGGTTTTTATCGCTTGAAAATCGCTTACAGCGAAATGAAAATTATAAAAAACTTTATAGTGATTTTATCCATGAATACATACGCTTAGGTCACATGAATAGAGTCGACCAGTATTCAATTAACCACTATTTTTTACCACACCATGGTGTTTTCAGAGAGCACAGTACTACGACCAAGCTGCGTGTGGTATTCGACGCTAGCGCACGCACTAGCAATGGTATTTCATTGAACGAGTTACAGATGGTCGGGCCACCAATACAAGGTGATCTTATGGCTATTCTGTTAAGATTTAGATATCATAAATATACGGCTTGCGCCGACATAGAAAAAATGTACCGCCAGTGCCTAGTTCACAATGATCAACGTGACTTTCAACTAATATTGTGGCGTGACGATCCTTCGCAGCCCTTAGATGTTTATAGATTAAAAACCGTGACCTACGGAAACGCTTCGGCTCCGTTTTTGAGTTGTAGGTGTCTTAAGCAGTTAGCTGTTGATAGTACAGATAGTGACGTCACAAGAGTCATCAACGAGGACTTTTTTGTTGATGATATGATCACCGGTGATAATGATAAGGAAAGGCTGTTAAACATTTGTCAGTCTGTCGAAGAAACTTTAAGTTCTGGTTGCTTTCCACTACGCAAATGGAAGTTTAACTTTAACTTAAATGATACGCAACATAGTGATTCTAGTTTGTCAAAGGAGTTGTCACTAGGTGAAAATGTTCATTCGAAAACTTTAGGTTTAGGCTGGTATCATACAACTGATCAATTCCATTTTAGTACTCAATTGAATGATTTAAATCAAATAATTACAAAACGTTTTATAATGTCTAGAATATCGCAAATTTTTGATCCGTTAGGATTGTTAAGTCCATTTATAATATCAACATGCTCTAAAGATATCCTTGAATACGCAACAAGTCAGGATATTAAATTCACATTCAACCCTCCGTATGCGCCTCATTTCGGTGGATTGTGGGAAGCTGGGGTAAAGGCATGTAAGCATCACCTGTTACGAGTCGTTGGAAACGCACACTTAACATTCGAAGAATTTAGCACAGTATTATCACAGGTTGAGTCCATCCTAAATTCCCGTCCCATTAGTCCCATGTCCGCTGATCCAAACGATCTAAATCCCTTGTGTCCTGGCCATTTCCTAATTGGTCGGCCGTTAACTACACCAGCTACTATGCAGCTAGATGATGTTCCAGTTCATCGACTGACTCGCTACCAGCGGCTTGAACAAATCCGGCAGCATTTCTGGACGCGCTGGAGCAAGGAATTTATCTCAGAGATGCAAATCAGAACGAAATGGAGGAGTAAGAAGACGGATCTTCAGCCAAACACTATGGTCGTCATTAAGGAAGACAATGTTCCACCTCTAAAATGGAACATAGGACGCATTATTTCTACCTTGCCAGGAAAAGATGGGATATCAAGAGTCGCAGATATTCAAACCACTACAGGAGTGATTCGTCGCGCTTTTCCCAGAATCTGTCCTCTTATCGACATTGAAGACACGATGTTGGACGCTGGTGCTTCCAAGGCCGGGGGCATGTTCGGGCAACACCATTCCTAAGAATCTGCGTCTACCGGAACGTACGCAACAGCATCGAGCGTTCATTGGCCGCCGTCTACCAATCACGCGCGCGTTGACCCTACTGATGAAGAAGAGCGCCAATCATTTTTATTCCCTCTTAATTACTGTACAATTTTGAATTCGCCAACACTTTCTCTTTCGTCATACACTAAAATTTCGCTATTTCCAAATTTTATATTGTAATTCTCAACTTTCGCATTATACTAATTTATTACGCAACAACTGAGCTTTTATTGAAGAAATCTACGCATCACCCCCCACATTGGTGCATGACAGATTGAACCACAGACACGTATTTTTGCTTGTCACTGGGTGCATTCCACCTGACAAATCGCTGGGTCACCGCTCGCCGCGTTACGCGTTTTGGCCGTGGAAGTATAAGTTCTTGTGACGACTGGTGGCTCGGCGTCTGGCCTGCTGGGGTGCACCCAGTGTCACACACAATACCTGTACCTACCTAACTATTTTTAACGTCTGCTCTGTCATGTGTATAGTCTGTATGATATTTCTGGTTATGATTTTGTTTTATTTTATTTTCATTTATAGTTGTTTTGTGCGTTGTTTTGTGTTGCTGTTTTTCTTGTTGTATGTTATACTAGTTTCTTTTTTCTTTTCTTTTTTGTATCTTTCAGACAACCTGTGGGTACTGTATATATATATTTATTTAATAACTTATTAATAATTTGTTTAGGTTTAAGTAACTATTTTATTTTAATTCACTTCTATTTATTTTATACTTATCTTATACAATATGAATATATTTTCTGATTCTGATGATGGTAATGACCTCTTTCTCTCTTGCTCTTCCTCGTCTGTCACTTCTGACTCCAGCTTTCACAGCTTGGATCTCCCATTGAATGAGTTCCTTGATGATGCCTTCTCCGATGTTTCAAAAAACTTTAATGTTGTGCATATCAATGCGCAAAGCATTCCTGCACATTTCCCGGATATGCTTGCCTCATTTAACTGTAAAAATATTCACGCTATCCTTGTTTCCGAGACTTTCCTTAATCCTTGTCTTTCTTCTATCTCCTATTCCTTACCAGGTTTCCAATTGATCCGTAATGACCGTACAAGTTCCTCACACGGAGGGGTGGCTATATATCTTCGTTCCCATATCTCTTTTTCGATCTTAAGCCGTTCTCCTCAACCACCTCCTTCAAATAGCGCCGAGCATCTTCTGCTTGAAGTATCTCTCTCCCATTCTAAGGTTCTCTTAGGCGTTTTCTATAGCCCTTCTCTCCGCGTTGATTATTTTGAGTCTTTCGAACTACTCCTCGAAAACTTTGTCCCCTCGTATTCTCATTCCATTATTATGGGTGATTTTAACACTTGTCTCACGAAAGATGATGTCCGAGCCAAAAAATTACTATCTATTGTAAATTCCTCTAATCTACACATCTTACCGTTAAAGGAAACACATCACTTCCCCAACTGTACTCCTTCTCTTCTTGACCTTATGATCGTCTCCTCTCCTACCTTAGCTGTAAAATATGGACAACATTCTGCGGACGCTTTCTCTTATCACGATCTGGTGTATCTGTCTTATCAACTACGTACGCCCAAACTAAGACCCACAGTTCAGCTTCAGCGTAGTTTTAATAGGATTGATCAGGAGCGTTTACTGGAAGACGCTACCAACATGGACTGGTCGGCAATTTTTTCCTCGAAATCCGTTGACGAACAGGTTGAGATTTTTAACAAACTCCTCATTGAACTTTATGATATACACGCACCAGTACGTCCAGTAAAAATTAAGCATCTCCCGGCGCCTTGGTTAACTGACGATATTCGGTTGTTAATGTCAAGAAAGAACAGGCTTAAAGCAAAGTTCAAGGTCGATCCTTCGGACCAAAATGAAAAAAAAATGAATCGTGCTCGTAACCGTTGC
This sequence comes from Agriphila tristella, assembly GCA_928269145.1. Lineage (NCBI taxonomy): Eukaryota > Metazoa > Arthropoda > Insecta > Lepidoptera > Crambidae > Agriphila > Agriphila tristella. The sequence goes on along the minus strand of OV743448.1, from coordinate 5,449,598 downwards.
AATACCGTGATTAGGGACACCCGAAGACGCCACATTCATCAGTCTATTGAAAATGAAGACGATCCAGCTAAGGTCTGGAAATTTTTAAGATCTCTTGGTGTTGGCAAATCTGGCATCAACGATCCAGGTAACAATATTGATTTCGACCAACTCAATAGTCATTTCACAACAACTGTGCCTATCGATGGCATCTATAAAACACAAACATTGCAAAATCTTTCAAATATGCCAACTCAGGACTCACCGTTTTTTCTTAATCAATTCACAGACTGTGATGTGAAGAGAACTATCTTGTCAATCAACTCAAGTGCGGTGGGTGCTGATTCTATTAGCCGTAAAATGATCCTTCCTATCCTTAATATCCTTACTCCCATAATCACCCATATTTTAAATACATCCATTTCCACTGGAACGTTTCCTGCATCCTGGAAAGACGCAAATGTCATTCCTCTTCCTAAGAAACCTAAACCGGCTATGTTTTCTGATTTTCGACCAATATCTATCCTTCCCTTCCTCTCCAAAGTCCTCGAAAAACTTGTCCACTGTCAGCTTACTGACCATTTAAATAAAAACCGCTCCTTTAACCCTTTTCAGTCTGGCTTCAGAAGAGGCCATAGCACTTCTACTGCACTTGTAAAGATTACGGATGACATACGCTTCGGGATGGAGAATCAACAGCTTACAGTGCTTACATTACTTGACTTTAGCAATGCGTTTAACTCAGTTGATTTCGACATCCTTCTTGGAGTCTTACGTTCTCTGAACATATCTCCAGCTGCGATTGATTGGTTTCAAAGTTACCTGCTAGGGCGACGGCAGCGCATTCACTTTGGAGATTCTTTTTCCGGGTGGTGCGATATCAATGCCGGTGTTCCTCAGGGTGGCGTCTTATCTCCTCTTCTTTTTTCTCTTTTTATAAATTCTATCACAAAGTTTATTTCTAGTTCCTATCACCTCTATGCTGACGATCTACAAATATACACACAGGCACCACTATCAGAACTTTCACGAGCAATATCGGTGACTAACTCGGATCTCGCAGTAATAAGTCGTTGGAGTAAGTGTTATGGTCTGACCGTTAATCCATCTAAAACACAGTGCATCATTATTGGTAGTCGCTATTTCGTCTCGAGGATCGATTTTGAACAGCTTCCTGTAGTGTCCTTTGACGGCACAGACATTCCGTTTTCCAATACCGTCAGAAACCTCGGTGTAGTGTTTGACCAGCATCTTTCATGGAGACCTCATGTGGAAAATTTGAGGAAAAAGGTGTTCGCTGCGTATGGTTCTCTCAACCGGCTTCGAAATTTTCTGCCGACCAGTACCAAAATTACTCTGGCACAATCTCTATTATTATCCATTATTGACTACGCTGATGTCTGCTACACTGATTTGTCAGAGGAACTACTTAACAAGCTGGAGCGTCTACAGAATGTATGTATCCGCTTCATTTTCAATCTCCGTAAATTTGACCACGTGTCCCACTTCCGTAATAAACTCAATTGGCTCCCTATTCGCCGGCGCAGGGACTTGCATACTCTTACGCTTCTCTACTCCATACTTTTCCTACCAACCTCCCCACCTTACCTTAAAGATCTTTTCACCTTTCGTTCTTCGATTACACTTTCTTCTTTGCGCTCTTCCTCTAACCTTACTCTTGATATTCCTCGCCACGCTACCGACTTCACTTCCTATTCCTTTGCCGTTCATGCTGTTCGTCTCTGGAACTCTCTGCCGGAAGACATCAGAAAGGCTCAGACTCCAAGGTCATTTAGAGAACAAGTTAGGAGTCATTTTCTCTCTTCTTCCCGCGATTAATATAACCTATTTATTTATATTCATCTCCTATCTATACCATGTATGTATCCTTTAGTATTTTTATATATTCATATTCTGTCCTTTAAAGTGCACCTCTTCCCCTTTTATCCTATTTATCTTATTTTATTTCACCCAAGGTTGCCTGGAAGAAATTGCTATGTAGCAATAAGGCCACCTATTGTATGTTTTCTTGTTTTTTTTCTGATTGTATCGTTTTTTTTTTCTATGTAATGTGCAATAAAGTATTTATTATTATTATTATTATTATTTATCTCGTAAACGTAAGGCGATCAAGCTCTGGTATTTGGCGACAAACTCGCTCGAACTACCGACTACACATAGGAGTTATCAGATTTTCGCTACGACCTTTCGTTCTCGAGATCCAGGTAGAAAGGTCTCTACAGCATATTCTCAAATATCTTCTAAACGCAAGATCGACAAACTCTGATTCTTGGTGACAAACTCCGACAAACTAACGGCTACACACTCGAGTTATCAGATTTTCGCTACGACCTTCCTTTCTCAAGATCCAGGTAGAAAGGTCTCCACAGCGTATCCTCACGTATCTCCTAAACGCAAGACCGACAAAATCTGGTTCTTGGTGACAAACTCCGACAAAATACCGGCTACACCCACGAGTAATCAGATTTTCGCTACGACCTTCCGTTTTCGAGATCTGTGTGGCCCAGCCGAAGAGACGTCTCTACAGCTGGGCCACACGTATCTCCTAAACGGAAGACCGACAAACTCTGGTTTTTGGCGACAAATTCCGACAAAATACCGGCTACACATACGAGTAATCAGATTTTCGCTACGACCTCCGTTTTCGAGATCTGTGTGGCCCAGCTGTAGAGACGTCTCTTCGGCTGGGCCACACGTATCTCGTAAACGGAAGACCGACAAACTCTGGTTTTTGGCGACAAATTCCGACAAAATACCGGCTACACATACGAGTAATCAGATTTTCGCTACGACCTTCCGTTTTCGAGATCTGTGTGGCCCAGCTGTAGAGACGTCTCTTCGGCTGGGCCACACGTATCTCGTAAACGGAAGACCGACAAACTCTGGTTTTTGGCGACAAATTCCGACAAAATACCGGCTACACATACGACTAATCAGATTTTCGCTACGACCTTCCGTTTTCGAGATCTGTGTGGCCCAGCTGTAGAGACGTCTCTTCGGCTGGGCCACACGTATCTCGTAAACGGAAGACCGACAAAATCTGGTTTTTGGCGACAAATTCCGACAAATTATCGACTTCATCATGGCATAGTCAAAAAGTAAGATTTCCAACTTTTTTTTTTGTGGCCCAGCTGTAGTCCGGCACGTGTCATTGATTTATCCGAAAATGATACCAAACTTGGCTTAGTATCTAAACTTAGGCAATTATTATACTCGGACTTCGTTAATGCCGCGTTGACATGGTCAGAGTACACTCGGACCGAGTGTACTCGGATACCTACTCGGACGCAACTCGTATTGTGGCAACCCTTATCCAATCGCACTCGGACGACGACGTCCGATCCGTGTAGACTCGGATTGCGTTCTACTTTTCCGAGCTGGCTCGTATACGAGTAGGAACTAGGAAAACAAAAATGGCGTCTAATAACAACAAACAAGCGTCTCGTGCGAAATAAAAATTGGTCAGAGCGCGATACGGCCAGATTTGTTAGAATTGTTAGAACCTCCCTGTTCTTCGCGACGAAGGATCCAATCGCGAGTTTAAATTCTTTTCCTTTTTCGAGTTGCCTTATCTTTTTTCCGGCGTCTTAGCTCTTATATTAATAAATCGGCGACAATTATAATACCATTTCGCACAAGATCCGTCATTTTTCGATGTAGACTGTGAAAATTAATTGCAAAAATAAAGAAAATGATCCGAGTGAACTATGATAATATCAACAACTTTCCTAGTATACTCGTATGAAGCTTACTCCTACGAGTCCACTCGGTCCGAGTAGGCTCTGATCATGTCAACGCGGCATTGGATAGCCGTATTCTTCGTTTTTTTACCTCCTACGACTAGGGCTATATACGACGGCTAACTCCAAAAATAATCGTCATTTTATTCAAATTACTGTCTCGGTGAAATTTATGCACATTTTTTTTGTATGAATAAAAACTATTCTCGTTACAACCAATTCGTAAAAGTTGTTTTACCTTAGATACATTCGCACAGGATAAAAATACCGCAGCTGGTAAAAAGGTTTAATTTATTATGATATTCGTATGAATCGCAACGGTCACATCATGCAAAAAGTGGAAACATCTACGGCTTTACCCACTTAAGTCAAGTTAGATTTACCTGTAATTGACGCAGTGCAGTGGTAGCAGCGCGTAGATAGAGTAGCGGAGGATTTTAGACGAATAATAACACTGAACCTTAGCACTGAACCACAGAATACATTGACTGAACACAATAAAATTATAATCACGTACCTACCTAAAGTTCACACCACGTTTTTTATACACACGAACAGAAACACAGTAATTTTTTTCCCACTTGACAGGTGATGTCTCATTGCAATGTGTCATTGCATTTAGGCCCAGACCCTGACATCCAAAGTAAAAGTATTCTTCTAGCTTCAAATTGTTCTATTAGTCTATACAGTCCACATATTGTTTGCTAAAAAGTTACACCATTTTGCGCGTCGGGTTCAGGGGGGTGGGAGGGGGGAGAAGTTGTGTTTTATCAGTTTTTCTTAAATATTTGGAAAACTAATATGGTTTAGCGCAAAATAGCCCAAGGACAACAATAATTTACATTGAATCGCAAACAAAAATGGTCTATCTATGGCATAATTAGAGGTGAAAACTACGGAAAGTTTCCGAAACTTTGGAAAGTTTCAGGAAAAGTTCCGGAAACATTCCAAATAACTTCCAAAATTACAGCAACTTTGGAAGTTTTCAAAATAGCCACAGAGGCAGTTAAATAGGTTGTAATATTATGGACTTCTTGAATAGATTATTACTAGTGGCTCCGCTAATAACTAGCTGACCCGACAGACGTTGTCCTGTCTTAGTTATAATATTGAATTCGAAATTGGGTTAATTAGTAAGTCCCGTTCCCGTTCCCCTTTTTACTTGATAACCCAACAGCTTTATATCCAAGTATGTATCACTTGTTATGTTAGTAACGTGTATGTTAGTCTATCCAAACTTACCATTATATTAGGCGTGATGGCTCTGAACTAACCGTAATGAGCGCTAAGAAATTCAGTTTTCTAAGATCCTTTTTGTAAGAAATAATAAATTATTTTACATGTATTTCCCATTTCCTCAATAAAATAACTCCGACCGAAGCATCTGTTTTATTACATCCTCTTTGACGATATTTGCAGCACGCATTAAAAAAGTTTATATTGTCCAAAATAATTATTCTTATTCTTAAATCTTTTAAAGTCATAACATAATAAGGTTACATTAAAAAAGTTGTTATGTCCAAAATAATTTTATATGGTGGTTAAGTATTCTTAAATTTTCTAATTTTCCGCGCAATTTTCTTAATTTTTCCTTTATAACAACCATCTCCTGATAGTAAAAAACACAACAAAAAAAGAATTAGCGAAATCGGTCCAGCCGTTCACGCGTGATGGCTTGACCAAGCGAAATTGGATTAATTTTTATATACAATATATGTAAGTATGTTAATTTTATACTTGATCAAATGAAATGTGTGGATAGAAGATAGAAAATCATCGAAAAAACACGAAAAAAAAAATTATAAGTAAGCCATTTCAAAATTCAAGCCATTTTTTTTTAACTAAAATTCCCATTTTTTGGCTTTAATTTTTTTCCCCTTTGTGTAAACGGTGTATTTTTTTAAAAGTAGTCTTATTAAGTAATAAAAAAAATTAAAAAATACGACATCAATCAAAAAGTTTGTTAAAAAAATAAAAAGTACCTAAAGGTGCGTCCAGATATGTTCTTTTGCCCGTACCGTACCTCCGTTCCGATCGGCGTCGCGATCAAAGAACGCTAGTCTGGACGTATGTTCGGAACGGTGCGGAGGTACGCCGTTCCGTTCGCCGAACAGGTACGCCCCGATCCACCTCGAATCTCTCGCTCTTTTGCCTGTACCGATATCTCTCGCTCTTTAGGGTCGCGAACAAAGAACGCTAGTCTGGACGCATGTTCGGAACGGTGCGGAGGTACGCCCGCCGTCTCGATCGCCGACAGGTACGCTCCGATCCATCGCGAGTCGGTTTTTTCGCCCCGTTCAAAGGAAAAACGGAACGGAGGTACGGTACGGCGCTAGTCTGGACGTGATCGCGGCGTGCGCAGGTCGTGAATAGTGAATAGTATAGTCAAATTAGATAGAATTTGCAAAAAGATTGAATTAAATTCGTGTATTTTTTTTATTTTTTTTATGAAATCATTAAAAGACATGAATACACATATCATAGGGGATACTCAGAAATCGTGAAAAAATCTTTAGGGACAATTATTCAAGCTGGGAGAGCGCAGCGAATTTTCGTTCTTCGAAATTTTCTTTCTCTATTCTTGAAAAAAATATATAAATTCCAATATGGCGGCCAACTATTTTGTTTGAGGGCCGATTTGGATGATACTCGGTTTTTGGTACTATTTTGACAAGAAAACAGCTACGCAATTTTCAAAATATAAAAAATCCAAGATGGCGGCCAACTTTTTTGTTTGTGGGCCGATTTGGATGAAACTCGGTTTTTAGTACTATTTTGACAAGAAAACAGCAACACTATGTGAAAAATAAAAAAATCCAAGATGGAGGCCAACTTTTTTGTTTGTGAACCGATTTCGATGAAACTCGGTTATTGGTACTATTTTGACATGAAAACAGCAACGCAATTTTAAAAGTAAAAAAAATCAAAAATGGCAGCCAACTTTTTTGTTTGAGGGCCGATTTGTATGAAACTCGGTTTTTAGTACTATTTTGACAAGGAAACAGCAAAACTTTGTAAAAAATATAAAAAAATCCAAGATGGCGGCCAACTTTTTGTTTGAGGTCCGATTTGGATGAAACTCGGTTTTTGGTACTATTTTGACAAGAAAACAGCTACGCAATTTTCAAAATATAAAAAATCCAAGATGGCGGCCAGCTTTTTGTTTGTGGGCCGATTTCGCTGAAACTCGGTTTTTAGTACTATTTTGACAAGAAAACAGCAACGCAATTTTAAAAATACTAAAAAAACGATCGAACTAAAAAGTTGGCCTCCATCTTGGATTTTTATATTTTGAAAATTGCGTAGCTGTTTTCTTGTCAAAATAATACCAAAAACCGAGTTTCATCGAAATCGGCCCACAAACAAAAATGTTGGCTGCCATCTTGAATTTTTTAATATTTTTCACATAGTGTTGCTGTTTTCTTGTCAAAATAATACTAAAAACCGAGTTTCATCGAAATCGGCCCACAAACAAAAAAGTTCGCCACCATCTTGAATTTTTTAATATTTTGAAAATTGCGTAGCTGTTTTCTTGTCAAAATAGTACCAAAAACCGAGTTTCATCCAAATCGGACCTCAAACAAAAAAGTTGGCCGCCATCTTGAATTTTTTATATTTTTCACATAGTGTTGCTGTTTTCTTGTCAAAATAGTACTAAAAACCGAGTTTCATAGAAATCGGCCCACAAACAAAAAAGTTTGCCGCCATCTCGGATTTTTTTATATTTTGAAAATTGCGTAGCTGTTTTCTTGTCAAAATAGTACCAAAAACCGAGTTTCATCCAAATCGGACCTCAAACAAAAAAGTTAGCCGCCATCTTGGATTTTTTTTATATTTTTTACAAAGTGTTGCTGTTTTCTTGTCAAAATAGTACTAAAAACCGAGTTTCATCAAAATCGGCCCTCAAACAAAAAAGTTTGCCGCCATTTTGGATTTTTATTATTTTTAAAATTGCGTTGCTGTTTTCTTGTCAAAATAGTACCAAAAACCGAGTTTCATCCAAATCAGCCCTCAAACAAAAAAGTTGGCCGCCATTTTGGATTTTTTATATTTTTAAAATTGCGTTGCTGTTTTTTTGTCAAAATAGTACCAAAAACACAAATAAAAAAGTTGGCTGCCATCTTGGATTTTTTTATATTTTTCACATAGTGTTGCTGTTTTCTTGTTCAAATAATACCAAATAGGTACCGAGTTTTATCGAAATCGGCCCAAAATTATCGCGGTAACATTTAATCTGATTCAAGCAAGCTAGTTATGCAATGATAGGTAATTAAAATTGTATCTAAACATGGAAAGAAACTTTTGTTTTAGGTATTATATTTAAAAAAATATTGGGACTTTAATGTTAATTCTTAACAGGAATGGTGCAAACTCGGAGGAAACTTATATTCATGTCTTCTAATGATTCCAAAAAAAATTACAATTACACGAAATACTTCCAATCTTTTTGCTAATTTGACTGGACTACAAGCAATGATCGCTGCGATGTTCGGAGGTATGTTCGGCGGTTTGATCGGAACGGAGGTACGGAACGGGCAAAATAGCGTCCAGACTTATTTGATCGGAACGCTGGTACGGAACGGAGGTACGGTACGATCAAAAGAACATATCTGGACGCACCTTAATCGTTTTCTTAAATACATACTTTTATTTTTAAATTTTTGATCTTTAACTTCGAAACTAGCACATTTAGCCCCTTCTTACACGGCGCTACTGAAACCTGACGAAACCAGTTAGTAATTATAGTTACAAACTAGTTTGTGACAAAGATTCGTACACGGCACTACCAAATTTATTTGAAACCTACACGAAACGCGGTGTGTGTGTTGTTTCGGGATATTATTGAAATGGCTAGCGATTCGAGCGATGAGGAGTTATTACTTCTATACTACATCAGACTACATCCCACTTCAATCCAAGCTTTCTCGGTCACATCCTAACGCGAATATCTCTTTTAATGTGTAATTATACAAACACGGATGCTTTTCCACTTCTTGGACAAATTGTATATTTACTAATGGTCATTAATTTTCACTGAACCGCAGCATAGTTTCCAGTTTCCATTAGTAATCAGTCGACGCGCGACTGCATGACCGGTCGCTGGGTGATTAGTTACTGACGCGTTCCAAACCAGTTTGTGATTGGTAGCGTCGTGTACGGAGCGCCATTGAAATACTAGTGCTGTGACGTTTTAGTAACTAGTTGGTGATTAGAGTTTGAAACTAGTTTATTTTGAGTAGCGCCATGTAAGAAGGGCCTTAGGTGACCTTTTTAGCATGTTTTATTAAATTTCATGACTTACTCTACAAGTTCACCAAAATAACATGGGTTCTATCTCTTTTCGTTGTAAAGATAATCACTATCAATGGCGTGGCCATTTTTTTTTTATAAAATACCCATCTTTCGGCTTTCATTTTTTTTCTCTTTGTGTAAACGGTGTATTTTTTTAAGTAGTCTTATTTGAAAGCTAGGAAGACTAACTAGTAATAAAAAATACGACGTCAGCCAAAAAGTTTGTTAAAAAAAATAAAAAGATTATTTTTTCCATAAAAATATACTTTTATTTTTAATTTTTGATCTTTAACTTTGAAACTAGCACATTGAGGTGACCTTTTTAACATGTTTTATTAAATTTCATGACTTATCCTACAAGTTCACCAAAATAACATAGTCAAGCATAGTCACAGTCCGAGATTAAGATTCTCGGACTGTGACTATGCTAATGTTTTGTGAGATTTTATAAATTTCATAACTCCAGAGACGTAATTAAGAACAATCATTTGAATGATCTATTAAATTCTTAGCTAGTCAATGGCATTTGCTTTAGAGACTTAGATCAAATGTGTTTATTTATGAATACTACCTAATATTTTTGTTCTATTATATCACTTTAACGCTGTAAATAACACAAAGTTACAATGTACGAAACATTACAAATAAAAAAAATGCTTATGAATAACTACTTACATTTTACATTCTAGTTTAGACTGCGACAGGCTACACTATGAACAGCGCGGGATCCACACATAAATCTTTACACTTCACAAAACTTTAAACACTTCTAACTGAACAATTAAGCATTAATTGAACTTGCATATTATATAAACTAAGTACTTTCATGGGTGCAAACAAACGCGGCGGAGTTGTTTAAAGCTGAGCGGTCGTTATTGTACTAACTAAAGTTGAAAACTTTATGGCGGCAATGAAGTTAGGTAAGTTATGCGCGATAGTCGCTGCACTGTACTTAGGGTTGCCAGATCGGAAGTCCAAAATATCTGGAGAAAATTTGAAAATGTCGGGATTTTGCGGTCGTTGTCGGGAGAAACAAATATTTAAAATAAAAATGTAACTAAAAATGCCTGTAGGTACATATACAGTAAGAAAATGGCCGCAGCGCGATTTTTTTAGTTTCATCCACTAATCTTGTACTCTTGCCTTTCTATAATAAGAAAAACGGCCGCGCAGCGCGATTTTTAGTCAGTTTCATCCACTAATCTTGTACTCTTGCCTGTATAGAGTAAAATAAAATGGCCGCGCAGCGCGATTTTTAGTCAGTTTTATCCACTAATTTTGTAATCTGTGGTTTCATCCGGGAAAATTATTGCTTTCTAGAGAACTTTCGGAACAGCTGATTTTCCGGGAGATTTTTCTGGAGTCAGGAGATCACTTGAAATTCCGGGAGAATCCAGGCGAATCCCGACCATCTGGCAACCCTATGTACTGTACCAGCGGGGGGGAGAGGTGGGGTAGCGCCCGCGCATTGTGATTGTGACTAACTTCACAGTTTTTTATCCTTGCGCTGTAATTAGTAAATAATAATACCTAGATGAGATCAATAAAAAGACGAATTACAGTTACTCTAAAGAAGAAGGAAAGAAAAAAAATTTCAAGCACACACTTTAGGTAAGTAGTTGCTTCCTTTTTTTAAGGGCCACCGAGCCTCCACTAGCGCTGCCAATCAAGAAAAAATCATTACAACGAAATAACTATGTTTAATGAAATTCTGAAAAATATAAAAACTAGTATTAGTTATAACTATTTTATATGCGTTTTATTCCCGATTTAAAAGTGGCCACTTTGGGCGTTAATCCAGATTTTAACAACGCGAACACATTTAAACTAAGAATTTAACGCATACAAAAATAGTTAATAGCTTATACTAGTTATTATATTTTTCAGAATTTTATATGACATAGTTATTTCGTTGTAATGATTTTTCTTGATTGGCTGCGCTGGTGGACGCGCGGTGCACCTTGCATGTAATTGTAAGTACAAGTTATTTTAGTAATAGATTGTATGTACCTACCTATAATAATTATCAAGTATACCTATCCATACCTACATAGGGATATACCTACCTACCATAGATCACAGAAATTATTTGTTTCTGTGTTCCGAGGGATATATAAGGTCCTTCTGAAATAGTGCACATAATTTTAAGGGGTCACTGTACTCATGCATACAAACAACTTTTACTATGGTACCAACATTGAAATCGCAAAAAAAAAATCAGCTGTTCCATACATTTTGATCTATTCTATTTAAAAAAAATCTATTTAAAAAAGCTGTTATTTTTTTCGCGATTTCAATGGTGGTCCCATAGTAAAAGTTGTTTGTATGCATGAGTACATTGACCCCTTAAAATTATGTGCACTATTTCAGAAGGACCTTATATAGGTAACGACATTGTGAGAATTCAATCCTACTTACAATGACTTACGGTCGATTTCAATAACTTATCCTCAGTAAGAGAGACTATAGATTTGTTGCCGAGACGGGAAACAATGAAGATAGATTATTGAAAGGGTAACCCTTGCAAAATGTTGCACCTTAGAGAAATGAGAGTATTACAGACAATTAGTTCATAGTTAGTTACAATTTGTTCAAGAATAGGAAAATTTGTTCAAGTTGCATTTTTGAAGTTACCTATTAGAGAATAACTGATTTTGCTGGAATGAGAAATGAGAGTAATACAGACAAATTAGTTCATAGTTAGTTGCAATTTGTTCAAGAATAGCAAAATTTGTTCAAGTTGCATTTTCGAAGTTATTCGAGAAAAACTGAATAACTACTACTGACTTGATATTTTTTAAAATAAGTGAAAATATTTGGTCAAAGCGACTCTTGATGATGATGACTCATTTGTTACATATTTTGCCTTTGTTTTTTATCTGCGCATGGTGACCCTAGCCATTGATTTTTACCTGCGCGTGGTGAGATATTTATTAAAACAAATACGGTAGGTTTTATTGTTAATTGTAAGTATGAGTCATAAATTTTTTCTTTGTTCTTGTTCAACAACAGTTTTCGAGACATGAAAAATCCCAAGACGTTACCCCAGCAAAATCTTGAATATCTCAAAAACTTTTGAACTTTACAACTCATCAAAAGCTATATTTTCATGTAGGTAAATACTTGGTTCCAAGCTGCCTTTTTAAAAAAATATTTTGCTTGGGTAACGTTACTTTGTTACGTTGTAAAAAACTTTGGAAATACAACTTGAACAAATTTCGCTATAAGTACTTGAACAAATTGCAACTAACTATTAACATAAAGTATCTGTAATACTTTATTAGTCCATTATCTTTCAGATAAAAAAATAATAAACTCAATTAACCAGCCAGCGGGCGGGAGAGGCGAGGCTGGGGCCGCGCACAGCGGCCCGCCATAAAGTGTTTGCAGCCACAGAACAAAGAATTGCACACGTGGTGTTTTTAACAGATTACAATTATTCATTCCTTTGTCTTGTACTATTAGTTATTCTGTGCCTTTGTGCAGACAGGGGCCGTACCGCCGTACCGGCTAACTTACATGACTATCGTAATTGCTTTCGTTTGACAGATGGATGTGATACATTGCTACTTTTCTAGGTAAGTTTTTAATTATGCCAAATAGAAGTAGGAAGAATGTATCACTGAAAGCGATTACGATAGCCATGTAAATTAGCCGGTACGGCCCCTGTCTGCACAAAGGAGTAATCCATGTGTCTTCATAATGAACAACATTTTGAAGGTAAATCGGTAGTAATAATAAGGAGCTTTTTAGAGGAGGAAAAAAGTATCTACCTACTAACTTTGTGATCAATAATACCCATCTATCTACGCATTACCTACTGAAAATCATTGTAGCCCCTGTAGCATGATCACAGAAATACAATTATTTATTGACAGAGTGACATGACAGACACTCAAATGTCAAAATCCATGGTCTTCCGGGTAACTGATTACTTGTCCGAAATTTACTTGTCCTAATTTCATTTGACCGAAAACTGTTGACCGTTGTTGCTGTATTGTTTGTCATATTTTTAAATCACCGAAATACCTTTTGGCATTTATGTCTCATTTTACCGAACTATGTTTCACCGATTTTCAAAATAACTTTTTACAATTGGCCGAAGTCTCTTTTGACTTTTTTTCATTTGTCAGATAACTTATTTGCCATACTTTCACTTCACCAGAACAACATTTTACCGAATATTATTTGGCCGCAAATTTATTTGAATAAAGATATTTTTTACTTTGACTTTAACGTAGGTGAGGTCAGTGTTTTGACCACTCGTAGCAGAGCTAGAGCAATGCCTGTATGTATGTTCCGTGCTTGCTTGTTTGCTTGCATGCTTGCTTACATGTTGGCTGCTTGCTTGCAAAATACTTGCTGGGGGTGCAGCCTACCTCCAGCAAGTATTTTGTTAACCAGGAGGTTAGCTTAGTGTTTTGACCACTCGCAGCGGAGCGAGCGCAGCAAGCGGAGCTGTACAATGCTTGCATGCATGCAGGCCCGCCGCTAGCTGTTTGAGCACCCGCGTGCAAGACCAATTTTGCCGCCCCCTACTACAAGTAGGTGATTTCTTGAAAGATGCCTTTTATATCTGTACTCACTCCTTATGTAGGATTCTAGTCGCGGCGTGCGAAGCGCGCCGCGCGCTCCAGGACGTGTGGCGATCTGACTCTTCCCCGCGCTTAGTTCTTGCAAAATTCTACACAAGTAGGTGGTTTCTTGAAAGATGCCTTTATCTATGTACCTAGTAGAAGTCTAGTCGCGGCGTGCGAAGCGCGCCGCCCGCTCCAGGACTTGGGACAATTAATTGTTTGGACAAAATCCTAAAATGGATGGTGCAGTGATTTTGTCCAAGCGCGATGAAAAATCAGAGGCCCTAATTTTTAATCCTTCGGTTAATTTTCTCATTCATTTGAGTCAAATATCGAACGAAAATCAGTAGAAAAGAACACTCTACGCCAAACATTTATTTTTAATTTATTATACATATAAATTAATTAATTATACCTAGAATTAATTTAAATCTCCTCCTCCTCCTCAGTCGTTCCCCCATGGTTGAGGATCGTGACTCCGTGCAAGGACGTGTCTCACTAGGTGTTTCCATCTGTTGCGGTCCTCGGGTTGATGCAAAGCGACGTTCACTGGCATATCCAGATTTTTGGACACCTGGTCTGACCAACGTTGTGGGCTTCTGCCTCTCGGTCTTTTTCCTTCTATCTTGCCTGTTACGATGAGCCGTTCTATGTTATCGGTATCTCTACGCGCGATGTGGCCAAAATAGCGTAGGATTCGTTGCAGGCAGATAGAGGAAAGGTGGTTTTGATTCTCGAGCTTCAATTGTTTCAGGACAGATTCATTGGTTCTTCGTGCTGTCCACGGGATTCGGAGAAGACGGCGCCAGCACCACATTTCGAAGGCATCTATTCTCTGTCTGTCTGCGGCTTTTATAGTCCAAGTTTCGGATCCGTATAGGAATATGGGCAGAACCAGAGTTCGTACAACTTGAACTTTAGTTCTTCTTCGGATGTTGCTGTCTTTCCATATCCTGCTGAGCTGGGTCATTGCCGCTTTGGCCATTCCAATTCTCCGTCGTATCTCTGGTTCACTATTTCCTTTATTGGTGATCAGGGACCCCAGATAGACAAATTGCTCTACCGTTTCATAGTCATTCAGTGCCCCAGATTGCGGAATTTTGTTAAAGCGGTCCACTAGCATCATCTTGGTCTTTTTTTTATTAATAGTTAGGCCAAACTCTTCACTGACCGATTTGAGGCGGTTTAGTAACTCCACCATTTCTGTTTCGGAAGAAGCAAATAGTGTAGTGTCATCAGCGTACCGGAGATTAGAAATTTTGACACCTCCTATCTTCACTCCACCCTCCCAGTTCTCTAGCGTTTTCCGCATTATGCATTCGCCGTATATGTTAAAGAGGATTGGTGATATAACGCATCCTTGACGTACTCCTCTCCGAAATTCGAAAGAACTGGATTGAATGTTCTCCAACTTATTAATCTAATAAATTTAAATCTAATATTTTATATTTTTAGGGGTAATCTTTAAATTAAATTTGCCAGCCGAAGGATTCAGAAATAGGGCCCCACCTAGGTCTCGAATGAAATCCGAGCGGAGTTCGGTTTAAACTTTTAAAATCCAGTCTAGATCTCTATCTTTCCCCGCCGCCAGAACACAATGCAAAGCGGTATAGGCACGAAAAATAAATTATTTATTTCTAATAAATTATTTAGCAATGGGTCATTCACGGCATAGCCGCACAGAGGGAGCCAAAGAGCTGCAGCATGCGGCTCGTGAGTCACGGTTTGCCGCTTCTTCACAAGTGGGTACAAGGATAGAGACATCTTTCAAGCTTCCTGAATATTACGTAACGGATCTGGCGTCATAGTTAGGTTAAGGGCTGGCAAGGGGGGCGTCTGCCCTCAATTTGCTGACCCATAGCTAGAAAATAGTCTATAAGTCATGGGACGCAAAATTCAAATCTTGCCAGGGGCGCTCATGATCCTAGAAATAAGCCTTGGGGCGCCAAATTCAAATCTTGCCAGGAGTGCTCATGATCGTAGATATAAACCTTGGGGCGCAAAATTAAAATCTTGCCAGGAGCGCTCATATCATGAAATTCATGACCCTTCTTCGACCCTAGCTTCGACGCTTGGATCGGTCGATTTGCCGCCCCCTAGACGTGCCGCCCGCGTGCGGTGCACGCCTTGCATTCGCCTGCATGCATGCTGCATTCTTGCTTGCTTGCTGCATTCTTGCATGCTGCATGCTTGCTTGAATGCTGCATGCTTGCTTGCATAATGCTTGCCGGGGGGTGCAGGGGGCTGGCTCTCCTGTTCCTGAGGCCCCCCACTTTAAAGAAAAACTTTTAGTGCACCTACCAGTAGGTTAGTATTTTGACCACTCATAGCGGAGCTCCACAATGCTTGCATGCATGCTGCATGCCTGCTTGCATGTTGCATGCCTGCTTGCATGTTGCATGCTTATAAAATTTGGGAAAATATTAGTTAACCTAGAATCAAGTGTTGGTAGTTATTTTGCATGCATATTTATTGCATCAAACAGAAAATATTTTTAATTAATAAATAATTAATTTTCAGAACATCACAAAAATTTTTCTGATTTAAAACGATTTTGTTATGGAAATCAACTAAGTAATAACATTACTATATACTAACCTACTAATATTATAAATGCGAAAGTTTGTGGGTTTGGATGTTTGGATGTTTGTTCCTCAATCACGCAAAAAGTACTAAACGGATTTGGTTGAAATTTGGCACAGATAGTAGATAGCGAGGATTAAAACAAAGGATGCTTTTTATCCCAATATTCCCATACACAGGAACAGGAACCCACGCGGGTGAAACAGCGGGCGGCCGTTCTAAATAATATACTAGAAAAAATACGACTCGCTACGAAGATTAGGAATCGGAAATAGTGTGTTACAAGTTTTTAAGGCGTTTGGTGAACTGAAATTATGACAAATGAATCAGTGGTGTAATGAATGTTCGGGAATATAATACTTCGACGAAACGTTCTTTCGACCGAGCATTACCTCGGTAAAAAGTTTTTCGGCCAAATGAGACGTCGGAGTAACGAAAAAAAATCAAATTAATAGTAGGTCAACAGATAGGTACCTACAGTGGGAAACGTGATTCGACGAAGTAAAAAAAGGCGAAACGAAAATAGTCGAAAAGTTTTCGGTAAAATGAAATTCGGCCAACACAAAACTCGAGGGGGGAGTTGTTAATGAAATACATTATAATACCTATATCAATAATACAAATATTTATTTTGAACAAAGTGTACACCGCAAAATATACATTAATTAAAAATTGTATAAAAACATTATTGGCAACATAGATATCATACGTCGTCAAAACGTTACAAAGTATGGATCCACCCTCAGGCATCGATTAATACATTGGAAAATACAGTCAGGTTCATCAATTGAAAAGGTTTTCAGATGTAGGCACTTGGCAATTCGAACGTCAAGATGGCGGGATCCTCTATGTTTTTTGAAATATTTCGTGACTACGAGGGTGGATTGATAAGTCCATGACTTTACATACATGCATACATACATTCACTCACGCCTATTTCCCATGGGGGTAGGCAGAGACTATGAATCGCCACCTGCTACGATCCTTGCACACTTCTTTCGCTTCATTCAAATCCACCAATCTTTTCATACATGCCTGCGGTTTTTATCACTGCGTACACCAGCCTTTTTTATAATAACCCCTATTTGGTCCGCGTAGGTTTTTCTGGGACGCCCTTGTGCAATCGTTCCTTCCACATTCGCACAATATATCTCTTTCGTGATTCGCCTTTCATTCATCCTCTCTAAGTGACCAAACCACCGGAGCATTCGTTTCTCAATTCTTGTCACTATATCATCTTTCAGACCACACCTTTTACGAATCACCTCATTGCTCACTCTATCACTCGGTTTTACTCCGCATATTTTCCTCAACGATCGCATCTCTACCGCATTTATTCTGCTTTCATTCTTCTTCTGCCATACCCAAGATTCACTTCCATACATCAGTGTCGGTAGTTACCAGCCTTTGACATTGTAATGAAGAAACACTTTTTTTCGGAATATTTTGTTTTATTTCTTTACATAATCTTATTGTAGCTCTGCGTATTCAGTCCAATGAAGTTCTTACCTCTTTAACCCATTGTTTTTTTCTTTCATCGCCTGAAAACTGGTAACTGAAATGAGGTCCCATTTCAGACACCACCTTTTGGCTTGATGAAAATCTTTGCCCGCCAAGACATTTATTCATGTTTGGTAGGAGAAAAAATCTCAGTGGGTTGAATCTAGAGAATAGGAAGGATTCGCATCTTCATTCGATGAGAGTTTGATCTTGATGTCATGAGTGCCGCCGAGAGGGTCGACAGGGTCATTAAGAAAAGTTAGAAGTCGTTTGAGTTTTTTGGATCCAAAAGTAATAATCTTTTGCCGAATTTGAAAAATGTAGTGTAAAGATTCCTTAACGAGTTTCTTTTTAAGATACAAACTACTAAACTAAATACTTCAAACTTATCAAACCACCCTCGTAGAGGATTTACTTAAGGAACGTACCCATACTACGTGACCCATTTTTACAATTACTCTCCCCCTCGGACCGTGGAAGCGTTTGGACGTGTCCACTGTGTCGTGCGTTGCGTTGAGGATAAATTTGAATATTTAAATATTAATTCGATTGATCACAATTTTCGTTGGCGGGGTTTGAACCAGTGAGCTCTGCGCTCCGTGTCGCGATTCTGACTGTGGACCGGCTGCGCCATTCAAGTTGTGTGACAAGGTACCAAAACCACGCTCAATATATCACGCTACGGCTCTGGGACCGCGCTACGAAGTTTTGCTACGCGGCTGCTACGCCGGCCGTCTGCTACAACCGACGCGACGACTACGAGTGCGAGGTGACTGCAATCTAATTTAACACCCGTTGCGCAGTGATAATGCCTAAAATTCATCATTCGCCTCCCAAGACTATAGCTATATCGAGTTCGCGCTCCAATCCTGACTTATCGACGACAGCTGAGTTCGCAGACAACAAGGGCTCTAATATTACTACGCGCACTAAACGTCAACGAATGGAAGATTCACCGGATAAACCTTCGTCGCATTCTGCACCAAATACATCTACAGGCAGTGGCGTGCACAGAGATTTTAGACAGGGTAGGCACGGATAAGAAACATACCAATTTTATCACTGTTTCGGTATCTACCAACCTATAGTGAACGAAATCCAAACATTTTTATCATCTTGATGGGAAAACAAAATGCATAGAAAACAATACAATTGGTTTCTGTGTACGTACACAAGCTTTTAGCCAGTTATAATTAATTATAATAAAACTTTTTATGAAAATAACGAGGGGCATCCATAACCTACCAAACATTTTTTTTTAAACCCCACCCAACGCATCTTCCCTTTGCAATCAATTTAATTAAACTTTATCCTCAAAAGATAACCTCGTTAAAGCAGCAATTTTTAATTTATTTAAACAAACTTTGCCAGCATAGGTCTCGCATGTAGTTATTAAATTTTTAAATAATTACTTATTTAAAATAGTCAATTACTTGCGCCAAGAAAAACAATCAAAACAACGCAAAACTAACTGCAACTGCAAGGGCAAACTAAAAAAGCTACTCTCTGCAATGCAATCATGACGCGGTCGGATTGCAAATAAGCAGTGCCTCCAAAACATAAACACGCGCATACATTTTCACGCACACAGTCACACTTTTGATGTGTACTACACGAGATTCGTTCTATGAAAAAGAAGCAGCCCGTAGTACTGCTTATGGACACGCGGTAAATAATTGGCGCCTCTGTCGCCCGGCCGATCGTGGTTCTTTTCTTGTGATTTTTGGTTAAATTGAAGTGATGTTAGTTTCAAAAACCACAAATAGATGGCGCTTAATCTAATAAACACGGAAAGCCGAAGTGCTGTGCTGTGCACGATGATGGGTCATAAACTCACAAGTAGTTTACAAATAATAGGGTAGGTAGGGAATTAGGGTCATATTTATGGGACTACAGGGTATGCAGTGCTTATTTGCATGTATGGAGTGCACGCCACTGTCTACAGGTGACCTTAGAACATTGAAATGTATGCCTTAGAACAGATGTCTTGAATATGTTGACCAAATGGAAAGACGATCAGGACCAACTCCTAAACAAATGGAAAAATGATCTAGATGGAACGTTGTCCAAATTAGTGAATGAAGTAGCGGAACTCAAGAAAGAATGTCAAATTATAAAGAAAACGAACTCTGACATAGAAAAGGGAATGGAGTTTATAAATTTAAAACATGAAGAAACTCTAAAGAAGGTTTCAGACTTGGAAAAAGTGAACACGAATAACACAGAATCTATAAATTTGCTGGAAAACCGGATACAAGACTTACATTTTCAGACAAGACAAGCAAATATTGAAATAAGAAATGTTCCAATCTTAGAAAATGAGAGCCATAATCAACTGCTGACGATCATATCTAATGTAAGTAAGGCAGTGGGACTAAGCTTTCAGTCTGGGGACATTCGTGATGTTTACAGATTACCAGGCAAACCGGGAATAATAAGACCAATTGTGGCGGAGTTTGCGTGTGTATTCAAAAGAAATGAATTTATTTCCGTGGTGCGCCGTTACAACAAAGAAAAGCCAGTATTGGAAAAAATTAATACAAATACAATTGGCTTGCCAGGAGAACGCAAACCGATATATGTCGATGAATTCCTTCCACCTGCACAAAAGAAACTATTTTCGGACACCAGGAAATTCGCCAAAACAAACAATTTCTCCTGCTGGCATTCAAATGGAAGAATTTTTCTTCGTACAGATATAAATAGCAAGCCAACTCAGATTACAACTGTGAAATGCTTGGATTTATTGGTGAAGAAGATCTGACTAGTTCATCCCAAATCGGTATTCCTAGTTTATTATTTTGTGTACAATTTCTTTTCAATTTTTCTAATTAATGTAAGTAAAACATATATTAACAGTCATTTATCGGCAAACTCAATGTCACTCACACACTCGCACCTCGCTCCTACACAATTATACTCTAACACAATAACACTCACATATACACACACTACACACACATATACTATATTTATTATTACTACACCAGGTAATAATTCTGCCACCAAATCCTTCCGGCTACATTCTCATACACTTGATATGCTTTTGTTTATCCATTTGTCTCGGCTTTATTATGGCATAGCGATAATGTTACATAATTTTAATATACATTTCCAGCCTTATATAGTCGATATTTTTGATCCTCCTAGTTTTACCCCGACCGCGTTAATGAATAGAACCAAATATTGTGACCAGAGCGCTTGCTTCTTGTTTTTAGTATTTCATTATCAATGGCTGATATAAATGATATTATTTCAAACTTGGATAACACTGTTTTTTGTGACGCGGTACAATGCCTTCCTGAAGAATGTATAACTTTAATGCCTTCGACTCCTTATCTCTCGGTTCTAGCCCAAAATATACGAAGCATCGGCGCTAATTTCTCTGGCCTCACAACGCTGTTAGAAAGAATTAAAATATCTTGTGATGTTATAATCCTGTCCGAGTGCTGGCTGTCCTGTAATTCGATAATTCCAACTTTGGATGGATACATCTCCTTCAAAACAACTACCACTTTTAATCAAAACGATGGTGTGATAGTGTACATAAAAGACACTATATCCAATATTAAGGTTACAGAACCAAACATCTCTGAGTCAAATAGCCTTATCATTAATGTGGGCTCCGAACTAGCGATTATAGCTATCTATAGACCCTCTGCTTTTACCGACCCATCTAATTTTCTACAATCTTTGGACTGTACCCTTTCCAACTTAAAATCTTGTAGGAATGTGGTGCTTGCGGGTGACATTAACATTGACATCGTCCCCGACTGCAAAGTCACCCATTCGCTCGACTATCTCGATCTCCTCGCTCATCATGGACTTCTGCCAGGACATACCTTACCGACCCATGGCTTCACCTGTCTTGATCACGCAAACCTTAAAACACAACTCTCTCCTAAAGTCCTAATTATCGAATCCACTATTACTGACCACTCTGCCGTACTGTTAGCTCTATCCGATGTCAAAATTAGCAGAAACTATCACCACCCTAGAGTTAAAATTAATGAAATTCAGCTTGCGAAAGATGTGGCCGATATAAATTTTGAAAATGTCTATTGCACAAAGGACCCCAATCTTGCCACCAAATTGTTTATTGAACCTTTACTTTTAGCGATATCCAAAAATACAACCGTAGTCTCCTCCCCTCGAAGACGTAGACCTATCAAGCCATGGATAACCCCTGACCTATTAAAATGCATGCGCCATCGTGATAACTTATATAGAAAGTTAAAGAAAAACCCCAAAAATGAAATATTAGTAATATCATACAAAAGATATCGCAACTTTTGTACTTCTATTCTGCGAAAAGCTAAAAGCGATTACGAAAAGCTTGAATTTAAAAAAGCCGGTAAAAATTCCAAACAAGTCTGGAATGTCATTCGTTCTGTCACAAATCTTAAAAAAGTTCAATCACCAGCACTTGATCTTCTGGACCCAAATAAAGATAAACACGAGTCAATAAACGATGTTAATTCCAACTTCATCAATATCGGAAGACGTTTAACAGATAATTTACTTATAGATCCACCCACCCCTCTGCCAACAACCTCTCAAGCTGCTTCTTTTGTTTTATTTGAAACCGACGAAGCCGAGATAAAACGTCTTATTACTGCCATGAAAAACAACACTGCAGTAGGTTGGGATGGAATCTCTACGGGTTTCTTAAAGACGCATATTAACACCATAGCCTCTCCACTTACCTACATCTGCAACCTGTGCCTCAGTACAGGAACTTTTCCTGACTTATTCAAAAAAGCGATTGTGCACCCAATTTTCAAGCACGGAGATCGAGACCGTGTCGAAAACTACAGGCCCATCTCGGTACTCTCTGCACTATCCAAAATTCTCGAAAAAATTATTAATACTAGACTTGTATGTTACTTAGAAACGCGTAAATTACTATCTCCAAACCAATTTGGCTTTAGAAAGAACATGTCGACAGCGGACGCGGTACACAATCTGGTGGACCACATAGCAAAACAACTCGATAAAAATCAAAAATGTGTTGCCGTGTTTTTGGACCTTGCCAAGGCATTCGACACGGTCTCGACCGCCGCTCTAATATCAAAG
Organism: Agriphila tristella; assembly: GCA_928269145.1. Lineage (NCBI taxonomy): Eukaryota > Metazoa > Arthropoda > Insecta > Lepidoptera > Crambidae > Agriphila > Agriphila tristella. The sequence continues at coordinate 5,426,830 of OV743448.1, read as the reverse complement.
CTCGAATCCCTTGGAGTGAGAGGCACACAACTGTCACTGTTTCATAGCTATCTATCCGGCAGAACTCAATGTGTTAAAATCGGCCCTTACACTAGCTCAGAGCTCCCAATCACCTGTGGCGTGCCTCAAGGTAGTATTCTCTCTCCCACCCTGTTCTTAGTTTTCATCAATGACCTCTGCAACCTCTGTCTTGATAAAGGTACTATCTTTTCCTACGCTGACGATACAGCTCTTGTGTTCTCCTCGAGCTCCTGGACGGAAACGTATGAAGCAGCTCAAAGAGGCTTTAACGCAGCTAGAACGTGGCTTAACAATAACCTCTTAACGCTTAACCTAACCAAAACAAAAGTGCTAAACTTCTCGATCAAAGGACCTCCCACTAACTTTCCTAACAACTTACAAATAGTAGCAGATACTACGTCCTTAGATAGCAGCAATGCATCCCCCAATCAAATCATTATTGAAGCAGTCAAATCAGTAACATATCTCGGTATAGTCGTGGACTCCAGCCTAACATTTCAACCACATATAATTAAGTTAGCCAATAGAGTGCGTAAGCTGATGTACATTTTCAAACTTCTGCGTTACTCTGCAGAGCCAGACACCATGAAAATGGCCTATATAGCACTGTGTCAATCGATCTTAAATTATTGCATCTCCACGTGGGGCGGTGCAGCCAAAACACATCTCATACTTTGTGAACGTGCACAAAGAGCTGTACTCAAGGTATGTTGTTTTAAGCCCCGCTTATATCCCACCGATCTGCTATATGAATATTGCCAAGTACTCACAGTCAGACAGCTTTACATACAGGCAACTATACTAAAGCAGCATTCCCTCACTTACTTCTCCTTAGATTCTTCGCGTAAACGACGTAACCATCTTGTCGCTACTTTGCCCTCAAAAGACACAGCTTTTTGTGGCAGGTTTTTTGTCTTCCGTGGGCCTTATCTATATAACAAAGTACACAAGATCTTATCCATATATAGCCTAACTCTTCATAAACTGAAAACAACTCTCCAGAAGTGGCTTCTCTCACTATCCTACAATGAGACAGAAAATCTTTTGGTGGTCGTAACTTAAATATTTTTTTTTTCATCATGCCTCGCTCCATTCCACACAAACACACACACGCACTCACACACACACGCACACACACACACACATACACACACACACTCACACACACACATACCTAAGCACTCACACTACACACGCAAATAAAAAATAATAATTAAAATTAAAATTTCACTAATGTAATGTAATTGTCAACCAATCTGGGTTGTTCCGGCGTATTACAACTTGCACGTTTGTCAAAGTTACTTTCTATAACCCTCCCAACCCAGATCGTATTAACGTAACATAGCCGCAATCTGCTTCATGTTAATTGAATTCAATTTTCTCCCAACATTTTCGCAATGTATAAATAGACTAGCTATTAATTATTGTCCTAACGACTTCGCGTGGTGGAGACCTGGTGACTTGTACTACAGGTCTTAGTTACCTACACAGGCACCAGCGATCCACAACCAAACTTATTTTGTCATATAATTAGCTTGTCCTGATTTTATGTATATATTTGGTTTGTGGTGAGAAATAAACGTCTTTATTATTATTTATTATTATTACAATATTTTACCTTCCTCCCCCCCTTGGTGACCGTAGTATATGCCATTACCCCCTCCAGTTTTCACATAGTAATTCATAGATACGGTTCTATTTTTTTTTTACAGAAAGTAAAAAAAAAAACACTCATAGGTATTTATTTGTCTTTTTATTAAGCTTCGCTTGTGCATAATTTTGCCTACAATAAATAACAAGTGATTTTATTTATCAAGAAGAAAAATAGTTCACTACTGACGCGGTCAATAATGACTGCATTGCTGGCAGCGCGATGATGATTGCCGATAGCGTAGCTTAGCGCAGGTCCAGGCCGTCACAGCGCGGTCAGCATTGCAGCCCTTGATGGCCTGGTCGAGGCCTTTATAGCGCGGACAGCAAGGGCTGCAATGATGACCAAGCTTGAAGGCAAGCTTAAAGAGCGTAGTTAAGCTCAGCTTGAGGCCATCATAGCATGGCCAGATTGGCCAGCAGTGCAGTTGTTGTGGACCAAGTCTTGTATAGTGCTTTACTCAAAAATATCAAAAAAGTAAAAAATAACAAAAATACCAAAAATGACAAAAATATCAAAAATTTTAAAATGTCAAATATGTCAAAAACGTCACAAATGTCAATAATTGTCATTTTGGTGATTTTTGACATTTTTTGTCATTTTTGTAATTTTTGACATTTTTGATATTTTTGAGTAAAGCACTATACAAGACTTGGTCCAAAATGACAAAAATGTTAAAAATGATTAAAATATCAAAAAAGTAAAAAAGGCATGAAAAAGGGCAAAAAAGTAAAAAAAAGTCAAAAAGTAAAAAATATCAAAAAGGAAAAATAGTAAAAAAGTAAAAAAAAAGTGCAAAAACATCATCTACAACAATACAACACCCGCGCAAATAAAGAATGGGATTGAAAATGGCGGCTCACGGCGCTTACCACAACGAGTGTGACAGAGAGAGCTATAGGTGTGGCGTTTAATATTTATAACCCTATACCTACATAAATTTTAAACCTAAAAACGTGGGGCGCATTTTGTAAAATTTGTCATCCATATTGTCTTAAGCATGCGCTCCACGTTTTTGTAGGTATATAGATATTTACAGTAGGGTTATAAATATTTACAGAAGAATTTATTTTTTACTTTTTAGTCTGTTTTCACTAGTCCGTTTTAATGTTTTTAGATGGTTTTTAGTCCGACTTTTTTTGTTAAAAACGTGTTTAAAAAAATATTTATATTTCTGAAAGCCCCACCCGACGTGTTTTATTAAAACCTATTGATAATGTGTAGGTAACTAATGATTTGAATTGAATGAATAAATAATGAAAAATATTTTAATTTGCAACTTAGACGGGATCCCGTCTAAGTTGCTACGGGTGAGCCGATTTTTTCTAATATTTTTCATTATTTATTCATCTTAATATAAAAATAGCATTGTGAATGCAAAAATCTAAAAAAGTTTGAATTGAATATTATTATTTCTTGTTTTTTAGAGGTAAAGCTGTTTAAAGCTGTTTTTGTATTCAGATTTTTTGAAGGCGGTTTTTAAAAAAAAAAGCTTTTTTAGATAACTTTACTTTTGTTTTATTTTTTATTGATGTTTCTTCTGTGCAATAATTATATTAGGCGCTATAGTATAAAAGGTACCTATCTACGTAAGTATAATCCCAACAGCTATCTAAGTGTTATAAAAAACCCCTAATTGCCGAAAATGGTACAGGAACAAACTGAACAACTTTTACTTTTACTATGGGACCAACATCGAAATGGTAGTAGGTACATTTCAATGGAGACCAACTCTGAAATCACGAAAAAAATATCAGCTGACATAATAATATTATCATACATAAAATAATAACAAAAAATACCAAAATGTATAAAACAGCTGTTTTTTTAGGGTTCCGTATCCAATGGGTAAAAACAGGACCCTATTACTAAGACTCCGCTGTCCGTCTGTCACCAGCACCAGGCTGTATATATCTCATGAACCGTGATAGCTAGACAGCTGAAATTCACAGATTATGTACCTATTTCTGTTGCCGCTTTAACAACAAATACTAAAAATAAAATAAAATAAAACAAATATTTAAGGGGGGCTCCCTTACAACTAACGTGTTTTTTTTTGCTGTTTTTTTGGTACTGAACCCTTAGTGCGCGAGTCCGACTCGCACTTGGCTGGTTTTATTTTTCATTATTTCTGAGTTGGTCCCATAGTAAAAGTTGTATAGTTTGATGGTCCCTCTATCTACCTACTAATTCGGCGTTAGGGGTTTTTGTAACAAGTACTATACATAGGCATAAGAATACCTGTGACGTTGTATAAAGATGATATTATATTACTGATATTGGAAAAAAAAGGGAGTCAAATTTTCTACAACAGTGGGGTTGAAGTGTTCACCTCATTGAAACCAGAGTTTCTAGGCCGGGTACAGGGACCCGGTGTAGCGGATGCGTCAAGCTATCATGGGATCTAGTCAACCACGACAGACTCGAGCGAGGATTGCGCAATGTCTCCCCCAAAGACACGCAGCGGACGAAACGGAATTAATGCAGATCCGCTTCAAACTACTTTACTGTGTAGAAAGGGACTCCCCACTTGTGGATAAAGACATTAGTATTTATGCAAACTGACATAAAAATTTCGTTAGCGCGATTCAGGTATGACGTTACAAAACCACACGAAAAATTAAAACACAAAAGTTGATCGTCATTGTGATTAAAAAAAAACAATTTGGCACTTTTCAAATAAGTAATTATTATTGAAGAAAAACGTCCCACTATTACTATAAAAAGCGAAGTCAGGTAGTCATTTTATAGAAACGAAGTTTTAGAAAATGGCTTTACGACAATAGCGTCATCTAGTGAAATTTGCGACAAATTAAATTATAATCCATATCCTAGCCGAATTGCGAATTTGCGTTGCGACTCAATTTATTTATTAATTTTATTTTTAAAACATGGTAGGTACAAAGTTTTGTTTGAAAAGACAGAAAACTCGCGTGGTAAATATTTTTTGAAGCGTTAAGTTACGGCACAGACTAACAAAATACTGCAAAATTTGGAAAATTGTTATTGCAGGTTTTTTTTATATTCCATAAATCATGAAATAGAATCGAATAGCATAGAAAATATTTTTCATTTTCGTTTTTCATTACAAAATAATTCGATAAAGTTAAGACTAAGTAGTTTTATGTAAAACACCTTTATGTGAAACTAGCTTTTGCCTGCGACTTCGTCCGCGTGAACATTCGGAAAATGCCTAGGGAACCTTTGACCGGAATAAAAATTGGCTTTAAAGTAATACTATCTGAATGAGGATCAGTAACGATTTTTTTTAGTTGCTAATAAGAAAGCTTATGCCACCACATGATTAACTGTGAAAAAAATTGTTACGATATCTTTTAAACTTGAGAAGTTTTAAGAGGTAACACGCTGATTTTTTTGGGGTCCTTATGACGTCATCGCGACGGACGCGAACCTTATGTCGTACGTGATAAAGCACATATTGCATTGAACTTGGCATTTCCTTCAAACCCTTTTAACTCAACCATTTCTAAACGGATTTTAAAAATTCTTTCACTAGGTTTCATAGATATCAAAATGTGTTTATATATCAATAAAACTATAGGATTCAAACCTGTTACTGATCCTCATTGAATGCCATTCCAAATCTGTTCAGCCGTTTTTACATGATTGAGCAACAAGCAACAAACATCCAAACATCTACCACGCAAGTGGTCCCGGGTTCGATTCCCGGCCGGGCAGAAATTTAAATGATGAATTTTAATTTCTGTGACGGGTCTGGGTGTTACTATGTATAATAAGTATATATTTAAAAAGTATATTATGTAGTATATCAGTTGTCTAGCACCCATATTACAAGCTTTGCTTAGTTTGGGGCTAGATGGCGCTGTGTGAAATTGTCCATGTATTTATTTATTTATTTTTCCTAACAAAATATGAAGTCCATTTCCCTTTAGGGGTCGAATCATGGCACCGTGTTGGACTTCAAAATAATTAGGTATGCCATTTTTTTCGCAATCAACTGTAGGCTTTTCCCCCTTTGTGGTTGATTTTCGGAAATTCACGAAATACTTGTTTTCTTATTTGTTTTTATAGAACTAAGTACTCCTACGAAGTTTCTAATGTAATTTAATTTCTTTCGTAATGTCTATTTTAACTCGTTTTTATTTTTTCCTATACAAAGTTTGAACCCCATTTTACCCCTTTAGGGGTCGAATAATGTCGACTATGTTGGACTTAAAAATAAATGCTATTTTCGCAAGCAACATCTCATATCATACTACACCGATATCACTTTTGCTTTTTTAAACCCCATTTACCCCCTAAGAGGTTGATTTTCGTAAAACCACGAAATACGTGTTTGCTAATTTGTTTTTAGAAGTACTCCTACAAAGTTTTAAGTCGAAATGTCTATTTAATATTTTTTTCCATACAAACTTTGAACCTCCATTTCACCCCTGTAGGGGTAGAATTTCCAATAATCCTTTCTTAGTAGATGCCTACACTGTATAAAGTATCTATGTACAAAATTTCAAGTCTCTAGGTCCAGTGATTTGGGCTGGGTGTTGATATGTTAGTCACCCCTTCACTTTTATATAAGAGAAGATAATAATCTGTGATAGTAGGTAGCATTGAGATAAATATACAAGAGACACCCGCGCCAAGGTGAAGATACTTCGAAATTATGTCAGCTGACATACATATGTGCCGAAGCTTATGTCAAGCATAGACTTAGAAAATTTTTCGCTTATAGTGGATATTAAGTTTATGATGTCAAGCCAGTGAACACAAGCGCACTGAAAGAAAGCGTAGTGAAAGACAGACTTCGCATTTTGACCATTTTGAAGAGCTTTTTGTTTTTACCTGTTGACCTGCCACTGAGGCAGTTCAGTTAGCCGCCATCTTGGATTTTTTTGTATTTTTAAATACATAAAAATCCAAGATGGCGGCTAGCTTTTTGTTTTTGGCCCAATTCCGATGAAACTCGGTTTTTGGTACTATTTTGAAAAGAAATTAACAATGCAATAACAAAAAAATAAAAATTCTAAGATGGCGGCAAACTTTTTTGTTTGTAGCCCGATTTCGATGAAACTCTGTTTTTAGCACTATTTTGACAAGAAACCAGCAACGCTATGTTTAAGAATATAAAAAAAACCAATTGGATTTTTTACTTTTTATCATTGCATTGTTATTTTCTTTTCAAAATAGTACCTACCAAAAACCGAGATTTATCTAAGGCCCTCAAACAAAAAAGTTGGCCGCCATCTTGGATTTTTTAATATTTTCAACCGTTTAGGCGCATTTGGTCCACTTCTCATTTGGTCCACTTGCCTAAAAAACGTCCATTTCTCATTTGGTCCATTTCGCGGAACGTCCATTTCGCGGAACGTCCATTTCGCAGAACGTCCATTTCTCATTTGGTCCATTTCGCAGAACGTCCATTTCGCATTTGGTCCACTTCGCGGAACGTCCATTTCGCATTTGGTCCACTTTTACATAAATGGAATAGGTAATTTTGTCTTTGTTCTTTTTACATAAGAATAAAGTTGACCAAATGCGAAATGGACGTTTCGCGAAATGGACCAAATGCGAAATGGACGTTCTGCGAAATGGACCAAATGAGAAATGGACGTTCCGCGAAATGGACCAAATGAGAAATGGACCAACTGGACCAAATGAGAAGTGGACCAAATGCGCCTAAACGTTTTTGCGTTGTTATTTTCGTATCAAAAACCGAGTTTTATCGAAATCGGTCCACACACAAAAAAGTTTGCCGCCATCATGGATTTTTTTATTTTCAACATAGGTTTACTGTTTTGTTGTCAAAATAGTACCAAAAACAGAGTTTCGTCGAAATCGGCCCACAAACAAAAATTTACTGAAAAAAAAAACTTTTTTAAAAAACACGTTTTTAAAACGAACTAAATTATTACAAAAAAAAATCGGACTAAAACATTAAAACAGACTAGTAAAACTAAAAACAAACTAAAAAGTAGAAAATAAATTCTTCTGTTATATTCTTCTGTCCTACAGAAATTTTAAACCGAAAAACGTGGGGCGCATGATTCGTCCAAGGGCGCATGCTAAAGTCAATATGGATGATAAATTTTTCAAAATGCGCCCCACGTTTTAAACGTGTTTTTATAAAAGATTTTTTTTCAGTAAATTATTATTTTCTGTAAATTAGATTTTTTTAACTAAAAATAGTTAAAAAAAATCTTTTTTATAAACACGTTTAGAAAAATCGGACTAAAACATTAAATTGAAACAGACTAGTAAAAACCAGATCCTAAAAAGTATAAAATAAATTCTTCTGTAAATATTTATATTATAACCCTATAAACTCTGTAGTTAACTTCTTCTGTAAGTTTTAAACCTAAAAACGTGGGGCGCATGCTAAGACAATTTTACAATTTTTTTATTTTCTGCTTTTTAGTTAACGAGCTAAAGCTAAAAAAAAAAATACCTACCATCTCCTATCGGAACACTCGTCAAGGCGATTCAAACAAGCTCAAAGTCGATGGAGTTGCATGGTTTTACTACAGAGTTCTAGTGGCCTTCTTCCAGCTCCATCATCAGACCCTGGAAACTATTTCCCTACAAAGTACTCGTCAAAACGATTTAAACGAGTCCAAATTCGATGGGATAGCGTGATTTTATGAATGAGTTCCTATGTCCTTCGTCCAGCTCCATCATCAGACCATGGAAACTATTTCCCAACAAAGAATTCGTCAAGACGATTCAAACGAGCTCAAATTCGATGGGGTTGCGTGGTTTTATTAAAGAGTTCCTGTATCATTCTTCCAGCTCCATCATCAGGCCCTGGAAACTAGTTCCCAACAAAGTACTCGTCAAGACAATTCAAACGAGCCCAAACTCGATGGGGTAGCATGGTTTTATTAAAGAGTTCCTGTGTCCTTCTTCCGGCTCCATCATCAGACCCTGAAAATTAATTCCCAACAAAGTACTCTTCAAGACTATTCAAACGAGCCTATCTCGATGGGGTTGCATGGTTTTGTCATAGAAATTCCTATGGCCTTCTTCCGGCTCCATCATCAGATCCTTGGACACTATTTCCCATTAGAGTACTCGTCAAGACGATTCAAACTCGATGGGGTTGCATGGTTTTATTACAGAGTTCCAGCAGCCTTCTTTCGGTTCCATCATCGACCCTGAACACTATTTCCCAACAAAGTACTCATCAAGACAATTCAAACGAGCCCAAACTCGATGGGGTGCCGTGGTTCTATAAAAGAGTTCCTGTGTCCTTCTTCCGGCTCCATCATCAGATCCTGGAAACTATTTCCGAACAAAGTACTCATCAAGACGATTCAAACGAGCCCAAAATCGATGGGGTTGCACGGTTTCAATATTGAGTTCCTATGGCATGGCCTTCCAGCTTCATCATCAGACCCTGGACCTCGTCTCCTATTAGAGTTCTCATCAAGACGATTCTAATGAGCCCAAACACGATGGAGTTGTATGGTTTCATCATAGAGTTTCTGTGCCCTTCTTCCGGATCCATCATCAGATCAGTTCAATGACACCATAATATTGCATTGCTTTCAAGTTCTGACCTATGTTTTAAGTTTCAAGGCTGTAGCTTATCGGGAAGCTAGTATAAAATCGTTCGCAAACTTTGTGGACAAACAAACAAACGAGAAAGCAACCTAATAAAAACGTGTTAAAAATATACCATCTCCTATCGGAGCACTCGTCAAACGAGCCCAAACTCGATGGGGTTGCATGGTTTTGTTACCGAGTTCATGTGTCCTTCTTCCGGCTCCATCATAAGACCCTGGAAACTATTTCTCAACAAAGAACTCGTCAAGACGATTAAAACGAGCTCAAATTGGATGGGGTTGCACGGTTTCAATATTGGGTTCCTATGGCATGGCCTTCCAGCTTCATCATCAGACCTTGGACCTCGTCTCCCATTACAGTACTTGTCAAGACGATTCTAACGAGCCCAAACACGATGGGGTTGTATGGTTTATTATAGAGTTCATGTGGCCTTCTTCCGGCTTCATCATCAAATCAGCTCAATAATGATATCATAATATTGCAGTGCCTTCTAGTTCTGACCTACGTTCAAATAGTACAGTTGCCTGTAGCACATTTAAATTACGAAAAAGGTTACCGTTTGCCGTTGTGATATAGTTATTTATTACGAAAATAGATACTTTAACCCAATTTTTACAGATCGCGACCCGCCGTAACCTATATTTGTATATCTCCAAAAATGTTTTTTTTTATTTCAATCAAACAAAGCTGTAGAACACGACAATAGCTAAACCATGTGGTAAACCTTGAAAAATAAAAAATAATAATTTTTGGAGATATACAAATATAGTTTACGGCGGGTTGCGATCTGTAAAAATTGGGTTAAGGTATCTATAATTTCGTGAGTTGGAAAAAAATCATAAAAAATCAAAATGCTCCAGTGACAAAATAGTGTCAACTATTAGAATCTATACGTAATTAAAAAAAAATGTTATGGAAACATTATTGTAAAAACATCTATCGATATATCAGAGTATTTAATATCGCCCGAAAAATATCGGTGTACTTATGGCGAAAAAAATATCGTCATTTTTTCGACATTCCTACTATAAAATGTTTGTAAATAGGAATAAAAGTATGCACATACTTTCACAATTTTTATTGTCATCCTGCATATTTATCAGTCCACAAGCAATCATTACAATTTGATCCATGTAGCCTACATCCAAAATAGACACAATACATTTCGCAATTTAGGTAGATTGGGCGTGTCAGCCTTTACAAAGTTTTTCAGCTGAGTTTCCACTGGCAAGCATTTTTATTATAATTATACCACCCCAAAAAATATTGCGGCAAATAAGGAAGGTAGGTTAGAACCGTTACAACTGGATTAAATGAATAAAATAGATAGTCCGTTAGCCCGCGACAATATTGCCTACGTCATATATTACGACATCACTATGAAATGCATGGCACACGGTCGGAAAAAATGTGTTGATGGAGAATTATCGATTATCGCAAATAAAATATATCATAAGCTTGAGAAAATCTTCCACTTCCGGTTAAAATTTTAAGATTATATTTACGTCATGTGACATCAGTAGGTACGAGAACCGTGGCATCATCTAGTTTTCAATCGTAGAGAGAGTAAACATAAGTCTGTCAGTTCTGAAATGGCCGCAATACATTAAACTTAAAATTTTAGTTTTTTAGTCATTTCAGCACGGCTAGTACGACTTAGCGCGACTCGAGTGAGAAAGAGTCGCTTCAGTCGCATCGCGTTTATACATTTATGTCACATGTAGCTAACACAACTGACATTAGAATTGCCATAACTCGCGAACTAATGTCAGTAAATACTTTATCTCGATTTTTGTCGCTATGGTTAGCACAACTTTACGAAAAGCGACATCACATGTCACTTTTTGACATTAAAAGACGACAGTTTGTCTTGGCGGGGTTACAGCACGCGACAAAATATAAGTTACTCTATGAACGCGACTTATTACTTATATCAATTGATAAGTGATTATCCCCGGAAAATGGCCTATTCCTTTTTAACTAATGAGGAAATATACAATAGGAAGACATAATAAGATATTTTTCCAATACTTTTCAGTAATTATTCTTTAGATACGAGAAACCTTGTTGAGTCGCTGTCTATATCACCTCATAAGTTGTGCTAGCCGTGCAGAACTGACAGACTTATGTCTACTCTTTCTACGATTGAAAACTAAATGATGCCACGGGTCTCTTACTGATGTCACATGACGTAAATATAACCTTAAAATTATGACCGGAAGTGAAGGATTTTCTTAAACTTACAGCCAATTTTATTTGCGATAATCTTCTGATCCTCGCTCAGCACAACTTTTCCGACCGTGTGCCATGCATTTCATCGTGATGTCATATTATGACGTAGGCAATATTGTCGCGGGCTTACGGACTAAGAGGAAATATTTTATTTGTTTACAAATGGTTTACAATCAACCAATAAGTAATTGAATTGACAGTTATTTTATTATGACAGGTAATGACACTTGGCCGTTCTTTTTCTATAAGTAGATGGCAAAGGTATTCCTTCTTAAACTTTCGTCCTACTAATGACGTATTTCCGGCTGACCATATCCACTAGACAAATAAATTTATAAAAAAATAAATACGCGACCAAATGTTAAAATATTCAAATTAGTTTCTTAAATTGACCTACTCGTAATAAAAAAATAACTTAAATTTTTTAACCAAAGCCAATTCGGCCCAGGCCGCAGGTGACTGCGAACAAAATTATCTAATCCGGTGGCCAAAACTGGAACTACGTTATTTTACATATTGTTACCAAGGTTACGCCATCGACTACATAGACGACAGCGACGCCATCACCAGCAATTTAATTTTGGAAGCAACTCGCTAGGTGATTAAAGTCGACCGTCAAAAAAATATTCAAAGAAGTAGTACTGCTACGAGTTGGGCAAAGACTCGTCCTTTCCCACTTTTACAACCAGATGCGCAATAATTTGTTTAAAGTTAATGCGCTTTTGCGAGCGTCTGGTTTTGTTCCAAATTAAAAAGTTACCAGTGTCTCACGCGTTAGGGGCGGCGGATACGAAATGGTGACCATAAAACTGCCAGAACGATGTCAGTTCGCTCGCTATAAAACCAGAAGTCTGGTTCCCACTAGGCTAAGACTTCCGGCAGAGAAGCCGGGACGGGGGTAGGAGATTGGCGTGGAACCAAATGGGAGTTTAGAAATTGGGCTAAAGCAGCCACAAACTTCGGAGGTACAGAACTACTATGGAGCCGGAAGCGCTCCAGAAGTCCATGGCCGAGCGCGAATGTGCAAAAAGACTCCTGGTTGTGTGCACTACTTAATGAGATGGAGTACTTAATGTATCTGGGGGAGCTGCGAGCAGTTGGCTGCCGCATGCCTATATAGTTGGCAGCGGTGCCACTGACCAGGGGTGCTGTGCCTGTGCGTCTTGCGCTCGGTAACCACTGCGCGCTGTCTCGGAGGTCGGCCTTTGCTCACGCGATCGTATAATTGGAGCGGAAGGGAGCGGGGACGCCGTGCGAGCGGGAGTCGCGATGGCGATGGTCTGCGACAGGGTTGCGGAGTCGATGTCTACTCAGATAAGGGAGAGTAGAACCGCTGAGAAGCGGACCTCTTAGTGGGGGTGGGAGCGTGCGAATCACACTCTATTACGGATGGATCAGGAGATGCCGGGAAAGGACGGTTTGGGATTTGGACGGGTGATTGGCGTTTAGATTTTAGCTAATTGGGCTAATGAAGCTGCAATTTCAGGAGGCTGTGCGAGGAGTGCTCGCTCAACAACTCGCAGAAGTCTGCCAACACCGATTGATTGAACGGTAAACCGAGTGAGAATTAAACAAAAAGATAGGTTGCGAACCGGGATCGCTACGCCTGGCTTAGTTGCTACCGTTAGGTATCTGCCGATGTCTCCGCGGGTGAGGATTGGCAACTTTTAACAGACGAGCGAGTTACTGACAAAACGTAAGCACACAACTAGCTATAATGAAAATTGCAACTAGGGGAAAGGTAATACTCGGCTCGGTGGTTGGAATGGGAATGTTTTTAAGTTTCGCCCTCAAAACATTAAATTAAATACAATATAATGCAAAATAATAAAATAAAAGTACCTAACAAAGCTTACAATCTAATTAAATATAATATAAATCACTTAAGCTACTATATATTGTAATAAATACTTATCCTAAAATTTGTGCCTATACAGAATCAGGCTCAGACAAAATAAAGCTTAAGGACTCTTATTATGATTAGAAGAAAATGTGCTAAAAGAGAAGCCCTCTCCCAGTACCTCCTGCCCACGCTACGCCACTTGTTAGCACGGCAGCACTGCAGACAATATATTGACATCAAAGGGCATCACGCGCATCCTCACTTACTGCGAGCGGTGGTGTTATTTATTTCCATCATCCTCTTGGTGGGGGTGGGAGTGTGCGAATCACACTCCATTACGGACGGATCACACTCCATTACGGACGGGTCACACTTGATTACGACGGTACGGGAAAGAAATAACGGTTTGGAATGTCGGGATTGAGACGAGTGATTGGCGTTTAGCCATTTTAGCTAATTGGGCTAAGGAATAAGCAAATTCAGGTGAAGCAGTGCTCAATAGCTCGCAGAAATGCTCTGCCAACATGGATTGACTGAACGGCAAATCGAGTGAGTATTAAACAAAAAGATACCCTCTTCCAGAGGCAGAAAGGGACAGGTATCCCTGATGGATAGCCGCTCTCACCTTCACCCTTGGCCTAGCTAGGCCCAAATGCAGTAGGTTTCGGACTTCCGGTTTTCCTACGACGGGCTGAGAGCGAACCGGGATCGCTACGCCTGGCTTAGTTGCTACCGTTACGTATCCGCCGATGTCTCCGCAGGTGAGGATTGGCAACTTTTAATACAAACTTAAAGTTAACGAATAGGTACCAACTCACAGACGAGCGAGTTACTGACAAAACGTAAGCACGCAACTAGCTGTAATGAAAATTGCAACTAATACAAGTGGGGAAAGGTAATACTCGGTTCGGTAAGGGAATGTTTATAAGTTTCGCACTTACAAAAATTAAATACTTAAGTATAAATACAATGTAATGAAAAAAAAAAACTAAAAGTTCCTAACAAAACTTACAAACTAATTAAATAGTAAACAAATCACATTATAATTATCCTAATTTGTACATTATACTGCTTCGGTACACAAAGATTGGTGTGACCACGGGACGGTCGTGCAAAATTAAGCCATAGGACTCAATTATGACGAAAATATGAGACGCCCTCTGCCAGTACCTCGGTCAATAACGGAGTAAAAAGGAACGGAAACGGAATTCCGTCTCCTCCTACCTGTTGTTATATGAATAGAAGCAAAGATTTTGATTAAATTCATAGTAGCGACACTTCCCTCCCAACTCCCAAGTGACGTTTGCACAGGAAACAAAGTCAAGTCTACGCAGGAAACATTAAATGGATAGCCGCTCACCTACCCTTTGGGCTATGATATGCCTAACGTTAACTGTTAAAGATTCTCAATAGAAATTGTTATATACCTTTTTCATACCATAATCTCTTTGGTGTTGTTTTGGATTTGTCATCGGTCTGTCACTCGAATAAATGACTATGCTTTCAATAAGTCGTGTATTTAAAATTGGCGACGAGATAATTATTTATAATGGCTAATACCGACCTCAGTAAATATAAAAAATCGCGAAGTTGTATGCGCGGTTTACTTACAAGAAAGGAAAACCAATTACTCAACGTAAGTACACTACAAGATTACGAAATTTCAAACGAGATACAAAATGTTACAGAATTACAAAAAAAGTACGAAGAATGCCAGACAAATATAGAATACCTCACAGAAGAAGCGCATTTAGAGGCAGAAGTAGAAAATAGATTCGAATTTCAAGTTACAGTTACAAAGGTACTGAACATGCTACACAGGATGAAAAGGTCAATAATCACATCAAATAATGTAGATAACACAAATTCAAGTGACTCAACTGTCCGTGTTCCTAAAATGATTCAATTCCAACCATTTCAAAACAGTTCAGAGACATTCAAAAACTTCATCCGGAGATTAGAGTTGTACATGGACCTTAGCCAAGTGAGCGATTCAAATAAAAAGACCCAGATTTTACTTGCTATGCTGACCCCTGATCTTCATGAGAAAGCTTATGATTTGTGTGCTCCGGAAGACCCTAAAGGTATATAACAAGTTCAGGTGCGATGAGTGATTCCGTGATCTTTCAGAAATGTCTCAAACTCCGTCGATGTAAACTGGCGTCCATTATCCGAAACCAGTATGTATGGCAGTCCAAATGCCGAGAAAAGTTCTTTCATTTTACTTATGCACCAGGAACTCGTCATTGTTTTCGTGGGTATCACCTCCACCCATTTCGTAAATGCATCGACAATAATAAAAAGTTGGTATCCGTGTATAGGCCCGGCAAAGTCAATATGAATTCTCTGCCATGGCTCGATATCGAGCCATGGCAGAGATTTGGCTTTTTATTATTGTCGATGCATTTACGAAATGGGTGGAGGTGATACCCACGAAAACAATGACGAGTTCCTGGTGCATAAGTAAAATGAAAGAACTTTTCTCGGCATTTGGACTGCCATACATACTGGTTTCGGATAATGGACGCCAGTTTACATCGACGGAGTTTGAGACATTTCTGAAAGATCACGGAATCACTCATCGCACCTCGGCTCCTTATCATCCTGCTACAAACGGCCAAGCCGAACGTTTTGTACAAACGATTAAGAAATCTTTAAGAAGGATGGAGGACCAACCCGGGAACTTGCACGACAAATTAGAGACAGTAAAAATTCAATTACGTCGAACTCCAAACGCTTCGGGATTCGACGCGTACTCGCTCATGTTTGGAAGAGATATAAGAACCAAATTGCATGTTATGTTCAAGAAACGTGTTTTTTTTGAGCAGGGGGCATCAACACACGCAGGGCAATACACTGGAAGACAATTTAAGGAGGGGGAGAGGGTTCAAGCAAGGTGTTACTCAAACCCTAATCGCAAATGGGAATTCGGCACCGTGACCCGCCGGCTGGGACGCCTACATTACACGATCGCCATGGATGGAGGTGAAGTCTGGCGCCGTCACGTTAACCAGATGCTACCGGCTACGCTGGTGCAACCTCACCGAGAAAATTAAGGGGGGGAACTTGTTATATACCTTTTTCATACCATAATCTCTTTGGTGTTGTTTTGGATTTGTCATCGGTCTGTCACTCGAATAAATGACTATGCTTTCAATAAGTCGTGTATTTAAAAGAAATGTTTATTTATTTACATCAATCCTTAAAAACAATAAAGTAAAAAAATAATCCCAACAAAGCTTATCAACTAATGTACGTAATCCTAATTGATAAATGATAATTTATTCGCAAAAACATGGTAAAATAGGCGGTCACAAGATAAGAGCGTACAAACATGTTTTACCAAACTGGCATGCCAATATTATATTGATTTAGTTAAGCGATTAACAGTATAAATTAATAATCAAGTTCTTTTTATTACTAGAATGATCATGTCAAATTAAATAATTTCAAAAAATAACCACTGATAATAATATGAATTGCAAAACTGAATATTTTTTAGTGTACCCATTGGTCACATCCTTAAAAAATTCAATTCTACATTAATAAAAATTCTGCTACACTGTAAAAACTGTGGTCTGTCAGAAAATTTCTTAGTCTTGTCCTAAATATAGCTAAAGATTGTGGCAGTTTGACATTAACAGTTAATTTATTAAACAGCTTCATTGTCATTACTAGGCAGCTTTTAGAATACATTGCTGTTCTTGGATAATGAGCCAATACCAATCTATTTATATTTCTACTTGCACGTGGATACACTTCTTTAGTAGTTTTATAAAGATGCAATTATGCTGTCTAACAAAAGTACACGATTGTGTGTACAATTGACTTGTGTCCTACAATGGAGAAGTTTCATGATGTTAAAACTGCTTTATTTAACTTCACAAAATAAAAATATACTTAACCTAAAATTAATATATGTACTATGGCAGAGTAATAAATAATTCAAGTTGACGAATTTTTGCATGGGCGTGACGTCATCCCACCAGTTGCTTGTATGGCGGTGGCGCGGCCGGCCGCTGGAGATGTTCCGTAGATGACGTCAGGCGACCGGTTCCCGACAAGCGAAATTATCTTCAAATCGTAACTTTCACATTATGTAACTTTTTCATTTTTAGAGTTAATTTGATAATTTCTTCACAGTTGTGTATGATTTGGCCTAAATTTTAATAATAGCGAATTGAATCTAGGAAACTTCTTCATTGAATAAATTAAATCCTCCGAGTCAAGGGAGTCCCTGATCACTCCCGGGGAAACTGGGGACGACATGACAGTCGTATCGTGATATAGCGTTTTATCGAAATCCATCTTGTTAGGCGGGCTGGAGTGTGTTGGGTGGTAGGTATGAGATTTTTCCGTATTAGTTCGAGAACAGACTACGTACTGCCGCGGGGCAAGTGTGGACGTGACCGTAAGTGCTCAAACAGAGAAGGCAGGTGACGGTCGCGGGTAGTTCAAACCTAGGCCCGTATTTATAAACCGCCCTCAATACCGATCTCAGCTGATACGCTCTCAAGATGTGAGCAGTATCTTAAGTTGGATATTAATTAATAGTCAGATATCAAGAGTGTATCAAATGAGATCGATCTCAGCTCTTAAGATCAATCTTAAGAGCAGGATCTTAAGTTCATGGTGATTTTTATACAGTAACATGACACTTTTGAATTAAGATTGACTGATTAACGTTTCGTTTAAGCCGTAAGAATAATTCGCTCAAATTACAAAAAATAAAAATTATATAATTGTACTCTCATAAATTAGTGCAAAATATTTTAGACAAGTGGTAAAATTGTTGTTATGGCGTCAGACTTAGGTAAGATGGTGGTAGCTAGCCAGGCGGACTTGAAATAAGCCCTACTACCAACCAAACCGAGTACAAATGTACCCCCTCTCCTGGGATTCGAACTCGGGATCCCTGCGGTGGGGAACCACTAGACGACAGAGGCGATTTGTAAGTTGTTGGACGTTGGATCTACGGCGATCGACATGAGGGGCTGGGGCAGGGGGGCGGAACGCTTTTTTGGGGAGCATTCAAAAACTTCAATAAAAATAAAAAATCATAAAATAATGGGGATCTCCACGCAAAGCTTAAGCTAGATGGCGCTAGCAGCGAAGCGACCGCTATCAATGGATTTGATTGGTTAAAATACGTCAAAAATGACACTTGATATTTGAAACAGCCAATCAAATGATTTTAGGACATACGCTTGTGGCGCCATTAGTTCCTCAGTATGCATCCCCATTGACACAAAAAAAGAAATATGAAACAAGAAAAACAGATATGACTAGTGAGTTAAACGGACAGCTATTTTAGCTGTGCTTCCTAAATGGACAGAACCTTTCCCCTTTGGTCAGGCCAGTCAAGTGTTATGGTGTCAGGACTTTGGATTTACCAGAGCCTAAAGAGACAACCGGAATAACTTGGTTGGATATATAGTGTCAACTAAACCGACTCATCCTATTTTGAAGCAAATGAGTCAGATTCTCTCTCACAGAAGTACAGTAACAGAAAGTAACAAATTAAAATAACACAAATAAAGAAAGACGTTATGACCGGAATGACATGGGTTGGATTGGATACCTAATGTCGACTAAACCGACTCATTCTATTTTGAAACAAACTGTCAGATTCTCTCTTGCAGAAGTACTAACAAATTAAAATAACACAAATGTAAAGAAAGACGTTATGACCGGAATGACATGGGTTGGATTGGATACCTAATGTCGACTAAACCGACTCATCCTATTTTGAAACAAACTGTCAGATTCTCTCTTGCAGAAGTACTAACAAATTAAAATAACACAAATGTAAAGAAAGACGTTATGACCGGAATGACATGGGTTGGATTGGATACCTAATGTCGACTAAGCCGACTCATCCTATTTTGAAACAAACTGTCAGATTCTCTCTTGCAGAAGTACTAACAAATTAAAATAACACAGATGTAAAGAAAGACGTTATGACCGGAATGACATGGGTTGGATTGGATACCTAATGTCGACTAAACCGACTCATCCTATTTTGAAACAAACTGTCAGATTCTCTCTTGCAGAAGTACTAACACAAATGTAAAGAAAGACGTTATGACCGGAATGACATGGGTTGGATTGGATACCTAATGTCGACTAAACCGACTCATCCTATTTTGAAACAAACTGTCAGATTCTCTCTTGCAGAAGTACTAACAAATTAAAATAACACAGATGTAAAGAAAGACGTTATGACCGGAATGACATGGGTTGGATTGGATACCTAATGTCGACTAAACCGACTCATTCTATTTTGAAACAAACTGTCAGATTCTCTCTTGCAGAAGTACTAACAAATTAAAATAACACAAATGTAAAGAAAGATGTTATGCCAGAATGACATGGGTTGGATTGGATACCTAATGTCGACTAAACCAACTCATCCTATTTTGAAACAAACAGATTCTCTCTCGCAGAAGTACAGTAACAGAAAGTAATAAATTAAAATAACTCAAATGTAAAGAAAGACGTTATGACTGGAATGACATAGGTTGGATTGGATATCTAATGTCGACTAAACCGACTCATCCTATTTTGAAACAAACAGATTCTCTCTCGCAGAAGTACAGTAAAAGAAAGTAATAAATTAAAATAACTCAAATGTAAAGAAAGACGTTATGACTGGAAAGACATGGGTTGGATTGGATACCTAATGTCGACTAAACCGACTCATCCTATTTTGAAACAAACTGTCAGATTCTCTCTTGCAGAAGTACTAACAAATTAAAATAACACAGATGTAAAGAAAGACGTTATGACCGGAATGACATGGGTTGGATTGGATACCTAATGTCGACTAAACCGACTCATTCTATTTTGAAACAAACTGTCAGATTCTCTCTTGCAGAAGTACTAACAAATTAAAATAACACAAATGTAAAGAAAGATGTTATGACCAGAATGACATGGGTTGGATTGGATACCTAATGTCGACTAAACCAACTCATCCTATTTTGAAACAAACAGATTCTCTCTCGCAGAAGTACAGTAACAGAAAGTAATAAATTAAAATAACTCAAATGTAAAGAAAGACGTTATGACTGGAATGACATAGGTTGGATTGGATATCTAATGTCGACTAAACCGACTCATCCTATTTTGAAACAAACAGATTCTCTCTCGCAGAAGTACAGTAACAGAAAGTAATAAATTAAAATAACTCAAATGTAAAGAAAGACGTTATGACCGGAATGACATGGGTTGGATTGGATACCTAATGTCGACTAAACCGACTCATCCTATTTTGAAACAAACTGTCAGATTCTCTCTTGCAGAAGTACTAACATATTAAAATAACACAAATGTAAAGAAAGATGTTATGACCAGAATGACATGGGTTGGATTGGATACCTAATGTCGACTAAACCAACTCATCCTATTTTGAAACAAACAGATTCTCTCTCGCAGAAGTACAGTAACAGAAAGTAATAAATTAAAATAACTCAAATGTAAAGAAAGACGTTATGACTGGAATGACATAGGTTGGATTGGATATCTAATGTCGACTAAACCGACTCATCCTATTTTGAAACAAACAGATTCTCTCTCGCAGAAGTACAGTAACAGAAAGTAATAAATTAAAATAACTCAAATGTAAAGAAAGACGTTATGACTGGAATGACATGGGTTGGATTGGATACCTAATGTCGACTAAACCGACTCATCCTATTTTGAAACAAACAGATTCTCTCTTGCAGAAGTACAGTAACAGAAAGTAATAAATTAAAATAACTCAAATGTAAAGAAAGACGTTATGACTGGAATGACATGGGTTGGATTGGATAACTAATGTCGACTAAACCGACTCATCCTATTTTGAAACAAACAGATTCTCTCTCGCAGAAGTACAGTAACAGAAAGTAATAAATTAAAATAACTCAAATGTAAAGAAAGACGTTATGACTGGAATGACATGGGTTGGATTGGATACCTAATGTCGACTAAACCGACTCATCCAATTTTGAAACAGATTCTCTCTCGCAGCAATACGGTAACAGAAAGTAACAAATTAAAATAACACAAATGTAAAGAAAGACGTTATGACCGGAATGACATGGGTTGGATTGGATACCTAATGTCGACTAAACCGACTCATCCTATTTTGAAACAAACCAGATTCTCTCTCGCAGCAGTACGGTAACAGAAAGTAACAAATTAAAATAACACGAATGTAAAGAAAGACGTTATGACCGGAATGACATGGGTTGGATTGGATACCTAATGTCGACTAAACCGACTCATCCAATTTTGAAACAAACAGATTTTCTCTCGCAGCAATACGGTAACAGAAAGTAACAAATTAAAATAACACAAATGTAAAGAAAGACGTTATGTCCGGAATGACATGGGATAGATTGGATACCTCATCCTATTTTGAAACAAACAGATTCTCTCTCGCAGCAGTACGGTAACAGAAAGTAATAAACTAAAATAAAACTTACCTATACGCTATGATCATACTATTATTAGGACAGTACCGATATAAACCACAGAAAATGTACCTGCACTAGCATGACCACCGAAATGAAATGATAAAGAGATTTAAGACATTTAACTGTCAAAAGA
Organism: Agriphila tristella; assembly: GCA_928269145.1. NCBI lineage: Eukaryota > Metazoa > Arthropoda > Insecta > Lepidoptera > Crambidae > Agriphila > Agriphila tristella. The sequence goes on along the minus strand of OV743448.1, from coordinate 5,404,946 downwards.
CAATGGATTTTGACAGTTGAGTGTCGATAAAATGCTATATCACGCGATATGTATTGTACTTCGGTGGTCCTGCTAGGAGGGAAGCATTTAATAGTTATCCTAACGAGGGCTTTACAATGTGTCATTTAAAAAATAAAAATAGTAACTCTTTGCCTCACTAGATAACGTTGATGAAAAGAGAAGGGTCAAAATTGGCTTTTAAAAATAAACGGCCTGTACCGAAGAGGCAAGTAAGCGCTCGCTGGCTGACATCTGCCCAAAGAGAAACATTTAAAAGTTACATCTGCCTACCTACCTGAGTACTCTCGAAGCATAGTAAAAAAAAATCACATTGACACATACATTTTTATCAACGCCATCTGTCGAGCCTACAGTATTTTGTCATTTTGAAAAGCCCTCATTAATAAATGTAATTAATTGAATTGTGTAACAAATTGAATGAAATAAACATTTAAAAATTGTACAATCCCTTATAAAACTATACAAAAAGGCACCAGCACCAACATATTTTTTTCTACATTTGAGCTGCAAATTCACAAAAAAAATCTAAAAAAACAGCAGCACAAATGTATGTAATAAAAAAAGTAATACCAAGTAGTATGAAAGCCAATATTGGCTTGAAGTGTAGGCTGTTCATTTACAGTATTTAGGAATGTTGACCTCTTTACATCTTCAAGCTTCATGCTGGGCTGATCTTCATTCACACCACTCACCTTTCTACCGATGAACCTGCATAAAAAATAGATAAGTTTAATAAAATTATTATTACTATTGTATTTAATTACAGGACAAGAGAAAAGACAGAAATCTCTTTTTGGTTATTCATTAAGAGAAAAATATTTAACTAATCCAATTTAGAAGTTGAATTTTGTGTTAGAATATAGCATTTGTTAAATAACGTGTAACTTGTTTTTTCTAGTATATTATTCAGTATTGTATAAAAATAGTAAATGAATACTAAAATCTCCAATTTAATAATCCAACTAATATCCTACTAATATTATAATTATAAATGTGAAAGTTTGTGGGTTTGGATGTTTAGATGTTTGTTCCTCAATCACGCAAAAACTACTGAACGGATTTGGTTGAAATTTGGCACACAGATAGTAGATAGCCTGAATTAAAACATAGAATACTTTTTATTCCAATATTCCCACGGGAACGGGAACCACGCGGGTGAAACCGCGGGCGACCGCTAGTTATACAATATGATTGGCTAGCGATGTCGGAGCTTTTAAGGCAGACAATATGATCAATTTTATCGACAAAACCACATGTTGGGGTCTATCCCCTCTCCTGTTGGAATGGCCAGCATTTTAAATTTAACTTTTTATTTTAGATGGCCCTGCAGATTATATTTTTTCCGGATATAAAGGTCCTACAGTTATAAAAAACCAAGGTCGCGGGTTCGATTCCCGCCTGAGACAATAATTTCTGGTGACGAGTCGATTTTTTTTAGTATAAAAATAGCATTGTGAATGCTAAAATCTCAAATTTAAAAACAAGTAACTTGTTGGTAATAAAATAAAATGGTAGGTATATAGTTTATAATGTGCAGTGCAATGCATTCCTGTATGTTTTTATTTTAGTAATAATGCGATACTTTACCTTCCAGAATTGTGTTCCTAGTATTTGTAATAATCCAGTTGTAATTATTTCAAAAACTCTTCGTTCCACTCCTATACTCCAATCTGAACCAGCATGTTTCTCAATCTTCCAGAGTTTGAGATAAACAGCTGGGGCTTACCTAAAATATTATAAATTCAATAAGCATGTACACACGACAGCACATCAGGTTATACTGTTATACTGTGAAAACAGCTTTTATTATGCAGGGCATAAAGCCGGTCTCAAGGTCAACATGTATAGTCTCCGGTGCTGTTGGGTGTACTATGTGAACAATCAACATATCTAGTATATGTATAAATAAATAAAATCTGTGGTCTTTTGGAGAAACCTGTTAAGTCCAAAAGGGACATTTTACAATGTCTTATGAGATTTTATGTCTATTTTTACAAACTCAGGCCAGTAGTCATGTATGGATCAGAATGTTGGGCTACGAAGAAGATGGATGAAAGAAAATTGCATGTAGCAGAGATGAAAATGCTAAGGTGGATGTGTGGTGTGACGCGAATGGATAAAATTAGGAATGAGTATGTCAGAGGAAATTTGAAAGTAGCACCAGTGACAGAAAAGTTGAAAGGGAATCGTCTGGCTTGGTATGGGCATGTTATGAGAAGGGATGAAAGACATGTTACTAGAAGAGTAATGGATAATTATGAATGTTGATGGCTGGAATGTAAGAGGAAGACCACAGAAAAGATGGAAGGATTGTGTACGGAATGATATGAATGTGATGGGAGTGGATGAGGAGATGACGAGTGACAGGAAGGAATGAAACAGAAGGGAAGGACGCACTATACCGACCCCAAATAAATTGGGATAAGGGTAGGGGAATGATGATAACCTACTATATTTCAAGGTTTTGAGGTGAGCACTTGTAAGAAAACATTTTATTTCAGACAAGGTCTGTGAGTCTGTGGTTTACCAATTTTAGGGACTGACCGACAGGTCCTAGATTTGTTCTAATTAACTTATTTTAAAGATAAGCAAAAAAAGAGCTATCCTCACTGGGACCTCTGTGAAACTGGCTCATAAAATATAAATCCCAACTTTTTTATGTTCAATATTATTAATGCAAAAGGGAGTTTGTTTGTTTCACGTCTTTATTACTTAACTGACCATTATGAAATTTTGCATAGATATAGTCAGAAGCACAGAAAAGGACATAAGGTACCTTTTTATCTATAAAAAATGTGCTATTCCTGAGCGATACCAATATTACTGTCCACACAGATGAAGAGGCAGGTGGCCACTAGTATATAAAAAAAATGTTTGGTACACATCCATGAATTAACTAGGTACTCAACTGATCATTATTAATTTTGCATACACATTGACAGAGCTATTTTTCATCCAGGGAAAAGTTCTTTCTTACCGAGAGTTAGAAAAATAGTCATCGACATGTTAGTAGCAGGCAACCGTTAGTACTCCTTATTCACATTATAATTATAAATATATTATATTAAAAACACTGTTGTATACCTGCATTTGAGTAGCAATCATTACAATCACAGGACTCTTCTTCTTATGGCGCACAATTCCACCAATGTCACATAGTTAGATTTTCACGACTGAGGAAATTATTCAAATAGGTTTTTGAAATTTGCACCCATAGCAGATTTACCTAGAATAAAAGACAGCACATTGAACAACACAAACATTTAACATAAAGCAAAGGGGAAATTTAGAATTTTAAATTGTTATCCTTACTCTATCCTTACTTCCTTACTATCCTTACTAATATTATAAATGCGAAAGTCCGTTTGTTTGTTTGTTTGTTACTCCTTCACGACTTAACTACTGAACCGATCATCATGAAATTTTGCATACACGTTGTCAGGGGTACAGAAAAGGACATAGGGTACCTTTCATCCCAAAAAAAAGTATAGTTCCCGAGGGATAACAAAAAATCTTTCCACGCAGACGAAGTCGCGGGCGGCCGCTAGTAATATTATAAATGCGAAAGTCTATTTGTTTGTTACGCCTTCACGTCTAAACTACTGAACCGATCATCATGAAATTTTGCATACATGTTGTCAAGGTTACAGAAAAGGGGATGTATTTAATAGCACTTTAAATTTGATGAAAACAGCTATAAAATTTTACATCAGCACTTTAAAATAATGATAGACCTATAATTTAATCTTATCACTACAAAAATAATGGTTTGCACTTTAAAATAATAATAGATCTATAAATTAATATTATCACTACAAAAATAATGGTTTGCACTATAACTGTGTCCCAACTCCGAAATCATTTAATTTCTGTCAAACCATGTCAGACTAATGAGATGGCAAGTCTCACCAAGTCGGTTCTAGCGTTGTTGGTCGCAATGGAACCTAACCTCCTCCTCAGCTCCTCTCTCGATGCGCCCGCTCGTCGTCGCACCTAGTCGTCTGTTTACCAGTACTAATGTTATAATATTAGTAAGGATGGTGCAAAGTATTAATTTTAAAGCTAAACAATTAAATTGTAAAGGGCAAAGTATTAATTTTAAAGCTTAGCATATTTATAGTGGAAACCATTATTTTTAAAGTGCATTCAATAAATTTTGAAGCTAAACATTTTAAAGTGTGATACATTATTTTTAAAGTGCAATTATATATTCCCCACAGAAAAGGACATAGGGTAGGTACCCTACCATCATCCATCCAGAAAAAAAGGATCGTTCCCGAGGGATAGCAAAAAACATTCCATGCAGACGAAGTAGGAAATAAACTTGGCCAGAACTTTTATAAAGGGGGTATTGACGAGGAATAAAAGATATTTCATATTTACAGGGCGGAGAATATTGTGAAACTTTTAGTCTGGGGCAGTTAAAAAATTGGAGGTTGACACTACCTTCTTCCAACTCACACTCACAAAGGGAACTATCGCAAATTTTTTATCTAGCTATATAAATGGGAGTACAAGCAAATAACTCACTTGGCACTTTTGAGTCATCTGTCAGCAGAATAAAAGGCCTTTCCAAGTTTTTTAAATGCCATTTTACAAGATCTTAAGATACATGTGTCAGTTTATATCTTCTGGTGTTATAGCATTGATATAATAAGTTAGTAACTTCATTACAAAATATTTTGAATGTGAAGGATGAAAATTCAGCTGAAATCCTTCTGAAGGTCTGGTCTTATCATCTGGCCAAATTGGAGGTTCGCTTATTGCTTCTCTGACATAAGCCAGATTAAAGGCACTACTTCTACCAAGTCGGTGACTGGATTCTTTTGCTAAACGCCAATAAGGTTTTGTTCGTGCATGTTGAGAGTTCAGTGTTAAAAAATGCAGAATTTTAGTTGGCATTATCGCAGTAGGTGGTGATGGAAAGCGGCACATAAGTTCTTGGGTAATATCAACAGACTGTCTGCTTAAGAAGCATGTCGCTCAGTAGTAAGCACTCGTCAGTACCTGACTAACAAAGTAGTGATGTTTCTGCAAAGAGAAACAAGTGTAAATTGATTGAATGAACCATACCCTAGATATTTGACTTCTTTGTCTATATAATATATTTAACTAACTAATTAATCTACACTTGTGAGCAAAAGTTGTTGAAGCTTTGGTTCTCTGCCCAGAATTAAACAGGGTGTGATCTGATGATTGCTATTCAAAGAGTGAATAGAGGCTCAGAGGCCGTAAAACAAGCTCTTAAATCCTGCCAGGTTTATAAATTGCTGTAGTGACATCTCTTTCTCGTCGTATAGCAAATAAAAGAGATAGATTGATAGCCAGTCAGAATACTGCCTGGAAATAAGAGGTCATAATACGGCCCCAGGTTGCTGAAGAAACCCAACGGATCACTAGAGACCGTATGGAGTTTTAAGTGTTACATTTTCCATACTTTTTATTGTAATTTTAGCTTATTTTTGTTATTTTTTTATTCAACCCTGAGCAACTCATCTAATCCATTAGGTTTCTTTAGCATTATGGACCTCCGCCATTCAGTCTTTGAATCGCCAACATCAGATCACAACCTGTTTAATCCTGGGGCCATACCGGCTAACGAATCGATGAATTTAATTTAATTAAATTAAGGATTATCGAAAAGTCTGCCAGGTTTCAAATTAAAACAGATAAATCGAGCCCCAATTGGACCAAAATGGCGAACCCCAATTCATGATGTCACACGAACATCGATATCTTCCAAATTACGTTAACAGAAAGTACAAGCCGATATTCCTTACTTTGATTTTTCTGTTTTAAGTTGAAACTCGGCAGACTTTTCGATAATTGATGCGTTAGCCGGTACGGCCCCTGGGCGGAGAACCAAAGCATCAAAGTTACCTCGTTTGTATGAAAATAGGTCTGTGATTCCATATTTTTGCTTACGAAATTGCTTATTGAAATAAACCTAGAATTATTATTACTCATAATAATTCTAGGTTTATTTCAATAAATATTAAAATACTTACTACACAATTACTGTATACTCCTTGTTTCAACGGCTTCTTGACTCTCGATTTATTTTATTGGATTTTATAGTTAAGTCAGTGGGTCAGACAGCCCCCCAAACACAATGTTCATTGGTTTGTATCTACTTTTTCTGGTATTTTGGTAAATCTCACACTTATATATATATGTCTCTTTGTAGGTAAGTACATATTGTATCTATATCGGAATTGGCTGTCTTTATAAGTTCTGCTGATGCTGAGGCAGGAGTATAGGTATAAAAACTGTCGTTAAGTGCAACGTTTGCACGGCGGTCACCACACACCACATTGTTATTCAGTCACACAAACACAAACCACCTTATGAACTAACACTGTTAATGATTCTTTAATTCACTAATATGAATTTAAATCACACAAAACTTGTCTCTTTCGTACTGAAATGAGATAAAAAAATAAATAGCCGCCGCCATCCAATCCACTACAAAAACAATTAATATAAACATAAACAAACAAGTTGCCACTTGCCGTGCCGGAAAGGCGGAAACAGTGTTGCCAGAAAATGTGAGAGAATCATAAGAAGTACCGGTTAACTGGGGTGATTCGCAACTGGGTGGTAATTATAATAGTGATCTGGGGCCTTACTATGAGCTCTTATAGCAGGACTTATACTGAATGGCATTACTTTTTCGTACCATGACCTCGATTTAGCAGGCCTGCGGAGGGCCTGCTTTAATACACGCTCTTAAACCGTTCACCATTTTTTATGTATGGACGAAGCGTACCACGACGCACGGTTTGACAGTTAGGGAGCTGTATTATAGCGTCTGTAATGTCAAATAAAGCAATTCATAAAAAGTTCCTACGTGATCAGCTTTTTCAAAATTGTTTAGTGTATTTAGATAAGTTTGGTGTGAGAATTTTAAGACTTGTGAATTTCTTTTAATGTTTATTATTTAACAGTGAATTATGTAACTTGATAAAGGCAACGCGACAACTTCCTTGTTGTTGAATATCACTGAAATAAAAAGAAATGATGAGAGATGAGACCCCATAAATAAGTACCTAAATTGCATTACATTTTATGTTATTATGAATAATAATAATCAAATAAAGAAGAAAATGATTTATTTTATATCGATGTAATTAACAAACTACTTAATGGTGTGAAATGATATTATTGAAAATAAAAAAACTGAAATAATATAACTTTAATTTGTTTTATTGACTTACGACATTTTATTAGAGCACGCACCTAGTAAATCGCACTTAAAAATAAATATGAAGTTGTGATAATTTATTTGCAATGTTCTCATTAAAAAAAAACTAGTAAATGACCGTTATTTTATTTTTCATCAATTTAGAACGTCGCGGCAGACAGAGATATACTATCCCCGCCAATTGGTAATTCGCAAGAACCTTGTCACATTAACATCCACATCGACGTGATCCGCAACTAAAAATGCCATGAAATAAAATATAATTATTATTTATTGAATTATTATTTTCAGTAAGATAGGGTCTAGGTGTATCAAAAATTTACAAATTGTTTTTCGTTTTTGAGGTTAAAAACATGGCCGCCAGGTGCATTACCAATTGGCGGGGATAATAAGCGATAAATTGGGTGCATTCTGCCAAACAAATATCTGAGTCATCGAACGCCATAAAGTACATTTTAACCATGAAAAGTAAATGAATATTCTAAACAAATTACTTTCCATGGTTAACAAATTTATGGCGATCGATGACTCAGAGATTTGTCTTACAGAATGCACCTATCGATTTGCATAGGCTAGCTCGTTTTCGCATCGTCTACAAAGCATTAGTGATCTGTGACAAAGCATACCAGAGACAAACTAACCGTTCACCTTGAGTCAAAACAATCTTTAAGCCGTTCACCTAAAAGACGGTCATGGTACCGATTTAAGCAATTTTGTTTAGGGCCTGCTTCTGAACTGAACGGCTTAAGGATGATTTCTTATTTGCTGATGGTAAGCCCCCTGGGGGTAATTTCTTTTAGGTACCAGTTTCGAGAAAAAGAAACAAACTAGGCAGATTTTAAACGGTTTTCACACTGACACCGCGCGCGGTCGCAGAGCATTATTTATGTTTTTTCCTTATGTATTATTTTTCTATTTGCGCAGAGCGTCCGCTCGCGGATTATACATTGTATATGTCGTAGGATAATCGTATAAGCCGGATCTTTACAAAAATCCTAGGTCGATTGTAAAGAACCGGATAATTGTAATCTAAGATAGATTTTTGCAATCATCCGAGAATTTTTTAGGATCTTTGTAAAAATCCCAGTATGTTTCGGACAATTGTAAACTTGAATGCTGTTTGGATAGTCTTAAGAGACGATTTATAACATCTTCAATCTGATTGGTCAGAACATATTGCTGATGGGTTTTGGGGTTATTTCGTAATTTTGCCGAATTAAATTCTTCAATTAAAGTTTTAACAAGGTTCTGCACAAACATGTTGACGAGCGTTGTAGAATTTTCTTAGCTCTGTGTAGAAATTTTTTTTTTCGGTTATACTTAAACTCTAAATTGACTGCACTGATCGAGCCCAGCATTTGTATAATATCCAATTCACTCACTTCACTCATCGTAAATTAATGTCTCTTGATAGATTTGAGCACTCAGTTTTCTTTTTTTTAAATAAAAAACGTAAAATTCGAACAAAACGCTGGAAAAATATTTGACAATAATCACACACAATAATAACAATGAACGCAATGAATGTTGCCGTTAGCCAATCAGAGCATCCGTCAGCCCATAACGTTTACGTCAGCCAATCAGCGTGCGCAAAGTGATGATCATTGACGATTTACCTAAGATACGCTGGATTTTTGTAAAAATCCTAAACATCTCTCGGACGATTGCAAAAATCTGTCTTAGATTCTTATTATCCGGTATTTTACAATCATACTAGGATTTTTATAAAAATCCTATTTTTACAATTATCCTACGACATATACAAGTACATTAATTAGTATAGAAAACCGCCTCGTCCAACACACCGTACCCTAAAAGGTTTCTCTTTAGGTGGACACACACGGTCAGTCTATTTGACGTCAAATGGACGTGCGCCAATTTTTGAGGCCACACACGGCGGAAATCGTTTGGCGTACGTCCAAACTACGATCAATCATTTGGCATCACGCCAATCGATTTACGCCAAAACCCACATACATTTTGTTTTGTAGCGATGCTAGGGTTGTTGAAAAAATATCGATTTAGGTATTATCGATATTTTCGATTACGAAAGGCCATAATATCCCAATGCCAAGCTAGACATACATAAGGTGGAAAATGACTTGCACATTTTTTAACTTCACTAGTTAAAAAACGATGAAGATCTTATTGATCAAGACATTGCCGTTTTAAGTTTGACAGCTGTCGTCTGTCAAACTTAAAACTGTAATATCTCGAAAAGTACTCATCCTAGATTGATGGTGTCTTTAAAGAAATGAAAGGTCTTGGTGAGATCTTCATTTGAGATGACAAACTTAAAGGACATCAGGCAAAGTCCCATAGAAAAAAAACCAAAGAATGTATAACATTTCTGTATTTTCCAAAATGTAGGCATGTAATTAGTACATAGAAAATATTCAGATTTTTACGAAGATTTATGTTTTATGAGGTATTTATGTTTGAAAGTTTTTTTTTGGTAACCCCGACACTAAATAGCAACACCACCACGACAACACGTTTCGTTAGCTGCGTTATGCTAGGGCCACACTACTGTGATATGCCAACAACAAACACGAAATACTATACTATATTGCGCAATATTATTATTGATATAATTGATCGTTTAGGCTATACGGTATTTTAATCTTATTGTGCAATTAAATATTGCGGAATATGATTGTGTTGTCTAGGGGCCGCCTAAACAAAACACTTTAGCACAGAATAATGATACTACCAGTATTCTAACTCGAGCCTGTCCTTGAAATACGTAACTTGAGCCGCGCGGTACGTCAACATACGATAGGGCTGCCTGCATCTATGTACAAAACTAGAAACAAACTCAAGTAGGTAGATGAAATAAAGTTAACAGTACCTATCTTCACCTACTTGAATTTGTTTCTATTTTCGTGATTGTATGTTATATTTTAGAAATAACTGTGATAGCGTGTTAGGTTGCCTAATAATTCAAAAGGTTATCATTTTGCTTTTAAATTATATTTTGTCATATACAATTTATAACATGGTTTGATATTTTGGTAATAAGCAAATAGAAAAAGTGATCTGTAATTATTAACACTTAAGCCGCCGCGTAGATCACCGGTGACTTACGCTTAAAAATTGTTTTATAATTTTATTTTCCCCAATGAAAGTTCTAACCTTTTTTAATATTGTAGGTATATGAAATCTGAAATTTTCTACAAACGTTTTTCTTATTGTTAATTTATTTTTAGTTTTTAATTCATGAATTGTATAAAACACTAGCGGTTGCCCGCGACTTCGTGTGCGTGGAAAGTTTTTTTGCTTTACCTCGGGAAAAGTACTTTTTTTCGGGATGAAATGATGTACCCTATGTCCTTCTCTGGACCCCTGACAACATGTAATGCAAAATTTCATGATGATCGGTTCAGTAGTTAAGACGTGAAGGCGTAACAAACAAACAAGCGGACTTTCGCATTTACAATATTAGTAAGGACTAGCGGCCGCCCGCGACTTCGTCTGCATTGTAAGCTTTTTTGCTATCCCTCGGGAACAATTCTTTTTTCGGGACGAAAAGTACCTATATTATTTTCTGTACCCTTGACAACGTGTATGCTAAATTTTATGATGATCGGCTCAGTAGTTAAGACGTGAAGACCAGCGACGTATTCTCCATAGGGTCATTCGGGCGATCGCCCGGCGGGCTGATTATCTAATTAAAAACCACCTAGCGACTGGTTGCAGTTCACAGATGATCGTGATCCATTGCTACTTATTTTTGGATAAAAAAAACATACCAAAGAAAAGTGGCAATGTATGACAAATGCAACCGGTCGCTAAATAGTTTCTTTTTAGATAATCAGCCTGCGGGGCGGCCCGTCCCGGAGGGCGGCCCAATTGTCTCGAGAAATATGAATACTTAATAGCCTTCCGCCCGCGACTTTGTCCGCGTGGAATTAGCTACCGCGCGCCGCACGCGAAAAAATTGCGTCCGGCGACGCAAAGCTGTAACAGGCATTTTAGAATTTTGCATATAAATCCACAAATTAGTGTAAAAAACTGACAAAAAATCGCCAAAAAATCTAAATTTTTTTTACTATAGACAGACAAGAGTACAAGATTATAGGATGAATCAGACTAAAAATCGCGCTGCGCGGCTGTTTTTTACGAGAGATAGGCAAGAGTACAAGATTGGTGGATGATACTGACTAAAAATCGCGCTGCGCGGCCATTTTTTTTTACAAGAGGCAGATGAGATTACAAGATTTATGGATAAATCTGACTATAAATCGCGCTGCGGCCGTGTTTACTAGACAGGCAGGAAACGTTAGCAACCCTGATTGGGGCGGCCCAATCGTATTCGCCCAGGGCTAGGGAATGCAATCCGGATAATCCGTAATCCGAAAAATCGGGATATCCGCACATTTTTACTAGACTTCCAAATCCGGATTTGAAAATCAAATTCGGATTTTTCGAATTAACAAGAAATTGTTACAAAAAAAAATTCAAACAAGCAAGTTTCTCGGAAGTATTTCACTTACGAGTAAAGCTATCGAGCGAATAGCAACTGGGCGAATAGCAACTGAAGTATTCCAATTAGAACAACTTTCAATATTTAACAAAATGACTTATAAAAATATTGATAGTTGCTTTAAGGCTCCGTTACGCGAAATCATTTGTCTCTGTCTTTTTCTTTACGTGTAAAGAGTATGAAAAATAACCTCACTTCTGCACTTTTTCGGTGTTTTTCGTTGTTTTTTTTATCATTATCTATAGCACAATTATCTTTCTTGAAAATAGGTTATTGGAGCAACTGCACAGTACGTTAAAGTGTATTTTGATGTAGAATTCAATACGTTTCCGCTATTATTTACGGCAAAAATATTGCCCGCGATAAGCGCTTTTGATGATATTCTGGTTTTTTACAATAATCTGTGAGGTTTATACGCAATTTAATACTTGTATCAACTAGATAATCTCTTTAGCTTGTTGTATGTTTTTTTTGGTGGCTACAACTTTACGTTTTCCATATAAAAATATGGCCCGCGCAAACCCTGTTTTCCTATTATGGACCCTTAAGTGGAATACTTCTGTTGTTATTCGCCCAATTGCTATTCACTCAGTTGCTTTAAGTGGAACACTTCGTCTCTCGCACTAGCTAGACGGTAGATGCTATTTTCTAGATAACGTTTCCATTCCAGCGTTCCATTCACGCGTCTTGCTAGTGCCGTGTCTCAGGTCTGTCACATTAAGTCCCAAAAAGTTTGTTTGGTTGAACCAGCTCTCCTGGTGTTCCTGCCGATACAACTCTCTTTCTTCATCGTCAATTTCGGAGTGTACTTGCAGCGTCTCTAGCTCGACCAGTGGGTCTACCGCGCAAGTATCATTAGCATCGCTATCTGCTTCATTTGACAGATAGGTATGACACATTGCTACTTTTCTGTGATAAAGTTTTAATTTGTGCCAAAAAGAAAGAGCAATGTGTGCGATCCTGATGAAACTTGTGTGGTAGGGGCCCCTGGACCACCTTCCACTTTGCTTCGGCTTCGCTTCGCTTCTTAGTGATCGTACGGAGCGCGCATCTAATCATCGTATCACTTCCATTAGTGCGTGTGGCGAGCTTGCTTCTTGTCGACTGGAGAATGTAAAATGGCCATCATCTTATATGCGAACTTCTTGGCTGTTTTCACTGGCGCGCGTAGGGTCTCTTCTTTCCGTTGGCGTGGTGGCGTATAGTCTTCCGGATGGTGCGCGGGTGACACTCCACTAACCTCCTAAGGAACGAGTGGCTAATACGGCGCGTCTCTCAATCTCTCACGGCTTTATCACATTAAGTCCCAAAAAGAAATTTATATTTTTAAAATTCACATAAACTAAACAACATTATTATGTTATTTAGTTTATGTACATTTTTAATCATATTAATAAATAATTCTTCATTTGTATAATTTTATAAGAGTATGATTTTTAGTTTTATTAGTTCTTTTTCGACGTCATATCGCGCGATTTTTCTAAGAGCTATAACACACAGGGACGCCATGGCGACATCGCCGGTGACGTGGCCATGGCTAACTCTGGCAACCTAGCGTAGCCAAATGAAGTTGCCAAATAAGTAGCCACTGTCCCACGTGCATAGAAGAGATCGCTATATTATTGTTATCTGCGTCATAAAATGAAAAAGAAGAAACCCAAAAAGTTACGAGTCCATCCTTTTATATCAGATAAAAGTCGAAATGGCTTTTTTTAAACTATATACATTTTTTTAAATATCCTTGATAAAAGCTGTTCAACTGTGTGAGAATATCAATAACATCTTTTGATGAATTATTAAACTTATGTAGAAATAAATGGATCAATCAGAATATTCTATAGATGTAGTACTTATCCCTTAAACATGGACGGTTTTGAATCTCTGCAATAAATCGTTCTGTATCGAAACTCATTGTTTTCGCACAATTCACAGCGGGCGTCCGTCCTGGCGGCGACCAGTTGGCCACTGAGTGAGGGAGGCATAACTTACTTGTATACAAAATACTGCGATTTGGCTACGCGTCGCAGGTAGCCAGAGCATCCAGTCTCCACGTAGGGGCCGGTCGATAGTGGCTACGCTTACAAATTGGCGACGTTGCCAGACGCCAGCCAAGTGTGTTATCTGCCATACATTTCAATAAGAATTGTTTGGATACGAAGCCGGCGACGTCGCCATGGCGTCCCAATGTGTTATGGCTCTAACGCTTTGGAATAGAACAAATGACTTCTCTACTCTGTGTTTGCACGAGCGAATTTTTTTATCGTGCGATTATTTTCATCCCTTTCCACAGTCAGTCACATTGTGTTCTATTCGAAGCTTCAGAAATATCGCGCGATGAAACGTCGCAAAAGCGCTCATGCGAACGACCGCTTACGTCATCTACTCGCAAATCGCACGCGAATCATGCGCTGACTATTTTAATTACATTTTAGCAATAGGTAACATCATAATATTGTTGTATTTTATGACAAAAAAATATTGAATTTTATTAATATTCTCCTTTTCAATGAATCCACTTACATAAATACAAGAGACATCACATTAATGAGCTTATTTGGTCAGAAATGACTTATTTTATAAAAAAGAAAATATTATTACAATAAATCCGTAATATCCGGATAATCCGGATTTGACCAATATCCGTTCTTAAAAATCTGGATTCTGAAATAAATACGGATTTGCATTCCCTACCCAGGGTGCAGAATTCCGAAATACGTCCCTGGTGAAGACGTAACAAACAAACAAACTATAATTGTAAATCATTGTGCATCATTGACTTTGAACTAGATTTAATTATGATGACGCAGATGCTATACTCGTCTGACGTTAATAATGTAACACATTATCATTCTTTTCACCGTTTGGTTTATTTAAACTCTTATAGTTTATTTTAAACAGCACAATATACTCTATAGTTGCAATTCGCCATCGTGATCACAAAAAACGAAACCACCGTTCGTTCGTCACTGCGGCGCATTCGCGACCGTAGCAGCCCGAGAGCAGCCCGAACTCGAGGCGCATAGGTGTGGCTCGCATTTCGGCCGTTAGTACTAAGTTAGAATACTGGTAGTATCATTATTCTGTGACTTTAGCCTCGATTACATACGCCGATTTAGCGTCCTTACTGGGGACCCAATTTCAGATTGGAAACGAAGCCCCGAATTGGATCCTAGTTGGGGTATTTAAGGGTTGCCTCCCTAGCCAAGGCTATATAGGTAAGGCAAATGAAACTTTGATCATGCAGCCAAGTCTTCAGACATATTTTTTTCTTTAGTTTGCATTTATGCGGGTGTATTACTTACTACCGGCACCTAATTTGGCAAGACAAAGATGAGACAAAAGATGCGCAGCAGCTACAAACACTAAACTCGGTGCATCTTTTGTCTCATCTTTGTTTTGTCAAGTTATATGACGGCACCTATATCACATTATAAGTAGCCCCTGGATGATCAAGCATGGCTTGTTACTAATTTACATTGCATTACCACCACCACTACCATTTTGAGTGCGTACTAAAAATCCAAGATGGGGGCCAACTTTTTTGTTTTTGGGCCGATTTCGATAAAACTCTGTTTTGGTACTATTTTTACAAGAAACTAACAACTCAATTTTCCAAATACTAAAAATCCAAGATGGCGGCCATCTTTTTTGTTTGTGGGCCGATTTCGATGAAACTCAGTTTTTGGTACTATTTTGGCAAGAAAATAACAACACAAATTTTCAAAAACTAAAAATCCAAGATGGCGGCCAACTTTTTTGTTTATGGGCCGATTTCAAAGAAAGTCGGTTTTAATTCTACTTTGACATAAAAATAACAACGAAATGTTAAAAATAATTATAAAATATCCAAGATGGCAGCCAACATTTTTGTTTGTAAGCCGATTTCAATGTAACTCTGTTTTTGGTACTATTTTGACAAGAAAATAACAACTAAATTTTTTAAATACTTAAAATCCAAGATTGCGGCCATCTTTTTTGTTTGTGGGCCGATTTCGATGAAACTCAGTTTTTGCTACTATTTTGACAAGAAAATAAGAACTCAATTTTTCAAATACAAAAAATCCAAGATGGTGGCTAACTTTTTTGTTTATGGGCTGATTTCAAAGAAACTCGGTTTTGTTACTACTTTGACAAAAAATAACAAGGAAATGTTAAAAATATTAAAAAATCCAAGATAGTGGCGTAGTGTTTTGTTCGTAGTCCGATTTCGATAAAACTCGGGTTTTGGTACTAACTACTACTATTTTTAGTATTTAAAAAAATGTGCTGTTATTTTCATGTTAAAATAGTGTAACACTGTTTTTTTTCACCTATCCTTACGGTAGCAAGCACTTGATTTTAAAGTACTTTTTATAGCGAAATTCTCGCTATAGTCTTCTAGGTTGGACAAGGAACATTAGGTATTAGGTGTAGGTAAGAGTTTAGATAGGTTTTACAAAACACACATAGTGTTTTCACATAGCTTTTGATGTGTTTAGTGTTAGTTTATTGCATGGATATTTCTACCTTTGTTTGGGTCAATTTCCAGTAGTTTAACGAATGTCGGTGATTGTACCACACACTTCGGCATTCGGGCATTCACTTGAATTCATTTTAAAACATCTTTCACAAAGAATTTTAGCACTTTTCAATAATTAAAGCAAATAAACTTTCTTGTTTACATATCTCACAGCTGTCTTTTCAATTGACAAATGGCAACTGTCAGATGTGACGTTTAGCGTTCCGATTCCAGCTAACTGAACGTTTCGGACCAATTAATTTACACTTTGTTGATAAAATCAAATAAATAAATATCCCCTATTTGTTATTTTAATTAAATAAAGTAAATGTTAATGTCTCGCATGCTAGTTAAGCGTTTTAATATTAATATTCAGACAAAAGGTAAGTATGTTCATAGAATGTATTTTGTCTGGGGGGTAGTTTGTTGTCTATGGCATTCTAGACTTTTCGAGTCGTTTCAACAATGACCGACGTACTTCGACGGACGGAAGTCTTTGTCTCATTCGTGGTATTTCGCCTGTGTCGTGTAGATGCAGGAAATTTTCGTCATGTGAAGTGAAACCCAATCTATTTTTTTTGGTGGGTTTCTATTAATTTAATGATGCGTTGAGCATCCCTTTAAGTGGTGAGTGTTATAATAATACGAATCTAATTATTTGTCCGTTTATACCAGTGGTATCCAGATTGTAACCTCGTGTCGTATTGTTCTCAGGGCTCCAGCTCATCAATTTATATTTCATCATGTCTTTCATGAGATAAAAACCTGTGATAATTAAAGCCCAAATTTGGTAAGTTTCTCAACCTTGTTATAATGTTAGTTGTAAGGAAAACCTCATATTCAATGTTGGACAATTTGGTGACTTTGATTTTGTTATTGCAGGGCTTCCAGGTTTCTTCATAGGTTTACTTCAAAATCCCAGGTTTAGTCCAGGGAATACTTCCGAGGTTATGGTTTGAGCTTGTTTCGATGTAACGTCATCCGTGCAGCGGCTTGCCTGGTATTCCATGCTATGATGTCTCATTAAAATCAGCGCGACGAGCACATATTAAACCGTACCATTACCATGGATCTATAAAACTAACCAAGGTATTCCTCAGCCTTCTTATATTATCATCGCGGCAGTGATTCTGTAGTATGTACCCGGTGAAGTAATTAACGTTCATATCCAGTACAAAATGATGTTTTGATGACATGTTCAAACTCAACCCGGAGCAGGTCTACAGCCAATAAATGTACCTACAGTCATGTTTCAAATTTATTTAGCTTCAGCGTAACTCTGGTCCATGAGCCAGAATGTATAAATAATTCTATTTTACTATGAATGTCTTGTGTTAAGATGATAAGTAATAGGTATCTTAGCATAAGTTTTTTTTGAGTACATATGTGTTCGGTTCTTGACGGTCATCCAACTTGAGAGATATGGTGACGTTTGAAAACTTATTTCAAATGCGGAACCGGCCTCTTAATCTGTCTGACTAACGGGAAACGAATAGATATGCCCTCACCTTTACTTTTAAGGGTTTATATTTTAAATCCCTACTTCTTTATATGGTTTTAATTTTATAATGAACCCAAGGGTATTGTTTTTGTAATTAATGTATGGTCTCACTTTAACCTGTTAAGGGTCCCTGTTAAACCATTTGCCCTCCGTGCGGTTTTAACATTATAATGGGTTCTCAAGGTATTATGTATTAATATAAAATGTGTGACTTCATTTTAACCCTTCGGATTCTTCGTTAAACCATTTATACCCCATGTGGTTTTAAATATTTTTATGACATATTTTCTGCGAATCGTTGTTAACTTTGTATTAGTTATACAATGTGTTAAATACATGTTTGTTTCAACGTAAATATTGGTTTGATTTATTAAACTCACTTTGTTTCGATCCGTGGACAATTTATCTTTTAATTTTTAACTTTCATTGATATTAACGGCGCCCAAAATCATAATTGTTCCATGGATGACTGAGCCACGCGAATCCACATAACCCCTTTGCTCTACCGACTAACATTTTCAGTGGGGTAAATTCCATCTATAACCCGGGGTAAAATTTTTCCCATTACAATAGTACCAAAAACAGAATTTCATCGAATTCGGCCTACAAAAAAAAATGTGGACCACCATCTTGGATTTTTAATATTTTCACCATTTCGTTGTTATTTTTTGTCAAAATAGTAACAAAATCGAGTTTCATCGAAATTGGCCCACAAACAATAAAGTAGACCGCCATCTTGGATTTCTTAATATTTTCAATATTGCGTTGTTATTTTCTTTTCGAAATAGGACCAAAAACTGAGTTTTATCGAAATCAGCCCAAAAACAAAAAAGTTGACCGCCATCTTGGATTTTTAGTATTTGAAAAATTTAGTTGTTATTTTCTTGTTAAAATAGTACCAAAAACCGAGTTTCATCGAAATCGGCCCACAAACAAAAATGTTGGCCGCCATCTTGGATTTTTAATATTTTCACCATTTCGTTGTTATTTTTTGTCAAAATAGTAACAAAACCGAGTTTCATCGAAATCGGCCCACAAACAATAAAGTTGACCGCCATCTTTTTTATTACAGAGTTCTAGTGGCCTTTTTCCGTCCGGCTTCATCATTGATTCGTACGTATTAATGTACGAAACTTAAAAAATTAAAATAATTGCGGTAAAGACATTCAATCGTCAAAAATGCGGTATGGAATGCGAATAGAATGCGGGTGTAAAATAATTGGAAGGAAGCGGGATTTCGGCAGGTTACGGACGTGGACGGCGGCTGGTCAAGGAAAGGCACTTACTTGGTCTAGCAGCAGGCTCGTCAACACTTGAGAATTGCAAGCTGGCGTCGTCGCCTGCGCAGCACGCACGACCTGCGTGATCGGACGTGAACGGCCACAAAAGTCCACAAACACGTCGATTTACACCGTCCTTTAATCACGTATTTACTAATACACGTAACACTGAAGCTTATGGGCTACGCGGATGCGGTTAAATGAGTTGCGCGGGGTGATAAATTAATAGCGTGTTGACGTCACAGTAGTTCGCAATAGACTGTTTCTTGCATTACGAATGCACTGGCCGCGTTCGGCCGGCGAGCGGAGCGATGTATGTGCCTTTTTGTTAGGATATTGGCGGGTAGGAAGGAAGTAAAACTATGACGATATGATCGCGGCGGCAACATTCCCCCCGCCCTTAAAGGGTCACCTTTAAAAAAAGAATAATAAGCACAAGGGAAACAAATACTGCGTACATAAATACATTATAATATGCAAAAAAAATTGCGGAACAAAAAGTCTATTTTGATTGTATAATACTACATTTAATTAAGCGGAGAGTAATGCACTTATATACTAACTAAACTAAAGAGTATGCGGTTGACAAACAATTTATTATTGATTTGGTATCGGACATAAACGAACAACTGGGCGAAGGTAACTCCCCTTGGAGGTTTTAACAGTCACAACCCTAGTTGTTCCATCCTTGGAAGGATGAACCTTCTCTACTAGAGCTAAAGGCCACGAAAAGGGCGGCGCGTTTTCTGTAACGATTACTACCACCGTGCCTACAGCTATGGAAGCGGTCGGCGTGTTCCATTTGGCGCGCGATTGCAGCTTGTGTAAATATTCGGAGCGCCAGCGACGCCAGAACGACTGGACGATACTATCTAGCAGCGAGTGACGCTGATGAAGGTCACGGGGTTGCGCATCGGCTGCCGGTATGGAGGACAGAGGAACTGTGTTCAGAAAATGAGCCGGTGTTAAAGCAGACGGCTCTGCAGGGTCACTACTCATTGCAGTGAGCGGGCGCGAGTTTACTAATGCTTCGATTTGCGCGAGCACTGTTATAAGCTCTTCATAGGAGAGGATCTGCTCACCTATGACTTTAAATAAATGCGTTTTTACAATTTTTACGATACTTTCCCAACAACCACCGAAGTGTGGGGACGCGGGTGGAATAAATTTCCAGTCTATGCGGTTTTCAGAAAGTTCGACTTCCAAATGTGGACGCAATTCATCTAAGAATTTATAGAGGTCACGAAGGTATGAACTGGCTCCCACGAAGCAAGTGCCATTGTCCGTGTACATGCACTTCACGGGACCGCGACGCGACAAGAAACGCTTCAGCGCAGCCAGAAAACTGACTGTACTTAAGTCAGTTGCGACCTCGATGTGAGTGGCGCGAGTTGTCAAGCATGTGAAGATGCAGAGCCAAGCCTTGCGGCTTTTGACTCCACGAGCACGCACAGGAGTATACTGTACAGGGCCAGCATAATCACATCCTGTCATTTGGAAAGCTTTATCAACTTGGTTGACGCGGTGGCTGGGCAAATCAGCCATGAGAGGAAACTGAGGCCGTGGTTTTGCTCTAAAGCAAGTGTTACATTTATTTATGCGGTATCGGATCAAGCCGCGAGCGGTAAGGATCCAGAACCTTTGGCGGAGCAAAGACATGAGAAGTTCTGGGCCTGCATGTAAATGCTTTTTATGGTAAAAATCGACCAAAATGTCAACAAAATGATCACGACGCGGCAAGATCACAGGGTGTTTGCACGTGTAATCTTCGGCGGAGTTAGAAAGACGTCCACCAACGCGGATAAGGCCGTCTTTATCTAAGAATGGTCTTAGCTTATTGAAAGCAGGCGAGCAAGGCTTGTCAGTCTGCAAACTAGCAAGCTCGCTTGAGAAATGTACTTGTTGTACAGCGCGGATGATATTAACTTCAGCAAACTCTAAATCCGAACTTGAAATGGAGCTGCCTAGCGGTAATTTCTTGATGAATTTCAACACATAAACAATCGAACGTAATAGCTTAGACAATGATGAAAAGCGGTTCATAAGAGAGTAAAGCGGAGAATCATTGTCGTTAGAGACGACCACGTGAACGTTAGTGCGTCGTTCCGGTGCGTCGTCGTTTGACTGCTCGCAGTCATCATTTAGTTGCCATCCGGATGGGTCACTCGCAGCCCATGGAGGTCCATTAAACCAAAGCGGGTGATTCATTATTTTACTTGGGGTTAAGCCCCGAGATAAACAGTCTGCGGGATTTTCAGAGCCTGCGACATGGTGGAAACAATTTGCAGGAACGTTTTCTACAATTTTGACGACGCGGTTGGCGACAAACGTCTGCCAGCGGTGAGGAGATGAGTGCACCCAACATAAAACGACTTTCGAATCACTGAACGCGTATACTTTATTGACAAGATAACGCGGAGAAACGGTGTCTACAACCTTGCGGATGAGTTTGGACAGCAATACAGCCGCACACAACTCCAGCCTCGCGACGGATAGTATCTTCACCGGCGAGACCTTCGATTTAGCACAGACCAGTTGTATAGAATAACGACCATTGACGCAGATTTGAAAGTAGACGACAGCTCCATATGCGCGCTCGCTGGCGTCAGCGAATCCTAAAATGTTCAATTGACAGTCCTTAACAATACCAAGATGTCGTGGAATGCACAAATCATTAAGAGAAGGCAGCTCTAAGCAGAACTGCTTCCAAGCGGTGACAATATGAAGCGGTGGTTGGGCATCCCAATCGCACTTCAACAACCATAACTCCTTGATTAGGAGCTTGGCGTGTAAGAGGACAGGCGCCACGAACCCTAGCAAGTCCCACAGTCGGGCTACAGCGGAAAGAATAGTGCGCTTTGTACACGTGTCATCAGGAGCGACGACCTTGAATCTAAAAGAATCTCAAGACCTATCCCAAAATAGGCCTAGGATCTTGTGCGGAGTGGCATCGTCAAAGAGCTTGTCATTGGATTCTCTGTGAGACTCAGGTATGTGCGAGAGGACTTCATCTGAGTTACTCGTCCATTTTACGAGATCCAATTGTGCTCGTTTGAAGAGCGCGATAAGCTCGCTACTGAGATCTATAGCCTGGAGGGTGGACATTGATGACAGGACTATGTCATCCATGTACAAGCCTGCTGAAACAGCAGCGGAAGTGGCGAGATATTTGTCTCCTTCATCGATAACTAACTGGCGGACAACGCGAAGAGCGTGAAAAGGGCTGGACTTGAGCCCAAAGCAAACACGGTTAAACTGATATACAGTAAGCGGATCAGAAGGATTGAATCTAAATAAAATTCTCTGGAATCTGCGATCAGGTTCCCTAATCCCAATTTGAAGAAACATTTGTCGACAATCAGCGGAAAAGCAAATTTCAAATAAGCGGAAATTAATTAATATTGAGAATAAATCACCTTGAAGATTCTCGCCAGAATGTAGAATATCGTTTAGAGAGCGACCGGAAGTAGTATTGCAACTCGCGTCTAGGACTACTCGAAGTCGGGTACTACTTTTGTCTTCGCGAACCACACCATGATGTGGAATATAGTATGCGGGGCGAAGAGATTCATTATCGCGAGCCTCAACTGGGCTGAGATATCCCTTATCTAAATACTCGCGTATAACATTATTATAAGCGGTGCGTATTTTGAGGCATGCCTCTAATTTCTTTTCTAGGCATAAAAATCGCCTGTGCGCGGCGGCGTACGAGTCACCCAAGGTGAACACGTCCTCACGAAAAGGCAAAGCGACTATGTACCTTCCACTCTCTTCTCGAGACGTGGTGGCAGTAAAATATTCTTCGCACTCAAGGTCATCAAGGCTTTGAGCGGGCGGCGCGGAAATCTCCTCAAGTTCCCAAAACTTTTTGAGAATCGAGTCTACAGGCTCATCAACTACCGTACAACACGTGGTTGAATAATTGCAAACTACGTGTGACGTAGGCACAGAACCCATAATCACATAACCTAAAACGGTTTGAATAGCGGGCGGTATATTGCTGAAGCGGCTATGAATGATGCCTGGCATCAGCAGGTGCGGGAACAGTGAACTACCTATCAAAAGGTCGACAGGACCTGGATTGGCAAAATTGCCATCGGCGAGAGGCAAAGAACTAAGGTGAGAGAAAGCGGATACGTCGACCGGAGCGGAAGGTAGCGTATCTGTGATACGATCGACAATGAGCGATGAAATGTTATAGTTAATATTTAAATTAAAACGTGAGTGAAAAACTAAGTCTACGGAACCCTGAGAGGTTTTAAGAGAACCACCTATACCCCTAATAACAGTTGAGGTACGTTGTAGTTTATTTAGTAAACCGAGACGCATGCAACATTCATATGTAATGAAGTTGCTTTGAGAAGCACTATCTAATAAGCAACGTACAAGATGCGGTGCGCCATTGCTGTCATAGACAACAACCTGAGCAGTCGCCAATAAAACCGTCCTATCACTCAAAGAGCATAAAGCTAAATTTCCACTAGGAGGTGGCGCCGAAACGGAAGGCGCGGGTTGCGAAATATTCGGCTGCGGTGGCGATGAAGAAGGAGCGCTGACGTTACCACTAGGCGCATCATTTACGGGTGTATGCGTTTCGAAATGTAAAAGAGTGTGGTGGCGCTGCTGGCAAACACGACACGAAACCTTAGAAGTACAAGCTTTCGATCTATGTTTTGTGCTAAAGCAGTTGACACACGCACCGTTTTCTTTAATGAACTTAAATGTATCATGCGGTGTTATTTTTGCAAAAGCGTGACATTTAAACATATGATCATGTGTGTTATTATTACACAACAGGCATTTTTTATTTTCAGACGATACGTAAGTTTGCGGATTAGGAGCCGCACGGGTTCTATTTATTTTAGAGTAAGAATTAGTATTATTATTTGCGGGAGATACAGCATTAGTAGTTTGACAGATGCGGCACTGCATTTTAATAAATTCTATAAAGCTTTCGAATTTAGGCAGTTTTGAATCATGAGCGTATGTTTCATAGGCTCGAATCGTATTCGTATCGAACTTACGTACGGCAATATGCATCAAAATAAAATCTGTCAAATTATCAATGCCTAAGTTTTTTAAAGAATTGACTGCGGTTACAAATTTATCCATAAATAACTGATAAGCGGCAGGTGAATTGGAAAGTTTCAAATTTATTATTTGTTCTAAATAATTAGAACCTAAAACGTCATTATTTTGGAATCTGTCTAGTAATGCTTTGAAAATTATTTCATAGTTTTGAGCACTAGGCAAAGTACCAGAAAAAAGCGATTGTACCTTAGGCGAAAGTTTACCCATTAGGTAATATAATTTATCGGAATTCGATAGCGATGGATTGTCGTGAACAGTCTCTTTAAAGCTGGCATAAAATAATGGCCAGTTTTGAATATCACCGTCAAAAGTTAATAATTCAATAGGAGGTAGTTTGACGGAAGCCTTATTTTTAGAAGATGAACAGGGAGGTGACACTTGCGATAAAACATGTTTCACGTTACAATAAATGTCTTCAAAAGCGTTATAAGCTTGAAAATTAGGCTTAGCGGTCGGATTACGCTTAAGTAACTGCTCATTATATTCATCAATAATATCATGAAATTTGGATCGCATACTATCAATAGTAACACATGACGTAATAAAAGATTGACGTCTCTCCTCTGAAAGGTGAGCTATCTTCGCTTGGTCGTATATCGATTGCATACGTTGAAAAAGTGCATCACGCTTCGCTCTTATTAAAATTATTTTTGCGTCTTCAACTTCACTGGTATCTTTACCGGTAGGTCCGGCAGACTTATCGTCCTGTGGCATGATTGATAATCACAAAATATAATATATAAAGTAAAGTCAAAAAACACCGTTGAGTGACTCAGTGCGCAATACGTGTGTAAATTTGTCCGTTAACTACCCTCCAAAAATAATGTCTAACAAGTGTGATAATTGTGGCAGAAATTTAACTAAAACTAAACCGGGGCTAGAATGCAATCGTTGCGAAAAAATTGTCCATCTGACTAACCAGTGTAGTGGTCTCACCAATAAGCAGCTTACCGCCCTTCGTGCTACAGAAAATCTGGAATGGACGTGTCAAGATTGTCAAAATAGCTCATCAAGACGTCGCTCCGTAATTATTCCCGACGACGATGAAGATGATGAAAACATCACCGAGTCATCTTTTTTTTTTATTTTTATTTATTTATTATCAGAAACAGTGTAATACATTTTTAATTTTACAAAAAAGTACTATTTAAACCTCTAGAGTTTGTGTATAGTACCTGAGAGATTCATACACGTAGACAATAACTGATACCTAATTGTTTGTTAATTAACATATTACCTATGTTAATTAATCTAATTACATAATAATTATATATTAGGAGATCGAGCATGGATCTGTCAGTAGGTAGCATGAAATTTTATTGTAATAGAGACAGAAAATATTCTTTTAATTTTAATTTTATGTTTTTTTTCGTAATAACATTACGCGTGGCGGTGGGTAAAGAATTGATTAGTCTAGGAATAAGGAATGCGCTCGTCCGTTCACCGTAGTAGTTGTGTGCTGATACAATAACAAGTTTTTCCTGCGCAACTTGACGGGTGCATATAGGATGATTTATTTTAATTTGAAACTGGTCACAAAAAAATTGTTCTTTTAAGATGTAGTAATTAACTTTTTCATGCACTGGTAATGTTTTGCAGTATTTGAATATTTCGTATTCATTTTTAAAAGAGGATTTTAAATTGGGTGGTATTATCAACTTAAGTATCCGAAGCTGCAATCTATATATCGAATCAAGGTAAGTTTTGAAAGTACGGCCATAGCTAGAAATGCCGTATGACACAATTGAATCAAAAAGCGCATTGTATAGTAGGAGTCTAGCTTTAATTGTTAAGCGGTTTTTTATAACATAAAATTTAGACAAAATTGCACGTAGCTTATCACACACTCGTGCAATATGTGGACCCCAGTTAAATTTATTATCGATAAGCAGTCCCAAATACATGTAAGTGTCGACCTGTTCGATAGTTGGACATTTAAGATCACACTTACTTGTTGAATTATTGTGTAGACACGTGTGTGTGTGGGCTAACAATTTAGACGCTTGGGTTCTGCATTTTAAGTAAGGTGATTTTATATGCATTAATTTAGTTTTTTGAGCATTGAGCACTAGACCCATATCGTGACACCACTTATTCAACCTATCAAAATCGTTTTGAAGCTGCAAACTGATTTTGTTTAGATCTTTTCCTTTAATTAGCAAACATGTGTCATCGGCAAATTGAAAAGATGTGCAGTTGTGAAGTATTGTGTCCATGTTGTTCACGTATGAGATAAAATGCAACGGGCCACAAACTGAGCCTTGGGCTGTGCCATTTGTTACAGAGACTTGATCACTGAGACTGTTAGCGATTTGGACTTGATATTTTCTATTCCTTAAGTAATCGGTACACCAGTTATGGACGGGGCCCCTCAGACCTGACTCGTCTAGCTTTTTTATTAAAGTATCGTGATTCAACGTGTCAAAAGCACGTGAGAAGTCGATATATAGGGCAAGAACATGATTTCTGTCATTAAGTGCATTATTTATGTAGTCTGTAAATTTATAAAGTAATGAAGTTGTACTTTTATTTGGCTGAAAACCATGCTGCGAGTCACTAATAATTGAATTTTTACCGTAGAAGTCATAAATTTGATTACAAATAAACTTTTCAACAATTTTGTCTATTGATGGTAATATTGTTATTGGCCGGTAGTTGTTAACGTCATTTTTTTTACCTTTTTTGAATACTGGTCTCACACATCCTACTTTTAATTCATTTGGGTACGCTCCCGTGTTTATACTGACATTAATAAGTTTCGAAATGGTAGACGCAATTTTATCACTAACAGCTTGTATATCAATCATTCTTATATTATCCAGGCCCGGCGCCAGAGATCATAGATATTGTGGAAAAACAATGTGTACCTACTTACCTACCCCACAGAGGAATTTTAAGGATTGATTTTCCTATCAATTTAATTTAGTTGGTACCTACCTATAGGAACTTATTAGGTGCTACGTGTTAGGTGGCTGTATCTACCAACTTTAGTTGTTCATTAAGCATTGGGTACCTGTGTCTGCAAATTCTGTTATTATTCAATAGGTAGGTAGTAACCGACCATACCTAATTAAACAACAAATAGGTACCTACCTGCTTAAACAAAATCTGGATGTGCTTTTGCTGGGCAACGTCTCCGGCTGCCCGTACTAATATAAACATATCTTCTTTTAACGCTACCTACTTAACTACTGAATAAATAGGAAAAATCATGGATGAACATAATACCCACTGATTCCAAAATAAGTTGCTAAACACAATTATTATATTAGTGTCTACTGTCTAAGTGGTCATTTTTATATACTTCTTAAGAGGATACCTCGTGGATTTTCATGCTTTTCAATTTAGATTTAGTCCTATTGATCCTTCTACAATTGTTCTAATTTTGGAATATGTTAAAATAGACTAATAAATACATCTTTTGGTTAAGCTCAAAATATGAACGGAAACAATTTTCTCGATAAAAAAAAATCCAAAGTTGATGCCTCTTATATCATTTTTGCAGTACTGTAAGCAAACGGACTCATATTTTGAACTGAAATTAAGTTTATAAGAAAAGTAATAAATAGTTCCAACTTCTGATAAAACCACTTTTTTCAAAAATAATTTAGTTTTTTAATAAATCAACTATTTTCATAATGTCGCTTACGTTATTTTATTTCGGAACGCGTGCGCTATTGTTGTCCCTTTCTTTGCGCTGGGAAGCTATATTACTTTACCTCTTTGCACCGGAACTTCAGACGGCCGCGAGCCTTTATTGAGGACGGACCTGTGCTTGAGCGCTCAAAAAATTTACCAGCCAAAACACGTAAAATGACAGTTATACTGACAATGGCAGTTTTAATTGCTCCCACATTTCAAAGACAAGAGTCTATAATACTCATGCAACCTATTTTTAGGAGATGGAATTTATCAACAGAACAAAACTTCCAAGAGTCGCCATTGCGTAACAAAAAATGTATTATCCACAAAAAGAAGGTGGGTGATTCGAAATAAAGTGTATGGACGAAATGAGGTCGCATGTATGAAATAAATATAAAATAAGAAAAAATAAGAGGAAGCACAACGTAAAACAAAATGACGGGAATCTACTAAACTCTTTGAATATTTTTTTTCAGCAAAGCTTTGTTCCACAGTGTTTATGTTCTGTGGTTTGATCGAACTATTTTTAACATATAAATTAATGGGGAAGGCAACTGTCAAAATGGCGCTGCGTACGCTTGTTCCACGAGAACTATGAAAAAAGGACTTTTACTTAAAAAATAATTTTTTAAGCTTTAAAATGATTAAATTCGAGGAAAATAAAATACGAACAGAAATCATAGAAAAAGATGACAAATTTTGGTTTGAAAATATGGAGCCCAAATTGTTATCTTTTTATTTTGATTGCTTGTTACCCGAACTTATAGACCCACGTCACCCAAGAAACATGCCCATTCGCAATCCTGACTATGTTATCAACAAAACAACTACCCGCAAAAAGACTAAAGTAAAAATTTCATCATCATCATCAGCATAATTATACGGTCATATATTATTTCCCTCATCTTCACTTCGAACTTCAGATAACCCATCATTGGGTACTAAAGTCCGAAGAGATGCAATCGTGTATGAGAAGAGTTGTAAGTAATTAAATTGTAGGTATACACCGTCATTTTGTAGTCATTTTAATTAACTTAAGGGTGTGTTGTACCAATGAAACTAAACATTTTTGCCCAAGAAACATAGTTCAAAAAACGACAAAAAATTTTGGTCCTCCCATACTAACTAGACAGCTAAAACTTTGTATTTGTATAGGAAAGTTCAAAATTTTTGTCGTTTTTCGACCCATGTTTCTTTGGCAAAAATGATTATTTTCATTAGTAGAGCACTCCCTTAAGTTAATTAAAATGACTACAAAATGACGGTGTATACAAGGTGCATTTGTAAACACTCTCCAAATTTTAAGGATGTGTTCAGTCCATGAAACTGAACAACTTTCTCTAAGAAACATAGGGTCAAATATGTAAAAAAAAATTGACTTTTCATACAAATCAAAGAGATCACGTGATCAGATTAGTATGGGATGACCAAAATTTTTTGGCGTATTTCGACACATGTTTCATGGAGAAAGTTGTTCATTTACATGGACTGAACACATCCTTAAAATTTGGAGAGTGGTTACAAATGCACCCGGTATTATGTGTACATAATAGGTATATAAGTGAACTATTTTTCTATATTTTTAGTCATATATTTTATCATTTAAGTACTCTTCCTTTGACTTTATTATCGTTTGTTTAATAATACAATATGTTTGGTTAGCGATATCGGAACTTTTAAAGGCACATAATATGATAAATTTTATCGGCAAAACCCCCCACATGTTGGACTCTATCCCTCTCCTGTAGGAATGACAGGCATTTTAAATTTGACTTTTTATTTTAGATGGCTTTGCACCTAAGTAAGTAAACTTTTAACTTTAATTCGTCATAAAAAACTACTAAAGTAAATGTTAACCTGAAATTAGTGTTTTTTTTAGTTTCCATAAAAAAATTGAGCCCCCACTGCAGTCCTTTAGGTGTTGAATAATGTCCACCGTGTCGTGTTGGACCCTAAAATATATGCCATTTTCGCAATCAACATCCCATAAAACCTCGATAACGACACCTATATCGATGTTGGGCTTTTTTTAACCCATTTACCTCCTAAAGAGTTGAGTTTGGAAAACCGCGAAACACGTTTTTGCTTATTTGTTTATAGTACGAAGTTTTAAGTTGAAATGAATCTCCCCAATATTTTCAATGATCCCAATTTAATTAATTTACATTTTCTAGACATTCCGAACGTTGATGTCTCCTCATCCCACTTGGAATCTTTCAGCTCACGTCGCCACAGTGGTTCTGTATTTAAATTAAAACCTGTGTCGGAGAGAGATGTTGGCAACTTTATTATTTCTTTAAAATCAAATGCTGCCGGTATTGACGGAATTAGTAGAGATATGATTATCTTAACTTTACCTTGCACGCTGAAGGTTATAACTGCCATTATAAATTCATCACTACTCACTGGTAAGTTCCCTGCAGAATGGAATTTTATACATTGGTAACCAGCCTATAGAAAGAGTTGAGGAGGCCCGCAACCTAGGAGTGACTTTCGATAGTCGGCTGCGCTTCGAAACCCATGTGCAGAACGTGGTCAGGAGCTGCATGTACCGCCTGAAGATTCTGTACAGAGTCCGTAAATTTCTTAGTGAAAGAGCTCGTATAACATTGTGTGAGTCATTGATTCTCTCCCGACTAAATTACGGCGACGTCGTGATTGGCCCTCGTTTACTGTCTATAACCCAACGTTTGCTTCAGCGTGTACAGAACGCTTGCTGTAGATTCTGTTTTAATATACCTCCCAGGACTCATGTTTCGCCTTACTTGAACTCGGCAAATATGCTCAGAACAGAGTTGCGTAGGAAGTTGCACTTCGCATGTCTTGTTTTCAAGATTATTAAGAACAGGCAACCTGAGTACCTGTTCAGGAAGCTTAAATTCTCCTCGGCTTTTGAAAGGTACGGCAGCATCAGATCCGCACGTACACCCCTGGCCAACCACCTGCACCGCACTGTGGCTTTTAGGGGCAGCTTTCGTTTTCAGGCCACCAAATGCTGGAACGATGTGCCGCCACCGCTTAGAGCTTTAAAGTCTATAGTTACCTTTAAAAGTAAATTACGTTCCCATTTGCTAGAGCTCCAAAAGTTAGGACAATACTGATTACGACAGCCCCCTTTTTATTTATATACAGGGTGGCCCAAACGGTGACACTAAAAATTTTTTTTTTGATTCCTCACATCTAGTTGTACCCGGAAATACCCTATGTATGTTCAGCGATTTTTTGTAGTTTTCGAGCTATGATTTTTTTTTTAAATTTTGAGATTTTTTTACTTGACAGACTAAAATATTTTTTTTACCGGAAATTATACATCTTTTTTTTATTTTTTTTTTGTTACATAGACCTCATGACTTGTTCTTTAACACATAAAATACCCAGCTTCCTATCATCAAAATAAGTTCCAAAAATATTGACCGACAATAAAAAATTGAGGTAAAAGCAAGTCATAGTTAAAATTTCAACTTTGAATTAAAAATTAAAAAAAAGGTTCCATGACTTTTTAGTAATTTTAAAAACTTAACAAGACCCTAAGCTTTAATTCTAATTAAAAAAAAGTGGTGCTTAATAGGCTTTTTTTAGCCGAAATCTGCCTTCAAATGTACAAAGGTAATTTATTTTAAAAGCACTCATTGTTATTATCTAAGGTTAATTAGGTTTGATATAACATAATAATTGACATTTAGTATAGTTTATAAATTTAGAGTTCTAAATTAGTTTAGTGGTAGTTAGTATGTTGTCACTTCAACAGCACAAGTTGGTCTTTGTACAAAGAAAATGGTCTTTACCTCCAACCGGTTTATCTTTAGCGACATCATAAATAACAATAGTTCTGGCAGACACTAGAATCACAAACAATAGACTTCCCGCGCGCCGAACAAAAGAAGGGGGACCAACACAGCGTCGTCTATAAGCACGTCCTCTCTTTCTCATCTAGGCCGTCTTGCTCTATCTATCTTGCTGTCTTGCTCTATCTATCTTGCTATCTTGCTCTATTCATCTCATGTCGGTCGCATTCCTCCCTCCTTCACCTCAGTTGTTCACAGCTTTCGCTCGTGTTACTACTACTCCTGGTTTTGTTTTCAATTCTGATACAACTACTCTCGCTTGCTAACTGGACTCTGATTCTTCCTGTGACTGATTTACCTGTGCTTGTGTTTCGGACTTTGATTACCTACCTTGTGATTTGGACCTTTGTGCTGCAACATGAGCTATTCTTTGCGTGAATACGCAGAGATGCACTATTTTTACGGTGTTGCCCAAGGAAATGCTAGTTTGGCAGCAAGGCTTTATCGAGAGCAATTGGAACGGCGAGGAGAACAACGGGAGCATTACCCGAATTACAGAGTATTTCAAAATACTCACCATACATTTATGGAGGGACGAATTCCTGGACGTTCATCTCAGGAAGGAATACCCAGAATGGATCCAGATATTATGGATCAAGTCGTGGAACAAGTGGAAAGGGATTCATCGACTAGCACCAGAGCAATCGCAAGAAGGACTGGTGTACCACGAACCTCAGTTATGAGGATACTGAAGTCAGGTGGGTTAATTTCATCTTGTCTTTAAACCTCATAATTACGCACCCATTAGCTCGCCCACTATGCCCACGTGCTATTTTTTTTAGCTGTAATTATTGTGACTTAAAAAAAATAGCACGCACGTGCTTTATGAGCGACTTTTTGTAGCACGTGGTCTTTTTAAGTATTGAACTCTGACTGAATGTGTATTTGGCAACAAAATAATCACTCGCTAGTGGGCGAGAAAGCGTGGTACATACCAGTGATTATCACTAGCCTACTATTTGGTGAAACTGAAAAAAGACTATCTTACCTATGCTTTGAATTTACAATTTCGGTGTTTTTTTTTTTCAGAGGGATACCACGCTTTTCATATCCAACGCGTGCAACAATTGCAACCTGCAGATTATCCAAGACGAGTGACTTTCTGTGAAACAATGCTTCAAAAAACTCAAGACGATCCTGATTTCTTCGACAAAATTTTGTGGACAGACGAATCACGCTTTGAAAGAACCGGAGTTTTCAATATTCATAATTATCACAGTTGGGCCATTGAAAACCCACACAAGGCAAGACCATCCAATTTTCAAACAAGGTTTAGTGTAAATTTGTGGTCAGGAATTGTCAATGGGGAATTTATAGGACCATTTGAATTGCCGGCTAGGTTGAACGGAGCGCAATATTTGGATTTTCTACGAAATAGCTTGAACGGTTTATTAGAGGATGTGAATCTACTAACAAGAAGAAGAATGATATTTCAAAACGATGGTGCTCCGTGCCACTATGCTAGAGAAGTACGAGAGCACCTTAACCAGACTTTTCCGAGACGGTGGATTGGGCGTGGCGGCCCGATTCCTTGGCCTGCGCGTTCACCAGACTTAAACCCCATAGATTTTTTTCTGTGGGGCTATTACAAAGAGATGGTTTACGCAAACGAAACAAACACTGAAGCAGAGCTGCGTCAAAAACTAAGAGAAGCAGAAATAAAAATCAAAGAAAATACTAATGCTTTCCGAAATTTAAAACAAAATTTTTTAAGGCGATGTAGGTTGTGCATTGAAGCGGGAGGGAGACATTTTGAAAACTTATTGTGAAATAAATTTAATTGTTGAATTTGTAGTAATTGTTTTATTTAATATGATTTATCCTTAAAATAACCAAAATAACTATAACTAAATGACATCGATGTTACCGCTTCGTAATAACATACTTTTAAAGGTTGTTTTTAATTCTTTATTCAATAAACAGTACCATTTTAAACTTTATTTTGGTAAGAATCATTTTGTGAATGACAAAATAGTCAATAAAAAATCTTAGAAAATTTCACCTTTGTGCATTTGAAGGCAGATTTCGGCTAAAAAAACCTTATTAAGCACATTTTTTTTTAAATTAGAATTAAAGCTTAGGGTCTTGTGAAGTTTTTAAAATTACTCAGAAGTCATGGAACCTTTTTTTTAATTTTTAATTCAAAGTTGAAAATTTAACTATGATTTGATTTTACGTCAATTTTTCACTGTCGGTCAATATTTTTGTAACTTATTTTGATGACAGGAAGCTGGGTATTTTATGTGTTAAAGTTCAAGTCATGAGGTCTATGTAACAAAAAAATAATTCAAAAAAAGATGTATAATTTCCGAAAGAAAAATATTTTAGTCTGTCAAGTCAAAAATTCTCAAAATTTAAAAAAATAATTCATAGCTCGAAAACTACAAAAAATCGCTGAACATACATAGGGTATTTCCGGGTACAACGAGATGTGAGGAAACAAAAAAAAAATTTTTAGCGTCACCGTTTGGGCCACCCTGTATATACCTATACTATATTTCTTTTTTCTGATTCCATTAAGTTACTTATATATTATAATGCATTCCTTTTCCCTTCCATTAATATTTTGACTTTATTTATTCAAACTTTTCGTATGTATCCTTGTGAGTCTCGATTATATTTCCCGTACACCCTTTAGGTTAGTTAGGGTGAAGACTGAAAATCGGTGTTTCGCCTATTCCACGGGCGAAAATTTTACACCGAGTCTAGACCCTGTTTGCTGCTGCTGCACATAGGCACATCCGCACTATCATTAGTTAAGTTTCATTCTTTTTTTAGTATGTTATTCTTGTACCTACCAGATGTTTCTATGTGTATTGCAACAAATAAACAATTTATCTATCTATCTATCTATCTAAATGTCTATTTAATATTTTTTCCATACAAACTTTGTACACCTATTTCAACCCTATAGAAGTGGAATTTCCAAAAAACCCTTCTTAGTGGGTGTTTACATTGTATAAAGTAACTGTGTACAAAATTTCAAATCTCTAGGTACCATAGGCAACAGCGTCGCTTAACCACTGCTAAGGTTAAAATCGCTTGCACGCCGCGCCGTCACTACATACGTTTAGTTCGTGCAAGGGCGATACGCGCGCACGCGAATTTTGTTTGTTGCTAACTGGTTAAGCGACGCTGTTGCCCATAGTACAGTGGTTTGGGCTGGGCAATAGTCTGTCAGTCACCCCTTCACTTTTATATATAAGAGATTGTATTTTTGTATAATTAATAAACTAAACATGAAATAAAACATTTTTTAACGGATACTAGCGCGGTTTTACTGAAAGAACTTTGGTAATTAGTTGGTATTTGGCTTGATTTTTATTTTCCCGACGTTTACGTTTTTACGTTTATTTTCATTTTTCAATTTGAAGATACATAAATTTATCAAAGAAAATGTTCTAAATACAATGTATTGCGACTCCATCGTTTCTCTATTCTTCTTCTTTAAACTTTCGATGAAACCTCACAGGCATTTGGCGCGAAAATCAAACTTTACGATTGAAGGCAGAATGTCACTATGGGATACGAGGGGTGAGTGGGCGGAGCCTGTAAAAATTTTTTTTCACGAGGCGTCGTCTTATATTTTCATATATTCAGAATTCTAATTTGATTTTCGAATCTTTGTATTTCGATATTGTGTACATGACAGATAATAATAAAATATTTTTTTTTTTTGGTGTTCAATACCTATCATATTAAAGTATTTCTTAAATTATTTATATGCATAAGTATCTTTCTTTATGGGGTGTAGGTTGGCTGATGTGTGCTCAAGTGTGTGATGTTGAGCTATGCATGTCTACCAACAGGTGTTACTTCTGCGTCCACGTCGCACACCCCGGTAATACTCGGACCTTTAACAGGCATCACACACTACCCATCACCCTGGGGTCCGTGTAGCTAAAGGAAGTAACGCTATTCCGCCAGTGCACTCCAACACGGCGGGAGACTCCCATCCCCTACCCTTCTATCCCATCCCATCCCATCCTTTCCCACCCCATCCCATCTCAACCTATCCCATCCCATATCTTCCCCACCCAATCTAAGGTGTAAAACGGACCGTGCCGAAGGATGCGTGGCCAAGGGGGTGCTTGGTCTCAAACGGTGTCTCTCCAGTGAGATGGCAATCATGGAGTAGTAAGTAGCCTTACCCGGGCATGCGGGGCTCTGCTCGGGTGGACCTTGTAGTTCCCTAGCTATTCGTGGGACCAACATGCAAGACAAACATACTGACAAACCAACACTTAGACGCGCTGAAAGTGAGGAGTCACTTCCAACAGCTTTCGGCGCGTCCCTTAGACTTACTAGCAATGAGAAGCTCAATGAAGAATGCCTTGCTGGAATCACCAACCCCGTCCCCTAAAAAGGATGAGGATAAAGGTTCCGGCAAAGGCAAAGAGTGGAACTTGGCTGTGTCCAAGAGTAGGTGGAGACGGGAGAAGCGTAAACTTATAAAGAAACTGCAGGAGGGCCAAACAACTTCTGGATCGCAGGTCCCGCCAACAGACCCGGCGGGCTCTGGGACCGAGAAGCGACAACGGCCACCTAAGGTAAAAAGACAGGGGACGGATCCTGATGAAGGACCGTCGCAGCAGCGTCCTCCCAAGCGGCAGAACCGAGGCGGCGACTGGGTGGAGGGACCGCGGGGCTCCGCCAAGGAGCAGAGCGATCTCGCCGTCATCGTGTGCCGAGGGGATGGGGCCAGGGTGGACGAGGCTGCGGCGGCTCACATCAGGAAGAAGCTGGTGGGTCTCATCAAGGAGCGATTGCTAGCCCGGATCGAGGGGGACAAGGGACGATCCACTGCCTTCGCTACGTCCGGTCTGGTGTCGGAAGGATTCTTCCTTGTGACACCATACACGGTTGAGGCAAGGGAGTGGATCCTAACTTGCGACCTGGGTGAGTATGAAGGGACTAAGTTAGAGATTAAGCCCCTTAACAGAAGTCGAGTAAGTAGCCGTGTGGCTGCCCGGTAGCGAAGAGGACCACGCCGATGCTCTAATGCTTCTGCAACTCGCCAACGAACACCAGGAAGAGTTGAGGATGCACGAGTGGACCCTCCTCTACAAGGAGAAGTTGGCGACGGGGCTTCGGCTAGTTCTAGGAGTCCCAAACGGAGTATTTGGAGAAGATAGAGACCATGCCTGGCTCCACTACCAGCTCACGCGGGTACAGGCAAGGGCTCTACGAGCAGGTAAAAAAGTAGGCGATTCACAGACGGGGTGCTCTGCTTCACACACAGTGACACGTACAGAGCACCCAACTACAAGCGCTTACACACAAACAGAGGCCCACACAGGCCGCTTGGGGGTCAGGGCCGAGACTGCGGGGACAACTGTGAGGCGTCTAGACGCGTCTCTCAGCCCCTGCGGTCCAGTTCCCCGGCCGTCGGCGGATCCAACCCACATGATACAAGCACAAACCCGGACTCTGTGCCAGACACTTCGGTGGCGAGGCATTAGAGTTCAGGTGTAGACACACACACTAACACACATACACAAACAGTAACACTCAACATGCACAATAACACACACACAACACAAACACAAAAACAAAAAAATATAAAGATACTTCAGTTAAATTTGCACCACTGCCGCGAGGCCATGACCGAGCTTTGCAGATTTGTGGTCACAAATGACATAGACATTGCCCTGCTACAAGAGCCTTACGCTAACACTGACGGCCAAGTGGTTGGCATTGCAGAAAAAGGATGGTCTTCATGTCGGTCTACATCCCGAGTGAGACGGACTACGAGCCACCAGGGACGCACCTAGAAGAAACAATAGCGAGATATAGAGGTATGGACATCCCTATTGTGGCGGGCTGTGACGCAAACTCACACCACACTGTGTGGGGCAGCACAGACTGCAACAATAAGGGTAACCTATTACTCGAATACATCCTTAGTACTAACCTAGAAATAATGAACATAGGTAACACACCGACGTTCGTCACAAGAGCAAGGAAAGAAGTTTTAGACATAACACTAATGTCCAAAGAAGAAAGTCATCTGATGAAGGACTGGAGGGTTGACACCTCAAAATCCTTCTCGGATCATCGCAGAATTACTTACAATTTGACTTGTCAGGTCGAAACCATAAGCTATAGAAATAATAGGAAAACTAACTGGGAAAAATTCGATCAAGAAATGAATGAATGGAAACCTGGTTATGATAGGTTAATTAGCAACGCAACAGAAATAGAAAGAGAAGCAGATAGACTGGAAAAGGCCCTTACGAAAGCCTATATATCAGCCTGTCCGCTGAAACAAGTTAAGTCAGGGAAGGGACAACCCTGGTGGAATAGAGAACTTAAGAAATTAAGAAAAAGAACCAAAAAGGCACTCAGAATTGCCCTAGAAAAGGATGACGATGAGAGCTGGAACAAGTACAGAGAAGAACGAAACAACTTCAAGTACAAAAGCCGAAGAGAAAGCAGAAACGGATGGGAAGCCTTTTGTGAAGGCATCTCTGGACAACCTGAGTCGGCCAGGTTAATGAGGATGCTAACAAAAGACCACACCTGTAAACTAGGAAGCCTTAAAAAAGATGACACTATTATAGTGGATCCCAAAGAAATACTCACAGAAATGATGGCCACTCACTTCCCGGACTGCATAGAGCATACAGAGGAGGAAATGAATACTCTGTCGGCAGAACTCATCTCAGACGGGGAGGCAGAGGTCAGAAAAGTAATTACAGAAGACATGCTAGTGTGGAGTATTGCTTCCTTTCAACCATATAAGGCAGCGGGGCCAGACGGCATTTTCCCAAAGATGCTACAAGCTGCTTTAAGGTTTATAAAAGAGGATCTCCTAGTTCTATATCGAAGCAGCCTAACAGCAAACTACATACCCAGTGGCTGGAGAAAAGTCAGGGCCGTCTTCATACCGAAACCAGGGAAGGCCACATATCAAGAGGCGAAGTCCTTTAGATGCATTAGCCTCTCCTCGTTCCTACTGAAGGCACTGGAAAAGATACTAGATAGACATATAAGAGAAACTATAGGCAAAAGTAAAAGACCACTACATGACAACCAACATGCATATATGGAAGGGAAATCCATTGAGACAGCCCTTCACAACATGGCAGTCAGAGTAGAAAGATCAACCTCAAACAAAGAATACGCTTTAGCGTGCTTCTTCGATGTTGAAGGCGCCTTTGACAAAGCGTCTGCGCAATCTATAGTGGAAGCCCTAAACAGAGAAGGTGTAACAAAGCAAATATCAGGTTGGATCACCAATATGTTGCAACACAGATCCATACAAGCAGAACTAGCAGATACCAAATACACCATCAAAGCTAGAAGAGGCTTTCCCCAAGGAGGCTGTCTGTCTCCTCTGCTATGGTGTATCTTAATAGATGAACTAGTAACAAAGATCACTGCTATGCACATATACATCCAAGCGTACTCGGATGACGGCCTGTTACTTGTAAGAGGCAAAGTTCTAAGCGTGGTCAGAGATATAATGAGAAGCGGAATTATGACAACATTGAGATGGTGTAGGGACAAGGGACTGAACCTTAACCCTACAAAAACCAAACTAATGTTGTTCACAAATAAAAGAAAAATTGATAGTATGATCCCAATAAACATTGAGAATGTAGAACTTGAAATAGTAAAGGAGTTTAAATACCTAGGAATAATCCTAGACAGCACCCTAAGTTATAGAACACACATAAAAGAAACTAGCAAAAAGGCAATGACAGCTCTCATGCAGTGCAGAAGAGCCGTTGGCAGGAATTGGGGTATGAAACCCGAAGTGGTCCAATGGATCTATAGGGCAATCATCCTACCGAGAATTCTCCACGGAGCACTAGTATGGTGGCATAAGGCACAACTAGAATACAACAAAAAAGAACTGACAAAGGTACAAAGACTAGCTAGCATCATGGTATCAGGAGCCATGAGAACAACTCCCACGGCCGCCTTAGAAATGATACTAGGCCTTAGTCCTATAGATCTTGAAATCGAAAAGAGAGCTACAGAACAATGGTTTAAGCTGAAAAGCACAAACCTATGGATAGGAAGACACACTGATAAAGGTCACGCAGAAATAGGAAAGAAGTACGAAGAAAACCTTTCTATGATACTGGTTAATAATGACCTAATAAAAAAGGAGAGGATATTCGAC
The DNA here is from genome assembly GCA_928269145.1 of Agriphila tristella. Classification (NCBI taxonomy): domain Eukaryota; kingdom Metazoa; phylum Arthropoda; class Insecta; order Lepidoptera; family Crambidae; genus Agriphila; species Agriphila tristella. The sequence continues at coordinate 5,365,244 of OV743448.1, read as the reverse complement.
AAAAAGTACAGAATAAGCATCAGATCCAGAGACGACTGGAACCTAGAACAAGACAATCTGGATAGCACCGCAGTATGCTACACTGATGGGTCAAGAAAAGAATCAACTAAGCTATCGGGAGCTGGGATATACATAGCTAAACCCAACATTAAAAGAGCTACTTTCAATCTTAGCCGCATAAAAGTAGCGTTTCTTGGAAAAAAATAATAAACTCGTAATTTTTATTATTTTGTCGGATATTGATATTAAGTGTCAAATATTAATTAGATATATGATGTAAAAAATCCGTGGTGGTAACCGTTTAATATAAAAATCATGAGATTTCATACACTTCCTAACTTTTTCCTTAAAGCAAAATAAGTAACCAAATACCTTGTTTGTATAATTTTAAGGTGCATTCAAATGCCATTACCTTATAGCAAAATTAAACTAAAACCAAAATCGCATGTTTGGTTTTTTTCAGAGTATTCATCTAATCTCAATATTTCGATAAGCCAAAATGGTTACTATGATGTTAGTGTCTTATAAAGCTATTTTGCGTCTTTTTAGACAATTAAATAAAAAATTAAACATTTGTGTTTTACGTTTTATATAATAATGTATTTCTAAGTAGTTAAAAATCATAACGGTAAAATTTTTGTTTAATAATAGGTTTTTGTGTACTACGATCATGTTTTCATCAAAATTAAACATGTTAATATCACGTTTATGAAATTGTAAATTACGCGCAAGTAGTTGTGGAGCATGCGGTGAGTGCGGGGTGGGGAGAGTACCTACCACCCGCCCCGCCCCGCCACGCGCCGCGCGCCAGTGCCGCGCCGCGCACTCGGCTCGGCGATTTATTTCAATTACGTGCTTTGTACCGACATATACACCTAGGGTTGCCAGATGGGCTGGACTTGGCTGGATTGTCCAGCTATTTCACATGATGTCCAGTGTCCCGGTTTTAGGCAAAATGTCCAGCTAAAAATGAAACGCACGCGACGCCGCCGCCCCTCACGCGCTTTCGTCACCTACAGAAGACTTGATGAACTAGCTAGAGAATTTTCTGATGTTTAGGCGTAGAAAACTCCATGCAATTTGTCTCTCCGTGCGGGGACGTGGTGCACAAGGGAAGCGTTACACGCGGCCCGCCCGCGTCCAATCCATAATTGCCAAAAGTGGCAAGTTTGAGCTATATTAGAGACAATTTAAGAAATTATAGCATGAGCTTTTTTTAAATATTGACTTGGTTTACGAGTAATAAAAATAAATGTAGAGGCGGCGCTAGTTTCACTACCACCGCGCCTTAAAATGTGTTATTTGTTTGATGGATAGGTATGGACAGATTGGTAATAATATACCTATACAAATAGTCTAATAATGTTGTAGTGTACAATTTTCAATATTATAATTGAAGACTGTTGATTTTATTGAAATATAGGTTTAATAATTGTTAAAAATAAGTCTTATCTATAAATATCTCTTGTGAAGTTAACATATTGCTCAGTTGGTATAGATAGGAAAATTATGTGTGCTTGCCTATCTGGTACTTATATGCAACTATTGCCGTATGAGTTTTTAAGGACACTTATGTAAATATTTTCGATTAAAATTGTTATTTGTTTGATTGATAGGTATGAACAGACTGGTAATATACAAAAAATCTAAATGTTGTAGTGAAACAACGTGTTCAATTCTCAAAGTCATACTTTAAGACTGTTAGTTTTATTAAAATATAGGTTTTATAATTGATTTTTTTATCTGTAAACATCTCTTGTTAGGTTAACATATTGCTCAGCTGGTAAAGGAGAATTATGTCTACTTTACCTATCAGCTACTCATGCAACCTTTGCTTTATTAGTTTTTAAGGAAAGTTGTCTAAATATTGTCAAAAAACTGTTGATTTTATTAAAATATAGGTTTAATAATTGTTAAAAATAAGTGTTGTCTATAAATATCTCTTGTGAAGTTAACATATTGCTCAGTTGGTATGGATAGAAAAATTATGTCTGCTTGCCTATCTGGAACTTATATGCAACTTTTGCCGTATTAGTTTTTAAGGACACTTATGTAGGTAAATATTTTCGATTAAAATTGTTATTTGTTTGATTGATAGGTATGAACAGACTGGTAATATACAAAAAGTCTAAATGTTGTAGTGAAACAACGTGTTCAATTCTCAAAGTCATACTTTAAGACTGTTGGTTTTATTAAAATATAGGTTTTATAATTGTTTTTTTTATCTGTAAACATCTCTTGTTAGGTTAACATATTGCTCAGCTGGTAAAGGAGAATTATGTCTACTTACCTATCAGCTACTTATGCAACCTTTGCCTTATTAGTTTTTAAGGACAGTTGTCTAAATATTTTCAATTAAAATTGTTATTTGTTTGATGGATAGGTATGGATAGATTGGTAATAATATACAAATAGTCTAAATGTTGTAGTGAACAACGTATACAATATTTAAAATCATAATTTAAGACTGTTGATTTTATTAAAATATAGGTTTAATAATTGTTAAAAATAAGTGTTGTCTATAAATATTTCTGGTGAAGTTAACATATTGCTCAGTTGGTATGGATAGAAAAATTATGTCTGCTTGCCTATCTGGAACTTATATGCAACTTTTGCCGTATTAGTTTTTAAAGACACTTGTGTCAATATTTTCGATTAAAATTGTTATTTGTGTGATGGAAAGGTATGAATAGATTGGTAATATACAGAAAGTCTAAATGTTGTAGTGAAACAACGTGTTCAATTCTTAAAATCATACTTTAAGACTGTTGATTTTATAGAAATTAAAGGTATTAATAATTGTTAAAATAATTAGTTATCTATAAAAATCTCTTGTGAGGTTAACATATTGCTCAGTTGGTATAGGAATTGACGGATTTGCTTCCAAACAGAAGAAATCGTCCACTAACAAAATTATTATAAATTATAATGCTGCTGTGATTATTATATACCTACATACCTTTTACATATTAGTTTTGTTGTATGATAGGTAGGTATAAGCTGTTGTGTGGTTAAGTTATACTTACGCAACCTTAAGAATTATGTCTGCCTACCTGTCTGGTACATACTTATTTAGCAAACGAATATAGCAAATATTCGTTTTTAAGGACACTTAAACAAATATTTTCAATTAATCATATTGGTGTAATCACACTGCGGCTTTTATACTTAACCTATAGTTACCTACCCACCTGTGATTCGATACTTTATAGCAAAAATCGCATTCAGTGCACAGCAACTTTTGTTATATAGTACCTATAAGTATCTAAAGAGACTTGTGTAGGAAAGATTTTTATTTGATGTAACTAAATAAATAAACAAATCGTTAAAATTAAATAAGTGTTTTATTTGCTATCATAAAAAATCGAGTGTAATACGTAACTCGACGCACGAAATCGCGACAAATCAAATCTCGACGCATGAAATCGCGACAAACTAAATATCGAAGCACCAAAATTTCGACAAATCATAGTAATATCGTATTTTTTATAATTATTTTAATATTTTTTATTTGTTTTTTTTTCACTTTTTTATCTCTGTCATTAAAAGAATATAATAATATCATTTTTATCTTTTACTTTTTTTTCATTTTTTTATTAATGTGGATAAATAAAAAATATCTTCATAATTTTATATTGCGTTAGTTAACGATATTTTACTGTTATAACACCATGATAATCGAGATATGGTTTGTCGCGATTTTGTGCGTCGAGATTTGGTTTGTCACAATTTGTTGCGCTAACGTACATTGAAATTTCGTGTGTCGAGTTTACGTATTCAGCAAAATCTGAAAACAGTACTTATTAGAAAACTGTAAAATCAGCCGTAAGTCCGTCCGTGCGCAGCGCACACGACAGCGATGTAATGTTGTGAAAATAAAAAGAAATAAAATCAATCACCTTGCTTTTAAGACCTACATACACATCCATGACACTCCCTGTACGTGTGAGCTCAGGCACCGCCAGTGACCTTGAGATGCGTCGAGTCGGCAATAGAGTTGGTAGTAACGTCAATATAGCGCGGCGAAACGGGGTGGGCGCGCGTACTTAGTACTAATAATTATTCATAATCAACTAAGAGCCCGTAGCGATTTTGCCGCTGACTGTAGCTCTCTCGCTCGCACATTTCATCTTTTCTCAAGATTTATTAAATCTGAGTGAGTAATTGAAAAATGTGTCTCGGCCACTTTTCACAATATAAGATTACAGACATTTTAAAATATATTTCAGTTTTTTGTTGCTAAAGTACAAAAAGTTGTTGTTTCTAATAGTTATTTGAAGTGGCAAATTCGATAACTTTTTGTACTTCAGCAACTCAAAACTGAAATAACCGTTGAAATGTCCGTAATCTTATATTGCAAAAAGTGGCGAGACACATTTTTTAATTACGCACTCAGATTTAAGAAATCTTGAGAAATCATGAAATGTGCGAGCGAGAAAGCGGCAGCGGCAAAATCACTACTCTTAAACTATCTACTTCCACTCCCAAATCAAAACATTAAGTTAAAAAAAAAACAGCAGCCCCCCTAGCATGATCACCGAAACGCGTTAAGATATAGTACATTACTGCAGCGGCACGCAAGACAGGCATTGAAGGACGAACGTGAAAATGTGGGTCGAGGCGAAGCCGAGGCACAGACACGTGAGTCCATCAATGCCTAGTTGCGGCCAAAGCTTGTATAGTACTTTTCTCAAATAATGCGCGGAAATTCAAACCAAGTAGGTAGTATTTTTAACTTTTTATTTTTATTTCAAATTACAGTAATTGAAAAAAGAAGAAAAGAGAAAGATTTTTTTTGAATATGCACATCAAGGCCTTTCATTTGATACCCATATTGACAAAAATATTTTTTCGTTTTTTTATTTTATTTTCCATTTTATTTCATTTTTTTTTTAGTTTTTTTGGAATGTGCAGATCAAGGCCTTTCATTTGATACCCATACCTATTGCAATTTCTTTTTTCGTTTTTTTATTTTTATTTAAGGTTTTTTGGTATGTGCTCATCAAGGCCTTTCATTTGATACCCATATTGCAAAAAAAAATATTTGATACCCATATTTAAAAAAAAAACATTTTTATATTTTTTTGTATATGTGCTCATCAAGGCATTTCACGTGATACCGATATACCGAATATTAAAAAAAAAAATTTTTTTGTAATGTGCTCGCTCATCAAGTCAAGGCCTTGCGTTTGTTATCCATATTCGTGTTTCGTTGAAAAGTTAGCTCCATTTCTGAATTACACGTGTGTAATGAGTTTTCATAGAAACATTGCCAGTCAGACGCCGGCAAGTTTTGTATGAAAATCCATTACTAACGTGTAAAAATGGATTTTCATACAAATATTGCCGGGGTGGTTTAGGTCTGTCCATTAACTCCGATTTAGCACGAAGAAGGTTGTTGAAATAATGTTCGAATTTCCAAGCATGTTTGAGAAATAGCTTTTTATCACGATTAACTGACAAAAAACAATGGATTTTGACAGCCGAGTGTAGATAAAATGATCACATGTGGTCATGCTAGGGGGGTTGTGTATCTTTAGGTACGTACACTTAGGTCGTAGACACATACCTACTTAATTCAGTAGGTAAGTTCTTTATTTATAAGTTTACTTCAATCGATCGATATTATCAAGAACTTTCGTAATAAATAATTAAATTATTTGGAATGCAGTAGGTACCAAATATTTTTTAGGTCCTAAATTGCAGTTATTTTCAAAATTATAGGTACACAACACATCGGTATGTTAGGTTTTTCTAATCCCGAACGCATGTTCATGCATGTTGCACCAAATAAATAATAATATATTATTTTGCGCGAGCGACACAAACACACAGCACAGCTTACCGCAGCCAGCCCTCGGTCGGCCGAAGCAGCGCGGCCAGCAACCGACGAGCAATGATGAGACGGCCCGCTCCACTCCCCCCGCGCATACGCATACACGCACACAGCCGCGGCGAGTGATTTTTTTTACGAGCACATCACCTTTTCGCGTTTTAGAGTAGTATAATAATAATAATTATTTGTGCTACAGAGGCCTGCGGCCTGCCTGATATAGAATCATTGATCAGTTCATAATTTGCTTGTTTAACTAAGATATTTTTATTTACTTTATACAGAAAGCTTATAAATAGGTAAACGTGATTCCACGAATATATCAATTTAGTTATTGTCGATCTAATGAACTCATTTTTCAATTTAATCTTCACCCTTGTCAAACCGTGGTTCCACGTGTTCATGAAAGTTTGACAATCACTGATTGCCTTACGTATATCTAGTCTAGGTATAAAGAATTACTCGCGACTCGCGACAGCACGGTCGGGAGTTGGTACACAAATTACGGCCTTATTTTGCAAGAAATAACGTTTATATTGAGACGTAACTAAGAAAAAATATCAGTAAATGAATAATCGTGAACATTTATTGTTTAATTTGTTTCTTATAGTACTAATAATATTTTAAAGGCATAAATTAAACACTTTTGAAGTAGTTATGTATTTTAGTTTTCCAAAAATTTTAAATATTTGTGACTTAGATCGAAAAATAAAAATCTGCAAAGAGAATCTGTTTAATTTTTAACAATTTATTAACATACAGTAAATACTATTCAGAATAAATTGTTGAATTACAGTTATCTATAATTTCTGGTAAGATAAGCCAAAATATCTGCAACTTACTGAAACTTCTTTAATATTCATAGTCCCGATTAATCAAATAGTTTAATTTTGATTTATTTACCTGAAATGCTAGCGTTATGGCATAACACAGTTACTTTTACAAAGTTATTTATTATGCTTTAGTTTTGAAATTAAAATGATTGAAATATTAGTTTTTCAATTTTTTTACTTTGATGCGGAGTTTCAAAATGTTTAATTCTGTTTATTTTTACTATAACTATCAATTCTTTATATCATAGAAAAAGAAAATTACAGTTATCGAATTATTTCCCATTTAAGCTAATTTTATGCGACTATCTGGGCAGATTCGCCAGCGTATTCCAGGCGGAAGTATTCGCGATACTGGAGTGTGCGCATATGATTAAAAGTGAGATAAGCGATCATAACGTAGAAAAAATAATAATATATAGCGACAGTCAAGCAGCCATCAAAGCCCTTGACAAAACGGAGACCACCTCAGCCTTGGTGAAGGAATGCAAACATAGCATTCAGGAACTTTCAAACTTGGCTGAGGTGGAAATTGCCTGGGTACCTGGACACCAAGGTAATAAAGGCAATGAGGAAGCAGACGAACTGGCCAGAACAGAGGCTGATGAACCTTTCATTGGGCCCGAACCAAGATTGCCAATCGCACATAGAATTACTAAGAACATTATTGAAATTCGAACAATCAAAGAAACTAACCAGAGATGGATGAAAAAAAAGGACTGTAGACAGTCTAAGATCTTCATCAAATCTGTTGACAAGAAGAAAACTAGAGAGTTGCTGAAACGAAGCAGGAGAAATATAAGAACGATTGTAGGAGTACTGACAGGACACTGTCCATTAAACAGACACTTGTCAGTGATCAAACGGACAGAAGATCCCATCTGTCCGCAATGCAAGGAAAGAGAGGAAACAAGCTACCACTTCATGGCAGAATGCCCGATGTACGCATCACTGCGCTGGGAGCTCTTTGGAGTGGACAAGCTTAGGGAAGAGGATTTAAAGCAGTTAACGATAAGTCAACTCAGCAGGTACTGTAAGCTTACAGGTAGATTCGAGGGTCCGACGCCGGTGGGGTAAATGATAACCCGCCTCCCCCTGCGGGGATTTGGGGAAATGGGTGAAATGGTTCCGATCAAGGTGACTGATCACCCGTCCGGCTTCGCTGGTGTCCCCCCTTTTAAATAATAATAAATAATAATCTTTCTTTATCATAACATCCATAACCCAAGTACTTTATCGACTAATATTTAAAAGCAACTACTTACGTATTGTAAACTCGCAAATTATAATGAGCAACACTACACTTTGCTTCATAAATTGAACCAACATACATAGGTACTACCTACTGTAAATGTAGTGATTTTAAATGAGTTTTCTTTGCCACGGGCCACGGAATACATAATAGTTGCACGAGCCTTGATTTATTTGAGTTTTGGTAGATGTGATAGTAGACAAAATAAGACAGGTCAACATGAAATCAATATTTTATTTTATAATTGGCTCTTAATCTAAATCATAAACCAATATGATATGTATGATTTTAAAGCACAAACTTCATTTTCCCAGCAGTCATTTTTTCAGTAGGTACCCAATGTTTCATAGTTTTGCTTAGTCGCTTGGAGCAAATATAGGTACATCTATGCTTTTGTTTGGTAATAACTTTTCCAGTATCCTTTCTTGACAATATAAAAGGTATGTGCTTATATCTGCTATGTCATTCATTACACATATTGTATCTGTAATAAAAAATAGGTAATTATTAAATATTCAATAGGTAAGAGTGGGTAAAGAGTTTAATTCATCAACGCTTGAGCGGTCTCCGGTGACCAGACAACAATAGAAAATCGATTGTCTTATTTTCCGGGTGTTGACGAGTAGCAAATAATATACTTATTGAAAACAGTTACAGTTTTTTCATGTACTAAGTAGTTAGTATGTAATGTAGCCAATAGCAGTGGCAAGGAGTGAATGTAATCTTTTCAAAAATGTTATGATCTACACAGTGGATCAGTGAAGTGAAATTTCTAAAAGATAAGCCGATGGTGATCGCCTTGTATGAACCCTTTGCCACTGCCTAATCGGTACCTCAATGTCTAAAGTAGGAAGTATTACTTATTTACTTACGTTTTGTCTTTTTGTTTGATCATCTTTTCTTGCCATATAACTTGCTTATTATATTTTGCAATAGGTATTGTATCTAAAATAAATAATACCTAAGCAATTATTGTTGAGTTCATGAGATTGGTTTCAGAGTAATATTGAAAACCTTTTGATATTTTGATGAGATTGTAGGAAAGTAGTTTACACTTAAATAGGAAAGCGCCTCAATGAACTACATATATGAAGTAAAAATAAAGTAATATTTACTAATTTACTTATTCGTAGGTAGGTACATCTTTGTGTATATATTGGGTTTATTTATATAAAAAGAAAATGGAAAATTATCGGCTATTTAAATTAAAACTTGCTGAACAACAGACTACATACAACAGGGGGCACACTTAGATTAGAACAACGCAAACGGTCGAAACAAAGTGGCGCCATCTCTGTATCTTTACCATCAACTTTCACAACACAACAAATCTTCAAGTTTGCTAAGAATGTCTCTGCAGTAGGACCAGACTAGGGGTGCCACCTTTTTTAGGACTAATAAAGTATTATTTTTTGCTAAAGGTAGAAAAAAAAGTATATTGTATGGAAATAAAGTATTATTTATGTTTACCTTTAAAAACATACTTTTTATTACTTTTGGCAATATTTAAACAAACCATGTCAAATAAAGTAAACACTTTATTAGAAATTACTTACGAGTGGCAGGCAACCCTAGCGGATTTATAAAAAAAATATAATAAACTAATTAAGAAGACAATACAATAAAAATCGCCTTCTTAATTGGCTATAATAATTATTTATGCAACTGTAGTATAATTATGGCTATTACAACACGAATGTGGCCTTATCGCCTGAGTGTTTTAATACCTAATTTTATTATCTCTACATAATTAGGTATTCAAACACTTGGTGATAAGACTTTATTATTGCATACAAGACTTTATTTTTTTCTTTAACCATGACAAGTATCCTCTATAAAGTGTTTCGAAACGGTGGCTTAATATCCAAGCGAGGGCTGCTAGTTGCGCCCCTCGCGCGTGCGTTTGTTATGAAATCATCCGAACGATTAATGTTATACTGAATTTCATAATCATAATGTATCGTTCGGGCGTGGGCGTGGAGAGCGCGACATGCTCTCGCTCGGATATTGCGGTTTTATGAGACTGGTTGTTTTAATATTGGCTATAAGCTAACTGTTTCAGAACCTTTTTTTTAGTGATTTATAGCATGATGGGTGTCGATAAAGTAATTTAAAAAATATTATTTTACAATTATGCAAACGAAAATCTTTTGGTGCGAATTACAATAATAAAATGATGAAATTTGACGACCTAGTAGCGTAGCAAATAACCACATCACCACTCATACATGACACTACTATCGTTGGACGAATACCATCTGGGGCGACACCTAATTGACCCGGAGAAAATAAAAACTCGTAAAACCAAGAAGATGCTGGACTTCCTGGAAGCCGCTGGGCTTAAAGAGTTAGGCCGTCCGCTGCCTTGAGCGGGATCCCGCCGCGGGTACACGGCACGAGAATATAGATTGCTGGTTTTTGACGGACAGATGCTTGCGCAGTGCATAAGTAAGCTCTAATCTATGTCACCCCGCACGCGTGTCCCGCTTAACACAGCGGAGAGCCTTACTATAATTAGGTGGCGAGTTTTAGTTCGCAGTGAGTGACTACAGCTTTATCTAGGGCCGTACCGGCTAACTTAAATGGCTATCGTAATCGCTTTCATTTGACAGATGGATGTGAGACATTGCTACTTTTCTATGGTAAGTTTTTATTTAAGTCAAATAGAAGCAGCAATGTGTCACATCCATCGGACAAATGTCAAATGAAAGCGATTACGATAGCCATGTATGTTAGCCAGTACGGCCCCTGAGCTGCATAGCCCCTAATACTCAAATAATAATAATCGTTGGATGAATATCTAGTTTAAACCTAGTCAAAATCACATATTTGTTTTTGGTGTCTTTTGTTTTGATTTATTCTTTTTCATTAATATTTTGTTACAAATAAAGAATATTACAAATAAAGTAAAAAAATATGAAATAAGAATAAAAAAATACGTTTTCAGCGATTACACGATAATTTCATGTTATTAGTTCCGCATCGATTTCCAGAGGCGCTAGTGGACTTTCCCTTACAATGATACTCTTTGGACTACAAACAAATATTGCGTTGTCATGACTACCGACGTTCCGTTCTACAAAGCTCTTATTAGATACTTCTAATAATTTAAATATTTTAGTGCAATATTTACCGTTTCGTAATACAATATGTCACATTTTGTTGTATTTTATGATGTTAAGAAGCTTTAAATACGTTTGACCGTTAATTATCCCCAAATAAGTCGTAAAAACAAAAATTTCGATTGAATACCGTTTTTTTTTACTTAAACGGAATGTATATGCGAGTGCTATTATTTTACACTGTGACATTTATCCTTTGGTAGATTTTAGTGGGCAACACCATCATTACGACGACATTACGATTCATTGACGACCATTAATGCGGTCATAATTTTTTTAGCAGAATACCGAATTAGTTACAAACGTAATGGCAACGTAATGAGGTGGCGTCGTGATCGCAAAATCGTGTAATTTTATGTCAATTAGCAGACTTGAGCCCCGATCAGCTTCTGTATTTTTTTTGGTGTAGCCTTTTCAAACCTCATGCTTACATCGGCTGACCTAGTTGAGTGACCATCAAGTAAGGACATTGAACAGTTAGGTAGGATTTTTTTTACAGAAATATCAAAACCTTCGGCAAATTCATTTGATATTTCAAGTGATGATTTATTTTGGGAGCCAAAAGCGTTAAGAACAACGTCATCTATGCTTTGTTTTATTTTGCCACAAATTGAGTTCATAATATTCCATAACTTTTTTGGATTACCAAAATTAGCTTTAATTTGATTTTTATAGAACGAGTTTCTATTATATTCTAGAGTTTTATGGACTTTATTCCGCAACTTGTTATATTTTAATCTTAATACTTTATTGTTAGGATCTTTTTTCCATACTTTGAAGCATTCATCCCTCATGTTACATAATTTTAAAATGTTTCTACTCATCCACGGTAGCTGTTTCCTATTATTTTTACTAACAGTAATGGTACGTTTCGATTTTTCTAATGCGCAATCAAAAGCATTTTTTATGTAATTATAAATATCATTTGAGGTGCGCAGGTTGTTAGTTTCTTCCCAGTTTGTATTGTTTAACGTGTTATACATTATTTTTTTATCAATAGTGAACTTAGTAACTGACACACTCTGTATATCGCGGTGAGCGGACGAGTCACCTGTGAGACAAAACATAGTCGCGCGATGGTCTGTCTGCCAGAACAGTGTCGAGTGCGGCCGTGTGAGGTGTTAGCGTGTGTGAGCGGATAAATATGTGGTCGATACATGACTTAGTTATTTTATTCTTTCTTACTTCGATTCTTGTGTAGTCCGATATTCCACACGCTAAACCATACGCGGACAGCATATCCAAGTACATGTTTTTAATGGATGTTTGTGATTTAAGATCGATGTTCATATCACCTATAACAACTGTAGTGCCTGACAAGTGATTGCTCAATATATTGCTAAGTTCTCGAATGAATAGCGTTTGGTTATAAGATGGTGGTCTATAGATTGCACACACAACAATCGTGTCATTGTTGATTGTTTTTAAAGTGCCTTCAAGATATTCAAAAGTATATGTTTTAGTGATTTTCGGAGTGTATTTTAGATATTTTTTTACATAGACAATTATTCCACCTCCTTTTTGATGAGCGCGAAGTTGTGTGTGCATTCTATAACCAGGAATCTGAAATAAATTCGAGATTTGGTCAGAGATACCCACTTCTGTCAAAATAACTAGGTCGATTTGTTTTAATGAGCAGTCGATAATTTGTAGTACTTTAGGGAAGTTTTTGAGCATCGATCTTATATTCACGTGAAGGCATGAAAGATTAATATTTTTAGAAACTATATTACTAAAGAAAGAGTTAACATTTACACAGTTAATCAGTTCAGAGTTTGGGAAATCATTATCTTTAGGGTTGAATTTTATAGATAAAGGTTGGACACACTTAAACAGTTTTTTTTATTCTTTCTTATTTCTCATTAGGAGAAGCCAGTAACGAATCAATCTCGCACATCGCACGAATAATTTGGACTTTCTTGCTATCATCGGACTTTTTCACATAGATTTTACCTTGCTTACACCATACATACTTGAACGGGCCATTGGGTGATTTTAGACGCTGCTTGGCTTGATATAACAGTGCTTTCTTGTTTTTGCTTAGTGCTTCTCTCACATAAACCTTGTTCGTCGCTTTTTCTATGGTTACTGGGAGTGACAATTCACCTACCGTGATTTCCTTTGATTTGGCAGCAATAAGCCACTTGTCGCGGGCAGATTTGCTATTAAGCTCCAGCAGTAGGTAACCAGACTTTTCAGTGCGTCCTGTGACTTGGCGAACGTCATGAACTGTGTCAGAATCAATTTGCAATTTCATTGCTACGGATTTTGTCACTGCCTTTAGATCGACGTTTGGTATATTTGGCAACCCTGCAATCTCAACAAAGGAGTTCAAGCCTTTTTGTTCTGTTTCTTCCAAGCGTTGTTCCATGGCCGCAAGACGAAGTTCCATATTCTTCTTTGCATTTACAAGTTCCGTGTTTTTATTTTCTAGTTGTTTGATTTTGATGTTTTGATGTTTAAGTACCTCCTCGATGTTTGCCACCTGGTTTCCGATGAACTCCAGTGACTCTTGGAAACCCTCGAGCTCCTCTTTGATGGTCTTCCTAATTTCGGCGCTGATGTTCCTCATAAATTTGTGCATATCAAATGGTATCGTAGATGCAGTTTCTTCGGTATCTTCCGGCACAAAATACGATGAGCGTCTGCTAGCGTTATTAATGCAATCTTCGCAACTCCACTCTAACCCTTCTGATGCTCGAAGGGCTATTAGCTGCTTCGAAGTTAGATTCGCACATTCGTTAGTCGCGTGTACCACTTTCTCACATCTGCTGCATTCCAATCCAGGGGCTTTTTTGGTAATATTGCTATTACATTTTACACATTTCTTTATCACCATTTTTACGGGGGGTAGCTATATTATTTCTCGGTATCGTACGTAACGCAAGTGTTCGCTAAGACGGCTACGCGACGAGTCTGAACGTACAAATTGACGTTAAAAAACTACTGGGTGACATATCCAAAGAAATTCAAAAAACCATCAATAGGGAAATGAAGGATATATCCCACTCTCTACAATTTCACTCTGATAAAATGGACGAACTTATCCAAAATATAGAAACGTTGCAAGGCAGCATAACTGTGCTGCAAAAGAAAAACGCTGAACTCACAAACAAGAATAATCATTTGGAAGTCAAGGTTGGTGCACTAGAACAACGTATACAGGAAATAGAACAACACAAATTACGTAAACGTGTCGAAATATATAATATCCCTGTGAACGAAAACGAAAACCTTATTGAAATTGCGAACAATATTGCCAAAAATCTGAAGCAAAATACCGAGGATATTAAACTAGTCAAGCGCATACCCGGCAGGAGCGACCGACCCGGCCCAGTACTAATTGAACTCAACACTGAACAACTTCAGACGTCATGGATATCCGCAGCTAAATCTACCAAAATTGTATCCTCAGAAATTATCTCAAATGCTCATTCTTCTAAATTAAATGAGTCGATATTTATTTGTGAAGCCCTAACACCTTTCAATAAGCAATTACTATGGCACGCTAAGCAAGAACTTAAAACTATATAACGGGTGGCGCAAAAGTACTGGCACTAAAGAAAATACTTTTATTTTTTTTATATGACATTTTCTGTCATTCTGTTGTTGAAAATTGTGTAGTGAACAAATATAAAATACACTGAAAATAAACATGGACCGTTTTACTCCCCAAGAAGAACGTGGAATAATTGTGTCAATGGACGTGAGGGACGCTTTTCCAGGCCGAGTTATCTCTCGTTTTGGCGATTTGCCTTGGCCTGCAAGATCACCCGATCTGACCAGTCCAGACTTCTTTCTTTGGGGTTTTTTGAAATCTCGGGTGTATGTGAACAAGCCACAGACTCTCGCAGCTCTAAAAGAAAACATTCGTCAAGAAATAACGAACATATCGCAGGAAGTGTTACGGCAAGTTATGCAAAATGTCATAAATAGGGCTCAAATGTGTATCAACTCTGGAGGTCACCATTTAAAAGACATCATCTTTAAATCCTAATGGTACGAAATTTAATGGCACAAATATACATTTAAAAAAACCTAAATCTAGTTTTCTAATTTAGAAAAAATGTTATAGCTGAACCAAATAGGGTCTTTACTTTTGCGCCACCCGTTATAAATACATTTGGATTAAAAAGGGTGTACTTCGTGTTCGGAAAGAAGGTGATAACCAAAAACCTATAATAATTCGATCTGTAGACGATATACACAAATTTAAAACTTCAGTACCATCGTAAGTACACCTTTTTTATTTTTTATTTTGGTGGCTGGGTGGTTGTGTCGTTTAGTTTGTGTAAGAAATTAAATCATAATCTTAAAAATGGCAGATTTTACCCTAAATGATATATTAGAACAGTACGACTGTATCGATATAAAATCCTTTTTGTCTGTTGTCCCAGCTCATGTAAATTTACTATGCATTCATATGAATATCCGGTCAATAATTAAAAACTTTGCAACTCTTGCACAGTGTATTCACTCATCTTCTCGTACCATTGATGTAATAATGCTAACGGAGGTGAATATATCGAACTCACTGTGTAGTTTATTTCAATTGAAAGGCTATAAAATGTACAGTGACCTGCGAAATAATAAAAGAGGAGGTGGTATAATTATCTATATAAAAAACGCATGTAACGGTTGCTAAAAACCTACTACTTATAATTAATAATTACTGTCGAACTTTTCTTAAAAATTCATTACATCACTTCACCTGTGGAATGTGGGAAGTTCTGACCTCTGCCTTATTCCAAATCGCGACTCGGAACGCGGCCGTAGTGTCACACGGTGACAGATGATGTCATTGTCAATAATGACATCCACCTTCGTTATGTCAAGCTCGACCAATAGGATAAGACCGGGACCTCTAGATCATTCTCGCTGTTTTGAGGTGCTTCTCGATATTTATCTTGCTATAAATACGAACGATTCGCAAAAATCCTTTTCTTCTTTTCAAAACATTCGTAACCTTAACAAGTTACATTAATTTCATTTCATTTCTTTGTGTTGTGCAACCCCGTTTCTAGGGTTAGTGTAGCTATAATACGTTCGTTTTGCATTTCAATTCCTTATAAATTTTTATAGTGAATTCTCATATTAAATACCTTAATCAAATATCTAATAGTTTTTCTCATATTAATATCTAATGGTTTAATCAGTGTGATTTTTGTGCTAAATTCTTATCGAGTGTAAACGATTCATATCAATGTGCAGCAATATTTTGTGGAAAGTGATATGCAGAACGAAATCCTT
The DNA here is from genome assembly GCA_928269145.1 of Agriphila tristella. Lineage (NCBI taxonomy): Eukaryota > Metazoa > Arthropoda > Insecta > Lepidoptera > Crambidae > Agriphila > Agriphila tristella. The sequence continues at coordinate 5,348,957 of OV743448.1, read as the reverse complement.
GTTTACAGTAAACTCAGAAGGCCGGTAATAGTATTTTGTATGAGCTACTAAATAGCTTGTGAATAAATACTATAACCAACATTAATTTAATTTCTATCTTGCAATGAAATGATTTCGTTTTATAACCTACGACGCTGCCAATGGGTGAATCCCGATCTTAATGTTTATTTTACAATATTCTAAATTGCCTTTCAAAATTAAGCATTAAATTATTATTCCCTTTTATTAAAATATACCTTTCTACTAATAAAATTATTCTTTTCAAACATGTTAATAGGGTGAAGTGCTCGAATGCTCACCATAAGTAATATTATAGTCAAATTAGTTAGTTTGATCAAATTGACCAAAATAATCATTTTGATTATTATGGTCAATAACTTTTTTTTGAGACTTTTCAATTGTAGCCATCTGCCCTAGCACCTATTTAGCAGCGGTCAGAATTAGTGAACACCTGTTCATACCTTTTGTGTAACATTCCAGGGTCGTACCTACGGGCAGGAGTTCCCCTACCGGACCCTCTCCTGCGCCGCCTACTACTACACCTCCGGGCACCTACCTGCCCGAGTCACCACCTGCTGCTTCCGGCCTACCCCGGAGCAACACCCACGCCGAGCCTGCGCACCCGCTTTTCTCCGAGCACACCCTCCTACTGAGGCTGGACCAACCGCTCCCTCAGCGAACGTAGCGCTCGTGACGCGCATGCGCTTCTGCCTCTTCTAGGCAAAACGCAAGCTAAGTGCTTTTTATTCTACAAGGCGACTACCACGAATGAAGATCTGTGTACCCCCCTTGAGACCTTTTTTTTCAATATATCTTGGTAAATTGTAACATTGACGTTTCATTTACCACCTTCTGCGCACTGGTCGTGCTTCACACTTCAAGCTGTGGCAGTGGCGCCCAACTCGCTCAAGATCTTTCGCTCAGTGGTTCTCGCCTTTTTATTTTTACTAAATTTTGATTTTTTTGTGTTTTAGGTGGGTACCTACCTACCTTTACTGTGTAACTAACGGTCACTAAGCCGTTGTTATCTATTAAAACGTACAAGTACTTTTGCTACTGCGCTTTAGTGCTTATTTAAATTTTTTAACGTTGTTTCACGAATTTTTTTGAATTTTTTTAAATTTTAACCTTATTTTTTTGTAGCTACCCACTTAAATATTTTTTTATTGTGCTGCAATTGATTAGGCTCACGCTACACTCACCTTAGTTTGGTCTCGTTTTACTTTAATTTTTTTTAACTATCGTAATCATGGTTGAACGTTCAGTAAATTTTCTTTCGCTTCAAAAGTCAGAACTTGAATACGAAGTGGCCTTGCGTGGTCAAACCCCAGCTGATTCGGTTCAAGAATTGCGAAAACAGATTGTTAAACTATCTAAAGATCTTCCTTCCGAAAATATTTTAACTTCACACTTGCCTCCATCTGAGGATATTGAGGGTGTTAAGGCCTCTCTTGAAAAATCTTTTAAAAATTTAAAATCTTTAAAATCTAAATTTGAAAAAAACTTATTCTTAAGAACTGAAGTTTTGCTAAATCATATATACCATAGGTTGAATAGAATCGAGGTTGATGATGATTCCTTGCTGGTTCTTCTGTCGGATTGTCAATCTATGTTTGAGTTCCAAACGAAAGAGATTAAGTCGTTGACACCGGTTGATGAGGCGAAATCTAGTATAAGTGCAAACATCGGTGAATTGGAAAAATCAGTTATTAATTTAGTTGTTGATCGTAATACCGTACCTGATTTTTCCAAAATTAAAGGACATCAGGCACATGAGACCCAAAAGTGTATAAACATAATTCTGTTATCTATAAACACTTTATGTTACTAGAATCATAAAACAGCAGCAACATTATTTTTTAACTCCTTCATTTAGCTTTAATTAATTATTGAAAAAAAAGCATATCAATGAAACGGACATCTTTGTCAGCGATTGCACAAGTCTCCCCTGAGTATATTTGTTCTGTGGCACAAGAGAAAATGTCTGCCGGCTGTCTGTCAACTGTCAAAAGTGTTTTGTTCACAGATTATCCGTTTGATCTGGTTCCGACTCGTACATTGTGGTGCTAATCTGTATCACTAATGTTACGTGCATACTACCGTGATATGGCAATAATTATGGCCATAATTTTCCTTATTCCTATACGCATAAGGTTCATCAATGGTCATAATTGTTGGCATATCACGGTAGTGTGGCCCTAGCATAACGCAGCTAACGAAACGTGTTGTCGTGGTGGTGTTGCTATGTGTCGGGGTTACCAAAAAAAAATACTTTCAAACATAAATAACTCTTAAAACATAAATCTTCGTAAAAATCTGAATATTTTCTATGAATTACTAAATACATGCGTACATTTTGGAAAATACAGAAATGTTATACATTCTTTGGTTTTTTTCTATGGGACTCTGCCTGATGTCCTTTAGCGGGAAGTCTTGTGTCCGATCCTTCATTCAAAAAGTGGATGAATTTGTAGAATCAAGAGGTATCAGCTACGATAAAGTGTTATCTTTTGGTTATGAGATTTTTACAGACGATGCCCTGCATTGGTTTCGTGGTGTTAAACCCAAAGTTCATAATTGGTCCCAATTAGCGGAATTGTTGAAGGCCGATTTTAGTTTACACGACTTTGACTATCAGTTTTTATCTGAAATTCGGTCTCGTACTCAAGGTGAGGGTGAATCTATTTGTATTTACCTGTCCATAATGGATGGCATGTTCTCACGACTTACCAAACCCTTGCCTGAGGACGAAAAACTGGAAATATTGTCGCATAACGTGCGTCCTTGCTATGCGAATGCATTGGCTTCAGCATGGCCAATTTTAACTATAGAAGCACTTAAGGCAGCTTGCCAAAACTTTGAAAAAATAAAATCTCAATTTTCCAAATTTCATGAGCCTTCTGCTCCAAATTCTTCAACCCTAGCTCCTGAATTTGCATATCGTGGCAAATCCAGTGCTTCTGCTAGCTCTGGAAGTTCAGTTAATAATAAAACTTTTGTTTCGGCCGTGGCTACGGATAACGTTTATTGTCCCAGATGTCGTAATAATACGCACAGTTTAAAAACATGTACTCAGCCACGCATTATTGTATGTTTTAAGTGTGGGAATAAAGGTGTTCGTACTCCTGATTGCACTAAATGTAATCCAAAAAACTAGTTAGTCAGGATTGGAGAACTAGTGAATCTCAGCACACGAGATTTTCTAGCCGTTGTAATGAGACTGAATGGAAGGATTGGCTTACCTTTATTTCTAAATTTTCATCGAGCCAATCTGTGTCTCCAATCCTGGATTCTGAAACTAATTTTCTCGACCTTATATTAATGTGTCTGTTGGTGACAAAAAAATTGTTGGTCTTTTAGATACTGGTTCCGGCATAACATTATTAGGAAATAATTCTCATGACTATTTTTTAAAACTAAACTATAAATGTTACTCTTGTGATCCGTTACAGCTTTCTGCAGCTGGCGGTCAGAAGTTTTGTTCTTCTAAATATTTCATTTTACCTCTCTCCTTTAATAATAAAACTCACAATATTAAACTCTTCGTTGTGCCGGAAATACTAAATAATCTTATTCTAGGAATGGATTTCTGGAGGACTTTTGGGTTATTTCCCAGTGAACTTGATAGCCTTGTACTTGATGGGTCTCAGGAGGCAAATATTTCGAGCATCGCTCTTGACGAATCTAAACATATTTGTCCGTACGCTCAACTTTCAGATGACCAAAAGAAAACTGCTGATAATATAATCTCTGATTTCCGCGGTATTTCGTATGAGGAATGCGGTTTGGGTCGTACCTCCTTGATCACTCACGCTATCGACACTGGTGACGCTGCTCCTATTAGACAGAGATACTACCGAATGTCTCCTCATAAACAACAAATTCTCTCCGAACAGCTGGAGGAGATGATAAAGGATGACGTTGTGGAACCGTGTGAGAGCCCTTGGTCGAATCCGGTTCTTCTGGCTCCTAAGAAGAACGGTGAATTTAGGTTTTGTTTGGACAGCAGAAAACTAAACGCTGTCACTCGTAAAGATGCCTATAGCTTACCCTATATCTCGGAGATCCTAGACAATCTTAGAGATGCTAAATATCTATCTAGTATTGATCTTTCTAAATCGTTCTGGCAAGTTTTAATAAAACCTGAAGACAGATGCAAGACTGCGTTCTATATTCCCTCTAGGGGGACCTTCCAATTTAAGTCTATGCCGTTTGGCTTAACTAATGCACCTGCTACTCAGCAAAGACTAGTAGATTTGCTCTTTTACGGTCCTGAATTTGAAAATAAGGTCTACGTTTTTGTCGATGACGTAATTATAGTGTCAAACACCTTCGAAGAACATATGTCGCTTCTTACGCGGGTTCTAGAAAAATTGAAATTCGCCAACTTAACAATTAACTTCGAAAAGTGTCAATTTTTCAGAGAAAGGCTTAAGTATTTGGGCTACGTCGTTGATTCAAATGGTCTCCATGCTGATCCTGAAAAGGTGGATGTTATTGTAAATTATCCTTCCCCTACTAATAGGAAGGAAGTTCGTCGTTTCTTGGGCACTGCTTCTTGGTATCGTCGTTTTATCCCTAATTTTAGTTCCTTGGCTGCACCATTGAACAAACTAACTTCTCAAGGTAAATCGGCGCCTCCCTTTGCTTGGACAGAAGAAGCAGAGGCCGCTTTTGTTAAACTGAAGGAGTGTCTGACGTCACCTCCTATCTTATCTTGTCCTGATTATTCTGAACCTTTCCAAGTTCGCACCGACGCTAGCGACTACGGGTTAGGTGCTGTGCTCTCTCAGATTCAAAACGGCGAAGAGCGGGTTATAGCCTATATGAGTAAATCCTTATCGGCCCAACAACGTAATTACGGCGCTACAGAGCGCGAAGCTCTCGCGGTACTTGTTGCTATTGAACACTGGCGGTGTTACTTGGATAACGGTAAAAATTTTTTTGTTTATACTGACCATTCATCTTTAAAATGGTATCTTAACATGAATAACCCTACAGGTCGCCTTGCTAGGTGGGGAATACGTCTATCGGCCTTTAACTTCGATATCATATACACATGTGGCAAGGACAACGTTGTGCCAGATTCTCTATCTCGTGCCTTACCTGTAGCAGCTATAGACAGTGCCAACCAATCTTGTTCACCTGTAACAGATCCATGGTATTTGGAGATCTTTAATGGTTGCCAATCCTCTCCTACTTCCTTTCCTAATTACAAAATCAAAATCGTCACATGAAATCCTTAAACCCTTTAGCTAGGGAATTCGAATGGAAGGAAGTTGTCCCTAACGATTCCAGACTTGATATTATTGTTGCTAACCACTCAAATCCTACTTCAGGACATTTGGGAATTTTTAAAACCTTAAAACGTATTTCTTTAAATTATTTTTGGCCTGGCTTACATAAGGATGTTGCTAACTTCGTAAATAATTGTGATGCTTGTAACTCGCACAAACATGCTAATCATCCTACCTTAGGACTTATGGGTCGACCTAAAGAATGCTCTAGGCCCTTCCAAATGATTAGTATTGATTTGGTCGGTTCACTACCTCCAAGTAGGAAGCAAAATACTATGCTCCTGGTTGTCACTTGCTGTTTTTCTAAATACTCTCTATTATTTCCTATACGTCGTGCAACTGCTGAAATTATAACTAATATTATTGAGGAGAAAGTCTTTCTTGTACATGGCATTCCTAGCACCGTTCTGATGGACAATGGTAAACAGTTCGTTAGTCAGAAACTACAGCATATGTTCGCTCAATATAAAATACCGAAAGTGCATTTTACGCCTAAATACACTCCACAGGTAAATACAGTCGAGCGTTACAACAAGACCATTATGACGGCTGTTTCGACCTTTTTGATGAAGATCACAGAACTTGGGATCTTAATATCCCTAAAATACAATTCGCTCTCAACTCTGCTGTAAGTGAAGTCACGGGTTATACCCCATCGTTTCTGGTCTTCGGGAGGGAATTAGTCTCTTGTGGATCTCATTATCTTGATGTCGATCTAAACGACATTATCTTCTCACCTAGGGATGAATATGCTGAAAATACTGGGAAACTTAGGAAAATTTTTGATCAAGTGCAAAGTTCTCTTATAAAATCGCATGCTCGTAATTGTGGTCCTTATAATCTTCGTCGTAAAAAGTTCGAATTCAACGTAGATGATATTGTCTGGCGAAAAACTTATTATCAAAGCGACAAAGATAAGAAATTTTCTAAAAAACTTGCTCCTAAATATATTAAATGTCGTATAAAATCTAAATTGTCGCCCTTGGTCTATGAACTGGTCGATATGAAAGGGAAAAATCTGGGTTCTTGGCATATCAAAGATTTTAAATTGAATAATTATTCTTAAACTTGTTTTTAATACTTTAAATTAAAATAATAATAGACAAGCAATATAAGTATACATTTTTAAATACTTATACTGTTTCCACTACTATAATTTACATTGCATGAAAATTTTAACTATTGTCTTTTAATTTGAATATAGCTGTTGTTGTCTGAATGAAAGGGTCTTATTCACTTGTTTTGGGTTGTTATCTGGTTTGTTGGTCGTTTTTGTTTTTAACTGGATTTCGTCCAGGCAAAATCCTACTCTAAGAGGGGGGATATGTAACGGTTGCTAAAAACCTACTACTTATAATTAATAATTACTGTCGAACTTTTCTTAAAAATTCATTACATCACTTCACCTGTGGAATGTGGGAAGTTCTGACCTCTGCCTTATTCCAAATCGCGACTCGGAACGCGGCCGTAGTGTCACACGGTGACAGATGATGTCATTGTCAATAATGACATCCACCTTCGTTATGTCAAGCTCGACCAATAGGATAAGACCGGGACCTCTAGATCATTCTCGCTGTTTTGAGGTGCTTCTCGATATTTATCTTGCTATAAATACGAACGATTCGCAAAAATCCTTTTCTTCTTTTCAAAACATTCGTAACCTTAACAAGTTACATTAATTTCATTTCATTTCTTTGTGTTGTGCAACCCCGTTTCTAGGGTTAGTGTAGCTATAATACGTTCGTTTTGCATTTCAATTCCTTATAAATTTTTATAGTGAATTCTCATATTAAATACCTTAATCAAATATCTAATAGTTTTTCTCATATTAATATCTAATGGTTTAATCAGTGTGATTTTTGTGCTAAATTCTTATCGAGTGTAAACGATTCATATCAATGTGCAGCAATATTTTGTGGAAAGTGATATGCAGAACGAAATCCTTGTTTACAGTAAACTCAGAAGGCCGGTAATAGTATTTTGTATGAGCTACTAAATAGCTTGTGAATAAATACTATAACCAACATTAATTTAATTTCTATCTTGCAATGAAATGATTTCGTTTTATAACCTACGACGCTGCCAATGGGTGAATCCCGATCTTAATGTTTATTTTACAATATTCTAAATTGCCTTTCAAAATTAAGCATTAAATTATTATTCCCTTTTATTAAAATATACCTTTCTACTAATAAAATTATTCTTTTCAAACATGTTAATAGGGTGAAGTGCTCGAATGCTCACCATAAGTAATATTATAGTCAAATTAGTTAGTTTGATCAAATTGACCAAAATAATCATTTTGATTATTATGGTCAATAACTTTTTTTTGAGACTTTTCAATTGTAGCCATCTGCCCTAGCACCTATTTAGCAGCGGTCAGAATTAGTGAACACCTGTTCATACCTTTTGTGTAACATTCCAGGGTCGTACCTACGGGCAGGAGTTCCCCTACCGGACCCTCTCCTGCGCCGCCTACTACTACACCTCCGGGCACCTACCTGCCCGAGTCACCACCTGCTGCTTCCGGCCTACCCCGGAGCAACACCCACGCCGAGCCTGCGCACCCGCTTTTCTCCGAGCACACCCTCCTACTGAGGCTGGACCAACCGCTCCCTCAGCGAACGTAGCGCTCGTGCCGCGCATGCGCTTCTGCCTCTTCTAGGCAAAACGCAAGCTAAGTGCTTTTTATTCTACAAGGCGACTACCACGAACGAAGATCTGTGTACCCCCCTTGAGACCTTTTTTTTCAATATATCTTGGTAAATTGTAACATTGACGTTTCATTTACCACCTTCTGCGCACTGGTCGTATAATCAATAAAAGTAAAAATAAAAAATTAAGAGTAGATATATTCAATAGTAAAAATAATCCCAGAGCACTATGGCTAATATTAAATGAGCTAACTGGCAGGACAAAAGCCATGGCCGATACTATCATTTTAAATGCTTTCAAAAACAATAACAGTACAACTGCAGAAATAGCTAATAACTTTGCCAAATTCTTTAAAAAAAGTGCAGTAGATATTGCACCGATATGTAATACAAAATTGTTATGTAAAGACACCTATTCGTGCCCCATTAACGTATCTTGTAGATATCAGCAAGTCTCCACTAAGTCTGTGCTTAAAGAAATTAGATCATTAAATAATAGAAAAGCACCAGGCATCGACGGCATTAGGGCTCTTGATTTAAAAATAATTGGCGAAAAAATTGCAGAAGTAATAGCTCATCTCATAAATACTTCTTTGAAACAGGCTAAATATCCGCATAAGTTAAAAACAGGACTAGTCAGGCCTATTCATAAAAAAGGAAAGCAAGATACTTGTGAGAACTATCGACCAATAACTATTTTACCTACTGTAGATAAAATAGTTGAGAAATCAATAGCTAAGCAGATACACCAATTCTATAAGGATAATGACGTTATCACTAACAAACAGTATAGTAATAAGTAATAGTAATAATAATCTTTATTTGTGCTATTACAGTTTACAGAACACAATTTATAACGATAACAACCACATTAGTCTAGGACTGTGTCGCAGTTATTAGCGCCCACCTCGAACTATTATCAGGTAACAAATAACACATTAAAAACTATTTAGACGATAAAAGTTAAATTTTGAATGTGTGTGTGTGTGTGTGTGTGTGTGTGTATGTGTGTGAGTATGTGTGTGTGTGTGTGAGTGAGAGAGTAAAAATATATAAAATATATAAAAGTATGGGTTTCAAAGAGGCAAAAGTGCAACACAGTTACTATCAAATTTCACAGACAGTATTTACAAACATTTGGATAATAAAGAGCATGTTCTAGTAGTGTTTATAGACTATACGAAGGCTTTTGATACTTTGAAACATAATATCCTCATTGAAAAACTCAATGATTGTGGCATAAGGGGTCCATTGAATAAATGGTGCAAAGAGTATCTTGATAACCGATCATATGTGGTAAAGATTGCTAATGTCAACAGTAAAGATATAAAGGTAACAGATGGTACAGCTCAGGGATCCGTGCTTGGCCCATTGCATTATATCACATACGTAAATGACGCTGCTAACGTAATAAAAAAATGTGAGATGTATCAGTTTGCAGATGACACTTGTCTTGTGGCATCAAACAAAAATTTTGATATTGCTTTATCGGATTTGCAAAAAGATTTCACGTCGCTATTACAATGGACACATGATGCGGGATTAGTGCTAAATACTGAAAAAACCAAAATGATGTACATTAGTTCTAGCAAAAACCGACAAAACCATAGTCTTAATCTTATAGCCCATAACCACAAATGCCTTCATACAAATAACCAAAACTGCTGTTGTAGTTCTATAGAGGTTGTCTGTAAACAAAAATATCTCGGCCTGATAATTGATGATCGACTTAAATGGACGGACCACGTCAGTTATGTGTGTGATAAGCTAAGAGCAATTTTGGCCAAGTTTTCCATAGTAAAGCGTAATAGTAGTTTGTTACACAAGGGACGTAAGTGAGCTATTACAGAACAAGATCCAATTTGGCGCCCGTGCGAGCGCAGCTCGCAAAGGGCGCTAATGGATCGAGTGCACCCGAGATATTTAGACGCCCGAGCGAACGAAGCGAGCAAGGGCGAATATAGTTCGAGGGTTTAATAGCTACTTACAACCGAGGTAAGCATACTACTTTACATCATTCATGCGAGGTAAATAAAACATTTACAAGTTCATTAAGGGTGCACCGAGCGTCCACTAGCGCCGCCAATCAAGAAAAAAATTATTACAACGAAATAACTATGTTTAACAAAATTCTGAAACATATAAAAACTAATAATAGTTATAAACTATTTTTGTATGCGTAAAATTGCCACTTTTATAAAGTGGCCACTTTAGGCGTTAATCCAGGTTTTAACTACACAAACACATTTAAACCAGGAAAAAAACGCATACAAAAATAGTTTATAACTATTATTAGTTTTTATATGTTTCAGAATTTTGTTAAACATAGCTATTTCGTTGTAATGATTTTTTCTTGATTGGCGGCGCTAGTGGACGCTCGGTGCACCCTTAGAAACCTCTCGTGGGGATGATAGGGGGCCTACAACGAGCTCTTATAGCAATGTCTTTTAGGTCTTACATTGACTTTTCGTACCACGACGTCCTATAAAGAAGGTTGTTTCTACCTCAAATTTCTTAGCAATTTTGTTGCGATCATCTTTAACTTGTTCACTCTTTGTCAAAAAATATCTAAGGTTGCCAACTTAACGCAAATTTAACTAAGTTACTAGGTATCTTTTACAAGTTCTATAACATATTTTTCTGGAAGAAACTAAGTTGTCATAAGAATGTCAACTCATAGTCGATACCAAGTATAGTAAGGATAAACTCACAAATCATATTTTCTTTGTTCTGCATACAGGTAGTAATTACTCAAGTAAATAATAACATGAACTTTTAGAGTTAATGGTGTAGACAACGAGTGCCCAGAATTTGAATAGTTTACACAACCGGGATTTGACCGGCTATCCTGATACATAAGAATAAATTTTATTTATTCTTATGCCTGATATCCGAATGGCTGGTCATTTTGAAGTCCCTTTATTTTGTTTCAAAGTTTAGCAATTATTTGACTGTAGGTAAATCGTAAATGGTAGCAAATATAGGGAGCAACTTTTGGTCTCCAGCCTGACGTGAATCGATACAGACAACCAGCCATTCTAACGCTCACAGAAATCCGTCCCATTCTTATACCTAACATTCTTCCCATAATCGTAAGCGTTAATACGTCTAAGTAAGTCTATCTAAGTATAAAGTAGGTATTTTCGATACTTATTTTGTAACTACCCATGAAAAAGAAAAATAACTTAGTAGATTCTTGTTAGCAACCCTAAGCATACATTTTAATACGTCAAACTAGCGATCCTTTGGCGATCATAAAAGTGACAGGCAGGATGGAATCAAAATTATTAAGGCGTGTAGACACGAACGAACAAGAGCATGATGAACACGAACATTCACGAATATTTATTTGGTTCGCACAGTCACCATCAGAACTTGTAAAGGTAACTTGTAGTGCATGGAACTTATTGACATTTTAAAGTGATCGGGGGGCTAATTGTCTAACTTTCAAAATCTATCGCAATCGCTTTCATTTGACAGGTGGATGTGATACATTGCTGCATTTCTTTAGTAAGTTTTTATTTGAGCCAAAAAGAAGTATCAATGTTCTGTCAAATGAAAGCGATTGCGATAGATTTTAAAGTTAGATAATTAGGGGGCAGAAGTATTTGGTCACCTTGTCTGCTATGATATACTGATGGCAACTGTCCGTGTAAACATAAATCTCAGACTCCCAAGTCCTTTAGAGATAGAGTTAGAAGGCATTTCCTTTCCTCTTCTTCTGATTGACTATTTTTTTATTTTCTCCTTTATTTTAATTGCATTTATCTTTAGGTATAACTATTGTTTGTATTCATACAAAACACTTGTTCTTCTCTTTTTTATCATTGCACCCACTCCCCTATATTTAATTTTTTCCATTTATTTTACACCCAATGATTGCCTGGAAGAGATTGCTGATTGGCAATAAGACCGCCTCTTCTATACTTTTTTCTTTGTATTTTTGTCCCCTTTTCTGTAATATTTCTACTTGTGTGCAATAAAGCGTAATTTATTATTATTTTTAAATAAATTATCAGAGTGAACACGAACACTATAAATACAACACTTTCACACTGAACAACAAAATATTTTAGAAGTTTTTGACGCACACTGTGGAGGCCGTTTGTTTGTATAACAAAGACTTACCTGTGCTCGTGATGAGGAAGTCTTGATGATGAAAATTATTAATGCAAAATGTAATGTGTTATAATGACAAAGCAATAACAGCTTGTTTAAACCAGCCTTTTTCAAAACGATCTTTTTTCCAGCGATGTTGATATGAGCTCTACATAGATTCGTACCATGACATTTCTGTCAAACAAACTATGATAATATAATAACCTTATATTATTCCCGCAAAGTACTGGGAAAGAACGAATAATTTTACTAATAATTTGTCTATACCTTGCTTAGATATAGGAAAAAATACGCTATGTTGTGATTATTTATTCTGTGGTTTCAACAATAGACATGAACAAAGAGGTACCTACCTACTTATGTCATGCCATGCGTAAATATGTCACTCGTCTCGTGATCAAAAAATATTTACTTAAACACTAAACAGCTATAATCCTTCGATTGATATAATTTATAACCACGTATTAATAATTTATTGATAAATCAATCACACACGTGATATCTTAAAAGTGGACAATTTAATACTTTTGCAGTAAACAAGATAGGATTCTACTCTAAAGAGCTGAATACGTCTTTTAAGTTCAAGTAAGTAAATTGGAGTATTATATTTATTGTTTTATGGTCTTAAAAGCAAGTACCTAGTCTAAATAAGTCGTTTTATACTGAAGTGCTCGTAACCGCTTGATTGAATTATGTTAGAGTATCTAACTACCTACTTACATTATTTTTGGTTATTTGCAGGTTTGCCAGGGAATCCTACAGTGATAAACCCATAAACGCCATAAGCTTCCGACTTAAAAAGGATAATTTTGTACAACAATACTGTGACAATTTTATTAGATACTTATAGAAAAGATGTTTCATTTTGAAAAGTGAATATCATATATAAATACCCATATCAAGTAATAAAGTAATCATTTTCTTTGCTCTTATTTATTTTGTACCATTGCGCTAGCTATAGCTAGGCTTAGCAAAAGGGCCGTGACTTTATTTCTATAAATTGGTTTTGTAAAATTTGTAGTTTGGTTTTGTGCATGTTCTACGACAAAAAAATCTAGGGTACCTACCTAAACATAGCACTATCATAGGTGGGCGTGCTGTAATTAATGTTGATTTTGTTTATTTAGTAGGGACAACTTGTCTTAGTAATATGTTCCCATTAGAAGATGATTAATAAAAAGGCAATAATACAATACATGTACTGTTTTATTTTAAAAGGAAGTTGTGTAGATTTATAAGAGCACAAGCTCACTCACAGAAAGAAAACTCACGAACAAAATACCAGTAGAATTTGAGATTTTTCATCACAAGCCTCCAATTGTCGCACAGGTTATGAACAAGCTGGTTCTGCTACAAATGAAATCACCCGATGAACAAATAATCATCAAGTTAAAAAAAATCACATTCTGGGCGTAGTTAAATACGACGCCTTTTTCTTCACAGTAAATCTTCGTGATTTCGTACCATTCTTTTGTCATCTAAAAATAATTGTAAAAGATAACTTATTTTATAAGTCTTATTTTAAAGAAAGTTCACTCAATATGAAATATGAGTGAATTATGCATATTGTTCACTATGAACAATCTACTTTTGGAACATTTACTTTAAATCATGTTGATTGTGTTGCACAAAAACACCCTTTTTAAGATCGCTGAAAGATCGCTAGATTTGACATAATTGACGTAAAACAAGATTGCTAGTTGTCAAAAAGGCAGCTCGTGGTACGGATTTATGGTACGGATTGAGTGAACGAGAAATGAATGATGACATGAAAAAGGGAATTAGTTAAATGGGTAACTGGAAATAATTAAAGGCGACTGTAAATGGGATACTTAAATACTAAACTGGACAGCAGTTTATTTTTTGGGCGACAAAATAACTAAACGGGCGACTAACTTACAAAAATACTCAAAACCGGCGACTACATATGAGTGATAAATAATTTAAGTTAGCAGAGAAAACTCTAAATGGGTGACAAAAATACTGAGTGGGCAACTATTATACCAAGTAGGTAACTATTATAACTGATTTAAGCTGCCCAACATGGTATTTTTAACACGTTTTTATTAGGCTGCTTTCTCGTTTGTTTGTTTTTTGTCATATCGGTTAGGATAGTAGTCATCTTTTTTAAATAAAATAAATGCCAAATTTTTTATATTTTGTGTGCCCTAAGGTTGTCGTCCAAATAGTAATTTGGTCACCCGTTACCCAATTTGTATTTTAAAGTCACCCATTTTCAATATCTGTAGTCGCCCTCGGTCCTTCACCCACTTAGTATTTCAGTACGCTATGTTCAGTATTTTTGATACCCAAAATGGGAATTTATTGTCGCCCAAATAGACGTGAAGGGGGATGGGAGAGGGAGATTGAGAGTGAGAGGGAGAGGAGACATATGTGGATTCAATTCTGAACAGGATTGGGAACGGGAACGAGCACAAAGGGGAACTGCACTGCAACTAACGGGGACGGGTCCTAACGGGAACGGGAAAGGGTAAAGAAACGGGAACGGGATATTTATATCTCTTGACCCATTTCTGTTTATTGTAATAAACTAGCTTCCGCCCGCGACTTCGTCCGCGTAGATATTAGAGAAAATCATTTGGGAACCTTCAGCCAGGACCCGACCAGCCATTTTAACGTGGTTAGGCACCCCACCAAGCCACAGAATAACTAATACCAAGCGAGTAGCTTCGTGCGAGGTTTGCCAAACGCGGCAAACGTCTTGCCTCATGAGGCAGTGCGCTTGGTGTGGACCCGCCTAATCACGTAAAAACGGCTGGTCTGATCCTGGTTGAAGGTTCCCAAATGATTTTCTCTAATATCCACGCGGACGAAGTCGCGGGCGGAAACTATTATACATAAAGTTTTATTCTAGGTATACATATTTCTTATAAAATGGTATACTATTTACCACATTTACTATTTACAAAGCATAATTTCTTTGCTTTTTCCAAGCAATATCATTCGTTCATTCCCAGCACAAAACAAGATTGTTATTTGATGTCGTGGTACGAATTTGAGTGATATCATTTAGAGCTTGTAACAAGCTTGCTGGATATAAGCTTACTTATAAAAAAGGTGGGAGTAGGCCCCCAGACCATCAAACTGAACAACTTTCACTATGGGACCAACCTGGACATCACGAAAAAATAAATCTGCTGTTCCATACAACAGTAAAATGCCTACTCCATCGAAATGTAAAACAGCTAATATTTTTTCGCGCTTTCAAAATGAATCTTATCATTTTATGAAAAAAAAAATTGTTTGATCAAGGAATTTTGCATAGCTTGAATTTTCATAGTTTTTTTAGTAAAAAGTTTCGTCATTTTTAACCGACTTCAAAAAAAGGAGGAGGTTCTCAAGTCGACGGTATTTTTTTTTATTTTTTTTTTTTTTTATGTATGTTTTAACATAGCTTCGTCAGTTGTTACCCGATTTGTACAATTCTTTTTTTAACTCAAAGAACATAGTTCGTGTGTGGTCCCATAAATTTTTTACAGAGATCTGGCCAGTAGTTTTTTCATAATCCTGAAAAATATCAAATATTTAGCTCGCCATCGCACGAGTTTTTATGGAATTTCGGACATAACTTCTTTGTTTATGAACCGATTTAGATGATTCTTTTTTTATTTGAAAGGGTATACTTCAAGAGTGGTCACAATTTAATTTCATTGTTATTGGACTTCGAACTTCGAAGATACATAAAGGAACTCTTCAAAATCAAATAGTATAAGTAAAGTGATTTAGGTTTTGGTAAGTTTATGGCAATCCAAAACAAACCAAATCATGGTTTGCGATGCAACGTTCTGGACTAGACTTGGACTACGATGACACAACGGAACTCCTCAAAAACAAACAGCGTAAATTTGGAAATTGAGTTCTGGGCATTTTACCATTGAAAATATTATAATATAAAGTTAAAAAATATTAACACGCTGCGCTTACATACCTACCACTAAAAAGTTGAAAATAAAAAAGCTTTTTAAAAAAAATAAAAACCGCCTTCAAAAAACTGAAAACAAAAACAGCTTAAAAATTAAATACCTCTAAAAAGCAAGAAATAATATTCGAATCATTCGTTACACATATCAATATTAATAAAACACGTCTAATGAAGTCGGGTGGGGCTTTAAGAAAAAAATTTAGTTGTCCTCCAGCCCCACCCGACTTCAATAGACGTGTTTTATTAATATTGATATGTGTAAAGAATGATTCGAATATTATTTCTTGCTTTTTAGAGGTATTTAATTTTTAAGCTGTTTTTGTTTTCAGTTTTTTGAAGGCGGTTTTTATTTTTTTTAAAAAGCTTTTATAAGAAAAGAAATTGGTTCACTAAGGAGTTTGACATAGCTTGAATTGTAATGTACTTTACAATTAAAGCATTCACCTATGCTTGAATTGTAAAGTGATTTGAAAATGGAACGTTCTATCTAAACAATGCACTGTGTTGCACATGCCAACTTACACGGCCTCTTACTATCCTAGTAAATCCTAGTTGCCGAGCAGTATGATGTAAAATTCCTTATGCCACACTCCTTAGTTTATATAAGTCTCTGGGGGAAACAATAATTCATTATGGCCTTGATAGTTACGGCCGAACGTGTAAAACACATCTCGAACCAATCTATAAACTACAACTAAGAATACTTAAAGTAATCGTACCTGCTAAAATTAAAAACAAGTATCAAGATAACTATAATGAACTTTTCCATTACTGTTCCATCATACCGATATACGATCACGTTAAATACATGTTGTTGGTAAATCACTTCTTCAACAAAGAATTACAAATAATTATCCAGCGTGATAAGCGAACTCGCAGCGCATCGCAAATAATATTAAAAACTTCTTCTTATAACAATTTGTATGGTAAACAATTACTACAGTACCAGACACCGAAACTAATAAATGACTTACCTCAAGATCTAAAGCAAGAATTAAATATATTAAATATTAAAAACAAATTAAAAATGCACTTCCTTAATCTATTATTATAATTTAAAATTAAAACAATGGACTAAATTATCTACAGTTCCATAAAATTCTTCCAAAAAAGATAACTGCATATTTTCCCAAATATGAACCCTCCCGTGTGAACGCGCGCGTGTGTTCTTACATAAAAACTATCGTTTGGGTTTGGTCTCGTATGCTCATTTATTTGATTGGTATGCAGGTAGTGCCGAACAGCCGCGATCGCAGTTATTACAGTCTTACCCTCCGTAAATTTGTTACAAATATGATACATGGACTTTATGGACTGTTATTATGTTAATCATAATTATATTCTAATGTAGGTATATCTATGATTAGTTTATAAAATAGGTATTTTGATTGTTTTTTGTAATGTTTAGATATAGATGGTGAATGGCAGTGTGCAGAAAAATCTATGCAGGTTTTTGCAACACTGTACGGCCGAAATTATGTTCTGAATCATTGTTTATTATTAAATAAAAAAAAAAAAAAAAAAAAAGTATATAGAAAATATATAGGTTAGTTATTGAAGTATATAAACACTATTAATTGTTCACACAAATGTATATAAAAGGCTGTGTAAATATAAACAAAATAAATTAAGAATAAAACTTAATCGAAAATAAATTAAAATAATTAATTTAAGTCGCTAGTGTGTGATGACCCTTATATCAATTTGTGAACGATCGAATTAATTATGAACAAAGGTTCTGAAAATAAGTAGCTAAATTAGTGCCTACTTAATTACGGTTGCGGAATAACCCAGAATTGTAAAATATATTAAATAAAAATATAAAAATATATGAAACGACCCCAAAGTACCAAGGTGACCTTTTAGAGGGCGCGCGGAAAACACGTGTGTAGTTACAAAAACTACACTAAATGCGGTATTTAACGGTTTAAAACTAAACATCCGGCTCGAAGGACCAGATGATTCGTACGTATTAATGTACGAAACTTAAAAAATTAAAATAATTGCGGTAAAGACATTCAATCGTCAAAAATGCGGTATGGAATGCGAATAGAATGCGGGTGTAAAATAATTGGAAGGAAGCGGGATTTCGGCAGGTTACGGACGTGGACGGCGGCTGGTCAAGGAAAGGCACTTACTTGGTCTAGCAGCAGGCTCGTCAACACTTGAGAATTGCAAGCTGGCGTCGTCGCCTGCGCAGCACGCACGACCTGCGTGATCGGACGTGAACGGCCACAAAAGTCCACAAACACGTCGATTTACACCGTCCTTTAATCACGTATTTACTAATACACGTAACACTGAAGCTTATGGGCTACGCGGATGCGGTTAAATGAGTTGCGCGGGGTGATAAATTAATAGCGTGTTGACGTCACAGTAGTTCGCAATAGACTGTTTGCATTACGAATGCACTGGCCGCGTTCGGCCGGCGAGCGGAGCGATGTATGTGCCTTTTTGTTAGGATATTGGCGGGTAGGAAGGAAGTAAAACTATGGCGATATGATCGCGGCGGCAACAATCATCAAACCATTTCCTATCAGAGTACTCATCAAAACCTATTTTACGTTTCGGTTAATAGTGAAAACTCATTGTTTAATATATGTACAATAATGTTATTGTCAAGTACTGGTGACAACCCTAATCAGTGAAATCATATCCTAATTGAGGCATAGTGTGATCGCTACATCCAATTTGGGTTCCTAGATTGGATCCCTAGTAAGGAAGCTAAATCGGCGTATGTAATCGAGGCTTTAAGGAACCAATTTAGAGTTGCCACTCGTATAA
Source organism: Agriphila tristella (assembly GCA_928269145.1). Lineage (NCBI taxonomy): Eukaryota > Metazoa > Arthropoda > Insecta > Lepidoptera > Crambidae > Agriphila > Agriphila tristella. The sequence goes on along the minus strand of OV743448.1, from coordinate 5,330,160 downwards.
ATAAGTTAAATTTTAACAGTGAATTTGCACAAATGACGGAAAGGTCAACATTTTTTATGATTTTTTCCAATCTTAAACAATGTTTACTTTTCCGTTATAGTGTAGATTTGATTTTAAAATCGAACTTATTCTACAATATTTTATTGTCAAGTACGGGTGGCAACCCGAAATTGGTTCCTAACAAGGAGGTTCATATAAGGAGTGAGTACTCTACAAAAATTCTCACTATGCGTTTAAAAGAAATTCAACTTTATTCTCTTTCTCATAGAGTTGAAATTCTATCGACGATATTTACTGAAGACTCTACTGTGTGAATGAAACATCACCAAGTAGATGAGGATGTCTCGTTCGCACAATTGCCAGTACTAAACAATAATACCACGATGGTAGGGAAAAAAAATTACGTTACCAATCACGTAGTGTATCAAAGTTAAGGATTCGGAGTGGAATATTAAAACATACTACTTAAATATTCATTTAGAATAACACATAGGTATTGTGAAATAAAACTGAACTTACTCTTTTGATTTAATAAGATTTTCACAATAATGCTGGTGAGGTGGTGTTAAATTCAAGTGTCAATCCTGGCAACTCCGATTTTGACTTTGGCGCCGAATTTCAATTTCAGAATTTCAATATTTAGGAAATTACAAAACTAGGGTAACCATAAATACTACACCATTTCAGATTTTCAAAAAACGAAATTGTTCTATTGAAATAACTGAAAGTCGCAGGCGAGGGGTAAAGTTAATATTAATAATCAAATTCATGTTTTTGCGCCGATTTCGATGAAACTCGGTTTAAGCTACTATTTCGACAAGAAAATAACAACGCAGTGTTAAAAATATTAAAAAATCCAAGATGGCGGCCAACTTTTAAGTTTGTAGACCGATTTAGATGAAACTCTGTTTTTGGTACAATTTTGACAAGAAAATAACAAAGCAAATTTTAAAGTATAAAAAATTTAAGATGGCGGCCAACTTTTTTGTTTGTAGGCCGATTTAGATGAAACTCGGTTTTTAATACAATTTTGACAAGAAAATAACAAAGCAATTTTTAAAGTATAAAAAATCCAAGATGGCGGCCAACTTTTTTGTTTGTGGGCTGATTTCGATGAAACTCGGTTTTTGGTACTATTTTGACAAGACAATAACAACGCAATGTTAAAAATATTAAAAATCTAAGATGGCGGCCAACTTTTTTGTTTGTGGGCCGATTTCGACGAAACTCGGTTTTTGGTACTATTTTCACAAGAAAACAGCAAAACAATATTAAAAGTATTAAAAATCCAAGGTGGCGGCCAATTTTCTTGTTCTTCTTTTTTCAACCCAGTTATATTAAAATCAACCCAAAAACAAAATTGGCAGCCACTTCGACCTTTTGACATTGTTTACATTGCATTATTATTTTCTTGTCAAAATAGTACCAAAAACAGAGTTTCATCGAAATCGGCCTACAAACAAAAAAGTAGGCCGCCATTTTGTTTTTTTTATATTTTCAACATTTCATTGTTATTTTTGTCAAAATATTACTAAAAACTGATTTTCATCGAAATCAAGCCAAAAACAAAAAAAGGTTGGCCACCATCTTGTTTTTTTATTATTTTTAACATTGTGTCGTTGAAAATCGCTTGCACCCATTTTTTTAATTTCACTAGTAAAATATTGGTGCAAGTATTTTAGACCTTCTTGATATATTTACCAAAATAACAGTTTTTAATGAAAGAGAATAATTATGGCAGAAAGCAACCGAATTTTAAACGTCAATAAAGTCGAAAATCGTTTGCACCTGTTTTTTAACTACAGATCACTAGACAATGTTTTCCTACCTTCACTTGTTTTTTCAACATTCATTTGATTTCCGAAATACACGCACATTGTATTTTTATCAAAACTGGAATATTTACACTTGAATTTTTGTAGATATATGTTGATAAACCATATTTATAAATAAAAACAAGTAAGCAACCTAATAAAACGTGATAAAAAATCGTAAAGATTTATTTTTAGTAAATTATTATTTTCTGCTTTTCAGTTAACGAGTTAAAACTAAAAGTATACCACCTCCTATCGGAGCACTCGTCAAGACGAATCAATCGAGCTCAAACTCGATGGGGTTGCATGATTTTATTACAAAGTTCCAATGGCTTTCTTCAGGCTCCTTCATCAGCCCCTTGGATATTATTCTCCAACAGAGTACTTGCCAAGACGATTCTAACGAGCCCAAACACGATGGGGTTGTATGGTTTCAGCATAGTGTTCCTGTGGCGTTCTTCCGGCTCCATCGTCAGATCAGCTCAATGATACCATAATATTAGATTACCTTCTAGTTATGACCTGTGTTCAAAGTTTCAAGTCTCTAGTTCATCGGGAAGTTAGTATAAAATCGATTGCAAAATTTGTGCTCAAACAAACAAACGAAAACACAAACAAACGAGCAAGCAAACTTTATAAAAACGTGGAAAAAGTATTAATTGTAAATATAGAACTACCTAAGTACTTAAGTTTATATTAAACAGTTTAAAGTAATAAGTATGTCTCCGACCAACCATACAGTTTGGTCACCCTAATGAAGAAAGAGATAGAATTATCTACTTGACCTCTCTGTCGGCTCGTTTTGGGGCGAAGAGCTCAATCTGGTTTATACCGAACGGATTTGCTACATCTATGGTTCCTAAAATCACGAGCGTCTCGCGACGCGACAGTAATAATTTGGCACCCACGTGAAGGCGCGAAATTTTTGTTTTTTTACTTTATTGTTGTTTGATTTCCTCACAAATTCACAATCGAAGTGAAAGGCAGAAAAATCGACCGATAGATACTTACAAGTGTATCAAAATTTCATCATTATGGAAAACAAGCAAAAACGCAAAGTCCGAGTTTTATTTATTTCCTCGCAAATATGTTATAAAACGACGTATGACATACGTGCGCGCAAACAACATTTGAATTATAACAGCTTTGTTCTTTAATATTTCAACCTCAGCAGTTTCTAACATATTTATAACTTGGATGAATTTGATAAGTATATCAAATATGGAATAAGCCCAATATTGGGGCCAAACAGAGAATTAATAGAATTTTATATGCCAGAGTCATTCAAGAAACTTAGAATAATAAAATAAATATGATAAAACGGTTCGTGTAATTTTGGATGGTACAGAAATTCCAGTACAGAAACCTGAAATTACTATTGCACAGAAGGCATCATCAGGCAACTATAAACACGGAAATTCACACTCAGTTGCTTTGTTAAAATTTAAATCATATGCTTCTAATCTGAAATAAAAAGATTACTTGTAAATCTTACACGAAATTTAAAGAAATGTAATGCTTGTTAGCAATTTTTTGTAAGTTGCTATAAACTTTCTTGCCTGTTGTTTTGGCTTTTCTTTTCCGTAATTCTTCTTTTATATGAGCTAAAGTTAGCATAGAATACATTGTTTGTCCGCAAAACCGAAAAAAATATAATCTAAGAAAGTAAAATCACGTAATACACAGTCAAGACAATATAAGCTCAAACTGACAATTGTTCCAAAGACTGAGCGCCATCTGTAATTCACTTTGCCTTCGCCTCCCCATTAGGTATACGGTTCGTGGATACTATTTTTTGCTAGTGCGGCAGTACTGGGAAATATTTTCTGTTCTCTCTCTACAAGTCTCTCTATCATCTATTATGATAACTAGGTATAGTTTGAGAAGGCATTTATGATTATGTTTTATCTGTAAGTATACTTTTTTGAAACCGATATTTATTCAGATAAAAATATTTCAATTGAGCCTAGTAGCCATACCTACTTACGGAACTCTAAAAAAGACCCCCTATATCTGAACTATACAGTAGGTATGTCGGGATTCTTATTATTTATTCTGTTTTTAAATTAAATACAAAATAATATTAGCAGTATTATTTATTGAAATACAAGTATATAACAGGTTTGTGATTAAAATAGTACATTATGATATAAGTGCGGTAAGTTGAAAATTACAGCTGAGGCGATATTGCTAGCCCGAGCCGTAGGCGAGGGCTACAAGAAAGCAGAGGCTGTAATTATCAAAGCGCACGTATGTCATACGACGTTTTATAACATATTTGCGAGGAAATAAATAAAACTCGGACTTTGCGTTTTTGCTTGTTTTCCATAATGATGAAATTTTGATACACTTGTAAGTATCTATCGGTCGATTTTTCTGCCTTTCACTTCGATTGTGAGGAAATCAAACAACAATAAAGTAAAAAAACAAAAATTAAAAAAATACATTTTTTTTTTAATTTTAGTGACAAATTATATCATTTTGGAATGTGCTCATCAAGGCCTTTCATTTAATACCCATATTCAAAAATTGAAAAAAAAAAATTTTTCTTAAATTTTAGTGACAAATTATGTAATTTTGGAATGTGCTAATCAAGGCCTTTCATTTGATACCCATATTCAAAAATTGAAAAAAAAATTTTTTTTTCTTAAATTTAGTGACAAATTATATTATTTTGGAATGTGCTCATCAAGGCCTATCATTTGATACCCATATTCAAAAATCGAAAAAAAAATTTTTTTCTTAAATTTTAGTGACACATTATATTATTTTGGAATGTGCTCATCAAGGCCTTTCATTTGATACCCATATTCAAAAATCGAAAAAAATTTTTTTTTTTTTAATTTTATTGACAAATTATATCATTTTGGAATGTGCTCATCAAGGACTTTCATTTGATACCCATATTCAAAAATGAAAAAAAAATAAAAAAAAAAATAAAAAAAATTTATATAAAGTAAATTTTATTCATAAAATGTTGACCAAGAGGTCAATCGCACATGACGCATCAGAAAAGATTCTGATATAAAAACTCTTTGCTAAGATTTAAAAAAGTACCGTTCGTTTAAGACGAAGCATCTTGATAAACCGTGCGTTTTACTTTACATTACCGCACAAGTTCGTAATGAGATACAATACGATATTGAAATTGGCGTAATAAGAGACCCTTTACGAGCAAATATGTTATAAAAATACTTACCTTTAATATACAGCAGACAATTTAAACAATTTTCTAATCATAGAAATTACTTATTTTTTATTTTAATTACATGCACTGATGTGCTACTATACAAGGTTCTGGTACTCATCAAAACCTATTTTACGTTTCCGTTAATAGTGAAAACTCATTGTTTAATATATGTACAATAATGTTATTGTCAAGTACTGGTGACAACCCTAATCAGTGAAATCATATCCTAATTGAGGCATAGTGTGACCGCTACATCCAATTTGGGTTCCTAGATTGGATCCCCAGTAAGGAAGCTAAATCGGCGTATGTAATCGAGGCTTTAAGGAACCAATTTAGAGTTGCCACTCGTATAAATAAGTTAAATTTTAACATTGAATTTGCACAAATGACGGAAAGGTCAACATTTTTTATGATTTTTTCCAATCTTAAACAATGTTTACTTTTCCGTTATAGTGTAGATTTGATTTTAAAATCGAACTTATTCTACAATATTTTATTGTCAAGTACGGGTGGCAACCCGAAATTGGTTCCTAACAAGGAGGTTCATATAAGGAGTGAGTACTCTACAAAAATTCTCACTATGCGTTTAAAAGAAATTCAACTTTATTCTCTTTCTCATAGAGTTGAAATTCTATCGACGATATTTACTGAAGACTCTACTGTGTGAATGAAACATCACCAAGTAGATGAGGATGTCTCGTTCGCACAATTGCCAGTACTAAACAATAATACCACGATGGTAGGGAAAAAAAATTACGTTACCAATCACGTAGTGTATCAAAGTTAAGGATTCGGAGTGGAATATTAAAACATACTACTTAAATATTCATTTAGAATAACACATAGGTATTGTGAAATAAAACTGAACTTACTCTTTTGATTTAATAAGATTTTCACAATAATGCTGGTGAGGTGGTGTTAAATTCAAGTGTCAATCCTGGCAACTCCGATTTTGACTTTGGCGCCGAATTTCAATTTCAGAATTTCAATATTTAGGAAATTACAAAACTAGGGTAACCATAAATACTACACCATTTCAGATTTTCAAAAAACGAAATTGTTCTATTGAAATAACTGAAAGTCGCAGGCGAGGGGTAAAGTTAATATTAATAATCAAATTCATGTTTTTGCGCCGATTTCGATGAAACTCGGTTTAAGCTACTATTTCGACAAGAAAATAACAACGCAGTGTTAAAAATATTAAAAAATCCAAGATGGCGGCCAACTTTTAAGTTTGTAGACCGATTTAGATGAAACTCTGTTTTTGGTACAATTTTGACAAGAAAATAACAAAGCAAATTTTAAAGTATAAAAAATTTAAGATGGCGGCCAACTTTTTTGTTTGTAGGCCGATTTAGATGAAACTCGGTTTTTAATACAATTTTGACAAGAAAATAACAAAGCAATTTTTAAAGTATAAAAAATCCAAGATGGCGGCCAACTTTTTTGTTTGTGGGCTGATTTCGATGAAACTCGGTTTTTGGTACTATTTTGACAAGACAATAACAACGCAATGTTAAAAATATTAAAAATCTAAGATGGCGGCCAACTTTTTTGTTTGTGGGCCGATTTCGACGAAACTCGGTTTTTGGTACTATTTTCACAAGAAAACAGCAAAACAATATTAAAAGTATTAAAAATCCAAGGTGGCGGCCAATTTTCTTGTTCTTCTTTTTTCAACCCAGTTATATTAAAATCAACCCAAAAACAAAATTGGCAGCCACTTCGACCTTTTGACATTGTTTACATTGCATTATTATTTTCTTGTCAAAATAGTACCAAAAACAGAGTTTCATCGAAATCGGCCTACAAACAAAAAAGTAGGCCGCCATTTTGTTTTTTTTTATATTTTCAACATTTCATTGTTATTTTTGTCAAAATATTACTAAAAACTGATTTTCATCGAAATCAAGCCAAAAACAAAAAAAGGTTGGCCACCATCTTGTTTTTTTATTATTTTTAACATTGTGTCGTTGAAAATCGCTTGCACCCATTTTTTTAATTTCACTAGTAAAATATTGGTGCAAGTATTTTAGACCTTCTTGATATATTTACCAAAATAACAGTTTTTAATGAAAGAGAATAATTATGGCAGAAAGCAACCGAATTTTAAACGTCAATAAAGTCGAAAATCGTTTGCACCTGTTTTTTAACTACAGATCACTAGACAATGTTTTCCTACCTTCACTTGTTTTTTCAACATTCATTTGATTTCCGAAATACACGCACATTGTATTTTTATCAAAACTGGAATATTTACACTTGAATTTTTGTAGATATATGTTGATAAACCATATTTATAAATAAAAACAAGTAAGCAACCTAATAAAACGTGATAAAAAATCGTAAAGATTTATTTTTAGTAAATTATTATTTTCTGCTTTTCAGTTAACGAGTTAAAACTAAAAGTATACCACCTCCTATCGGAGCACTCGTCAAGACGAATCAATCGAGCTCAAACTCGATGGGGTTGCATGATTTTATTACAAAGTTCCAATGGCTTTCTTCAGGCTCCTTCATCAGCCCCTTGGATATTATTCTCCAACAGAGTACTTGCCAAGACGATTCTAACGAGCCCAAACACGATGGGGTTGTATGGTTTCAGCATAGTGTTCCTGTGGCGTTCTTCCGGCTCCATCGTCAGATCAGCTCAATGATACCATAATATTAGATTACCTTCTAGTTATGACCTGTGTTCAAAGTTTCAAGTCTCTAGTTCATCGGGAAGTTAGTATAAAATCGATTGCAAAATTTGTGCTCAAACAAACAAACGAAAACACAAACAAACGAGCAAACGAGAAAAAGTATTAATTGTAAATATAGAACTACCTAAGTACTTAAGTTTATATTAAACAGTTTAAAGTAATAAGTATGTCTCCGACCAACCATACAGTTTGGTCACCCTAATGAAGAAAGAGATAGAATTATCTACTTGACCTCTCTGTCGGCTCGTTTTGGGGCGAAGAGCTCAATCTGGTTTATACCGAACGGATTTGCTACATCTATGGTTCCTAAAATCACGAGCGTCTCGCGACGCGACAGTAATAATTTGGCACCCACGTGAAGGCGCGAAATTTTTGTTTTTTTACTTTATTGTTGTTTGATTTCCTCACAAATTCACAATCGAAGTGAAAGGCAGAAAAATCGACCGATATATACTTACAAGTGTATCAAAATTTCATCATTATGGAAAACAAGCAAAAACGCAAAGTCCGAGTTTTATTTATTTCCTCGCAAATATGTTATAAAACGACGTATGACATACGTGCGCGCAAACAACATTTGAATTATAACAGCTTTGTTCTTTAATATTTCAACCTCAGCAGTTTCTAACATATTTATAACTTGGATGAATTTGATAAGTATATCAAATATGGAATAAGCCCAATATTGGGGCCAAACAGAGAATTAATAGAATTTTATATGCCAGAGTCATTCAAGAAACTTAGAATAATAAAATAAATATGATAAAACGGTTCGTGTAATTTTGGATGGTACAGAAATTCCAGTACAGAAACCTGAAATTACTATTGCACAGAAGGCATCATCAGGCAACTATAAACACGGAAATTCACACTCAGTTGCTTTGTTAAAATTTAAATCATATGCTTCTAATCTGAAATAAAAAGATTACTTGTAAATCTTACACGAAATTTAAAGAAATGTAATGCTTGTTAGCAATTTTTTGTAAGTTGCTATAAACTTTCTTGCCTGTTGTTTTGGCTTTTCTTTTCCGTAATTCTTCTTTTATATGAGCTAAAGTTAGCATAGAATACATTGTTTGTCCGCAAAACCGAAAAAAATATAATCTAAGAAAGTAAAATCACGTAATACACAGTCAAGACAATATAAGCTCAAACTGACAATTGTTCCAAAGACTGAGCGCCATCTGTAATTCACTTTGCCTTCGCCTCCCCATTAGGTATACGGTTCGTGGATACTATTTTTTGCTAGTGCGGCAGTACTGGGAAATATTTTCTGTTCTCTCTCTACAAGTCTCTCTATCATCTATTATGATAACTAGGTATAGTTTGAGAAGGCATTTATGATTATGTTTTATCTGTAAGTATACTTTTTTGAAACCGATATTTATTCAGATAAAAATATTTCAATTGAGCCTAGTAGCCATACCTACTTACGGAACTCTAAAAAAGACCCCCTATATCTGAACTATACAGTAGGTATGTCGGGATTCTTATTATTTATTCTGTTTTTAAATTAAATACAAAATAATATTAGCAGTATTATTTATTGAAATACAAGTATATAACAGGTTTGTGATTAAAATAGTACATTATGATATAAGTGCGGTAAGTTGAAAATTACAGCTGAGGCGATATTGCTAGCCCGAGCCGTAGGCGAGGGCTACAAGAAAGCAGAGGCTGTAATTATCAAAGCGCACGTATGTCATACGACGTTTTATAACATATTTGCGAGAAAATAAATAAAACTCGGACTTTGCGTTTTTGCTTGTTTTCCATAATGATGAAATTTTGATACACTTGTAAGTATCTATCGGTCGATTTTTCTGCCTTTCACTTCGATTGTGAGGAAATCAAACAACAATAAAGTAAAAAAACAAAAATTAAAAAAATACATTTTTTTTTTAATTTTAGTGACAAATTATATCATTTTGGAATGTGCTCATCAAGGCCTTTCATTTAATACCCATATTCAAAAATTGAAAAAAAATTTTTTTCTTAAATTTTAGTGACAAATTATGTAATTTTGGAATGTGCTAATCAAGGCCTTTCATTTGATACCCATATTCAAAAATTGAAAAAAAAATTTTTTTTTCTTAAATTTAGTGACAAATTATATTATTTTGGAATGTGCTCATCAAGGCCTATCATTTGATACCCATATTCAAAAATCGAAAAAAAAAATTTTTTCTTAAATTTTAGTGACACATTATATTATTTTGGAATGTGCTCATCAAGGCCTTTCATTTGATACCCATATTCAAAAATCGAAAAAACAATTTTTTTTTTTAATTTTATTGACAAATTATATCATTTTGGAATGTGCTCATCAAGGACTTTCATTTGATACCCATATTCAAAAATGAAAAAAAAAATAAAAAAAAAAATAAAAAAAAATTATATAAAGTAAATTTTATTCATAAAATGTTGACCAAGAGGTCAATCGCACATGACGCATCAGAAAAGATTCTGATATAAAAACTCTTTGCTAAGATTTAAAAAAGTACCGTTCGTTTAAGACGAAGCATCTTGATAAACCGTGCGTTTTACTTTACATTACCGCACAAGTTCGTAATGAGATACAATACGATATTGAAATAGGCGTAATAAGAGACCCTTTACGAGCAAATATGTTATAAAAATACTTACCTTTAATATACAGCAGACAATGGGGAATCTCTGAAAAAAATCAAATTGGCTGAATATTTTTTTATAGGTAGGAATAAGCTCCCTTAGTAATAGAAAAAAGTTTGACAATTTTCCGTTGCGTAAAAAGATTGTAAAAAATTAAAACCTTTTCGACTTTACAAATGTGTAAAAGTAACAGCAGAATGGAGGTAATACCTTTGCCACCATTTGCCACAACAACAACACGAATAAAAAATAAAAAGTTTTGACATTTTGACATTTGTCATGTTTGAAACTTTTTTTTAATACCATCTTGTGGTTGTGGCAGGTGGTGGCAAAGGTATTATTTCCATTCTGCTGTTACTTTTGTATATTTGTGAAGTCGAAGAGACTTTAATTTTTTAAAACTTTTTCACGCAACCAAAAATTCTGAAACTTTTTTATATTACTAAGGGAGCTTATTCCTACCTATAGAAAAATATTCAGCCAATTTGATTTTTTTCGGACATTCCCCATTTAAACAATTTTCTAATCATAGAAATTACTTATTTTTTATTTTAATTACATGCACTGATGTGCTACTAAACAAGGTTCTGGTACTCATCAAAACCTATTTTACGTTTCCGTTAATAGTGAAAACTCATTGTTTAATATATGTACAATAATGTTATTGTCAAGTACTGGTGACAACCCTAATCAGTGAAATCATATCCTAATTGAGGCATAGTGTGACCGCTACATCCAATTTGGGTTCCTAGATTGGATCCCCAGTAAGGAAGCTAAATCGGCGTATGTAATCGAGGCTTTAAGGAACCAATTTAGAGTTGCCACTCGTATAAATAAGTTAAATTTTAACAGTGAATTTGCACAAATGACGGAAAGGTCAACATTTTTTATGATTTTTTCCAATCTTAAACAATGTTTACTTTTCCGTTATAGTGTAGATTTGATTTTAAAATCGAACTTATTCTACAATATTTTATTGTCAAGTACGGGTGGCAACCCGAAATTGGTTCCTAACAAGGAGGTTCATATAAGGAGTGAGTACTCTACAAAAATTCTCACTATGCGTTTAAAAGAAATTCAACTTTATTCTCTTTCTCATAGAGTTGAAATTCTATCGACGATATTTACTGAAGACTCTACTGTGTGAATGAAACATCACCAAGTAGATGAGGATGTCTCGTTCGCACAATTGCCAGTACTAAACAATAATACCACGATGGTAGGGAAAAAAAATTACGTTACCAATCACGTAGTGTATCAAAGTTAAGGATTCGGAGTGGAATATTAAAACATACTACTTAAATATTCATTTAGAATAACACATAGGTATTGTGAAATAAAACTGAACTTACTCTTTTGATTTAATAAGATTTTCACAATAATGCTGGTGAGGTGGTGTTAAATTCAAGTGTCAATCCTGGCAACTCCGATTTTGACTTTGGCGCCGAATTTCAATTTCAGAATTTCAATATTTAGGAAATTACAAAACTAGGGTAACCATAAATACTACACCATTTCAGATTTTCAAAAAACGAAATTGTTCTATTGAAATAACTGAAAGTCGCAGGCGAGGGGTAAAGTTAATATTAATAATCAAATTCATGTTTTTGCGCCGATTTCGATGAAACTCGGTTTAAGCTACTATTTCGACAAGAAAATAACAACGCAGTGTTAAAAATATTAAAAAATCCAAGATGGCGGCCAACTTTTAAGTTTGTAGACCGATTTAGATGAAACTCTGTTTTTGGTACAATTTTGACAAGAAAATAACAAAGCAAATTTTAAAGTATAAAAAATTTAAGATGGCGGCCAACTTTTTTGTTTGTAGGCCGATTTAGATGAAACTCGGTTTTTAATACAATTTTGACAAGAAAATAACAAAGCAATTTTTAAAGTATAAAAAATCCAAGATGGCGGCCAACTTTTTTGTTTGTGGGCTGATTTCGATGAAACTCGGTTTTTGGTACTATTTTGACAAGACAATAACAACGCAATGTTAAAAATATTAAAAATCTAAGATGGCGGCCAACTTTTTTGTTTGTGGGCCGATTTCGACGAAACTCGGTTTTTGGTACTATTTTCACAAGAAAACAGCAAAACAATATTAAAAGTATTAAAAATCCAAGGTGGCGGCCAATTTTCTTGTTCTTCTTTTTTCAACCCAGTTATATTAAAATCAACCCAAAAACAAAATTGGCAGCCACTTCGACCTTTTGACATTGTTTACATTGCATTATTATTTTCTTGTCAAAATAGTACCAAAAACAGAGTTTCATCGAAATCGGCCTACAAACAAAAAAGTAGGCCGCCATTTTGTTTTTTTTATATTTTCAACATTTCATTGTTATTTTTGTCAAAATATTACTAAAAACTGATTTTCATCGAAATCAAGCCAAAAACAAAAAAAGGTTGGCCACCATCTTGTTTTTTTATTATTTTTAACATTGTGTCGTTGAAAATCGCTTGCACCCATTTTTTTAATTTCACTAGTAAAATATTGGTGCAAGTATTTTAGACCTTCTTGATATATTTACCAAAATAACAGTTTTTAATGAAAGAGAATAATTATGGCAGAAAGCAACCGAATTTTAAACGTCAATAAAGTCGAAAATCGTTTGCACCTGTTTTTTAACTACAGATCACTAGACAATGTTTTCCTACCTTCACTTGTTTTTTCAACATTCATTTGATTTCCGAAATACACGCACATTGTATTTTTATCAAAACTGGAATATTTACACTTGAATTTTTGTAGATATATGTTGATAAACCATATTTATAAATAAAAACAAGTAAGCAACCTAATAAAACGTGATAAAAAATCGTGAAGATTTATTTTTAGTAAATTATTATTTTCTGCTTTTCAGTTAACGAGTTAAAACTAAAAGTATACCACCTCCTATCGGAGCACTCGTCAAGACGAATCAATCGAGCTCAAACTCGATGGGGTTGCATGTAATAGATTAGTGATAATAAAACTATGGAAAATAATGTAATGTCATAGTTAGAATGATTGATGTAAACCTTATTATTTGTTTGTAAGTTTATGTAATACTTAAATCATTATTTGTTGCTAAGTTTATTAAAATGATTTGATTTGATTACGTGATCCATGACGATCTGCTACCGTTTCCTGTTATTCGATTATTTTTGCCTAATTGTTATAAAAAGGAATTGATTTGATGTTGGTCTGCTACCGTTTCCTTTTATTCAATTGTCATTTTAAAATAGGTATAAAATAGATATCTTTATTATTAATTCAATGATAAATAATGTTAATTATATTATATTTTAATTGTCACAGGCTATTTATTTAATTAATGGTTATTTGTATAAAAGTATTGATTTGATCGTTTGGCGCCATATGGCAGACTTGTTTTCTGTAATGCTTACTCCTGATTGGTTGTTAAAATATTGGCGGGATATATCTTGCTCCTGCGGAGCGTAGCTTATTTTTAGTCACATTCTACTGTATTGAGTCAAGTGAAAAGGTTGTGGAACAGAAAGTTAAGTATTATTCTAACATGTTTTATTTCTACTGTTCACATTATTCCATTCAATTATCCATTATTTTCTGTGTTTAATGCTTGTGTTATTTATTTAATCTGGTCGATAGTTGTTGCATAATGAACGTTAGTGTTACGTTAATTGTGTTACTTATTTGATGTGGTTAATAGAATTGTTGCTTATTGAACGTTCATTTTTTGTTAAATGTGTTATATATCTAAGTTAATTTGGTTGATAGAATTGTTGCTTAATGAACGTTCCGATTATGTTAATTATTTAAGATAATAAATTATTTGAACAATTGTTAAAGGACTTCTTACGTTTTATTAATAGTATTTCCCCTTAGTTTTCCTACATCCAGTTAGTCTATATTCAGTTAAATAGTCTACATTCAGTTAAATAGTCTACATTCAGTTCAATAGTCTACATTTAATTCAATAGCTTACATTAATTGCACTTTAAACTAAAGAGATATAATAGACAATAGCTTAGTTTTTGATTATATATTGCTCTATCTTACAAAAGCTATCATCAGAAGTGGGATTGTCTCTGTCCATTTCAAAATATTAACACGGTTTCCTAATAATTTTCAGGGTGGATGCTGATGTGATCGGCCAGATGACTCCGCTCCGCTGCCGTTGTGAGGTCTTGATCCCGAAACCTGCATCGGCGGAGCTACAAGCTGCTGTCGCAACAATTTCGAGTTCATTGCGTCGAAAGGAAAAAAAAACATCCGGACTCGTTCCCTGGTGCAAAGGCCGGTAAGGCCCTCGGTGGCTGTGTTTTTTTTACGATAACTGTGATTTATACACACAACCTGCTAGTCAGTTAATTTAGTTTAGCGAATTATTGTCGTAAAATGAGTAGAAGATAAGTAATTGAAATAAAGTAAAGATATTTATTGAAAAAAGTAATATGTGATGGTATTTGTGGTACACATTTGTGGTTTCATTAGTAGCATATAGTAGGATAATGCATTTAAAATGAGGTGAACAAAATATTTGTTTATTTAAAATAGGTTCACAAGTAGGTGAGCAGATTTTACTAAGTATGTACAAAGGTTTTATGTATTATGTCCAAACTTTTTCAAGTGCATAGAAATTGGTGACCGTTTGGGTTTAGCAAAATTTTTTTTTTGCGGCATGGCTTATTAACTACGTCACTAGTACTTTTATAAGTCTACACTACGAAATAACTTAATAATTTAATATTATTGGTGTATTTTGTTTAGTCATATTTCCATATTTTATGCATTATGGACGTTTTGGTTATCCTTCCCAAAGTAGTAATAAAATCATTTGACGAAAGCAGTCTTCTAACCTTTATCAAAGCATTAGTATCAAAGGTATTTAGCATTTTCATTAATTGTTTTCTTTAATTAAATTATCTATTTGAAAGTGTGTGAAAACAAAATCGGTCTAATAAGCCATTTTCTTTATACTCTTCGAGTATTTTAATGAGAGTAAGCATATTAAACACAATAATTTGAGCATGCTCCTTGTTCAAAATTTGTTTTTGTTCTGATTCAAAAATATGCTCAACCAAGTAAACTTGGGTTCGCTCGCCCAATGGTCGGAATTATAACGTTATTATTACTGATAATTCAAATTATATTTTTTTTATTATTGCTGGTTACTAAACTATTACTACCTATTTAGGCATTATACCTCTTGTCATACTTATGAAAGGTTAGATTTATTGTCCTCGTTACAAGGTCTCCCGCTTAGGGTTTGCGAACCGATGACCTAGCTTCTATGAAATTGACGTGGTTGTAACAGCCTAGACTAAATTAATCATTTTGAGTTGAGTTGAGTAGAGTTGAGTTGTTGTCTTTTTCTAGTTTAAGACCACGCAGTTCACGAAATCTACTCTTTTGCTATCTCTGTACAATATGGTGGATTTGCACTATAGCTTTATTTTGCCAGAAATTTGTCAAAATTTAGTACATTTTAATTGATTCCTGAAATACTGGACCATAAAAAAAAAGATACCCGGTATAGCAAAAAGTTATCCTTTTTGTATAAACCATCATTATCATTGTCGTTGAAAATTACAAAATCTGACAAATGGAACTTTATTTCCTATGATGATATTTACGATTTATTTTAGAATAACCGAGCCATTTTTCAATATTCTGTTCGTTTATTGTTTTATGATTCTTTTTTTTTAGTAGACAGTATTTTTTTGTGTAGTGGAATTCTAAATAATGTCCTCACACTGGCAACTAAAATATATAAATTTTCGTCAGATCGTAAACTCGTCTAGCCTTACTTGCTATTGTGCTACTACTATACATAGGTACAGACAGATAGTAGTAGGTACTACTATCTATTATCTATCAACTACTATAATTACTTCTACTTCTACTATTTATAAACTATCCCAATAAGTTTATATCTATCAACTGATTAGACTTTTTTATTTTAATATTTACGTTTTAGTGAGTCTTACAGAAGGCTTAATATTTTCAGTCAAATGTTTTTGAGTTATTTAGTTTTCGTTTTTCTTGAGATCTATATTATTATAGTTTTAATTGTTCACTTTCGAACTAGTCTACAAGAGACGTATTAAGATACTTTTGGTGACTGTTACCACTTGAAAGAAGAACGGCGTGATACTTAGAGCAACGCCGGCCAACATCGGCTTCGTCCCGAACACAA
The DNA here is from genome assembly GCA_928269145.1 of Agriphila tristella. Lineage (NCBI taxonomy): Eukaryota > Metazoa > Arthropoda > Insecta > Lepidoptera > Crambidae > Agriphila > Agriphila tristella. Next base: position 5,313,653 of record OV743448.1, on the reverse strand, counting down.
TTTTTATTAAAACACAAGGCAGTTGTACTATTATCTATTCTGTGACAAGGCTGATATAATGTATATTCAATTAGGTATTAGTGTTATTACCTATGCTATGTTACATTTTCATGTTATTTAATAATGTAAAAAGTTATCGAGTACAAATTTCTTTGACAACTTTAGTAGATTAAAATTAGGGTACCTAGATCAAAAAAGATCTAGGCACCCTAATTTTAATCTTTTTTATCCATTCATAAATTAATTTATCTATTCATTGTAATTGTTATTATTTTCGAGCCTGACACTCTTGCATTGTATACCTACCTATTGGCTTTAGATCTAGAAAACCTACATGAACTATTTAATTGTCAGTATTTTTTTTAAGTTACATTTTTTTACTACCTTATTTGATTGCGTTGTGTCAATAGTAATGAAAAAAACTAGAGTATTCAATAAAACAGTTTATTATCAATACAATATTTTACATAAAATATGATACATGAACTTTAGCCTCGGAACCACTAACTATTCTAGTTTATAACTTAAATTAACATGATACTGAATACCTACTTATATTGTAACAATCAGTTTTTTTTTTACAGACTTATAAAGTTACAGTATTATTATCTTAACATATTTATTGATTAAATAGTAGATTTTGTTCTCTACACCAATTGTCTAAACAGAATACATTTTTGAGAGCACATATTTTCTTATGATTAATGCAGCTTACAATATTAGACGAGGTTGAATATTTTTCATACAGGGTTAATAAACTAGGACAATCGCTATCCTCTAAATTATATACGTTATCGATATTTAATATCTCTTTTATCCAGGAAACTTTTTCACATCCTTTAGTAAAAATGCGACAGTTTTTGTTTAAAAGCTTGTCTATATGATTTTTATAATTTTGGTATGGTACCATTCCTTCATTCCAATAAATTCCTCTATTTCTTTCTATCCAGGCTACACGCAAACGTTCTGTTTTCGTCAATTCATAAAACGGATATGGCGGTTTTATCACCATTGTCATTATTTGTCTGTTCCAGAGAATTGCTATTTCTTTGACTATAAACTGGTTTCGATCGTCCTTGAATCCTTGTACATCTACTATTGAATTCATGATAATTTTCTTACGATGTTGCTGAGAGGTCTGTACTCAAATAGCCGATCGTTTATTATCAGACAATAAGCTGTTGTATTATCAGGTATAAGTTCTGAACATTCAATTTCTATCCGTACATCAACAGGTCCACTTTTAACCGAATCGTTTTGTCTTGAACAGTCAATGACAAACAACGGGGCCTTTTCCTTAAATTGAGCTAATTGAAGTAACGGATCAACACCAGTGTTGTAGTAAGACTGACGAAAATTGGCGTACATTTCATATAATATACCGTACTTACCCTCCTCAAATTTCAGATTAAGTGAATCATATGGAAAATATTGTGAATTCAAAAATAATTTTACGTTAGTTACTTTACAATGGTCGAACATAGCCGAACTTTTAGCTTTATTAAATTTTCTATTACTCTGTAAACCAAAGATTACAAATCTTGGTTTTTCCAATTGAGATGCAGTTTTGATTGACCAGGAATGTTTAGTAGTTTTGGGTAGTAGGGGATATTCATACAGATCCCAATTTCTAAACGCTAACTGTATAGGTTGATCTTTTTCTAAGCGCTTAAGTAATAACAATTTGTTACGATCAGCTACTTTTATATGAGGGACGCGCCACTGAACTTTTTGAATTTCTATTTCTATATTATCATCTTTTTCCAAAATCGCACAGTTTTCATTGCTACTACTTCTATGCAGTATTAATTCATGTCTACAGTTAATTATTATTTTGTTGTAATCTTCAGCAAACCCTAATAGTTTGTTTAATGGTATAATTGCACTAAAATGACCATCTTTCATCTGTGTACCATTTAAGTTCCATCCCCAAACTGCTGCTGCTTTATTCTCTCCTCCAGTCATAGATACATAAGATTTAATTGTTGTAGTAATTCCAGCATTTTTTATGCGATCAATTTCAATACCATTTAATTCATATCTTATGTCTTGAAACAAATACAAGAGTGGGTTATTAATAAAATTAACATCTTTTTTCACTTTTGGATCATTGGAAGTTATGCGCGCATAACCTTCTATGTAAATAGAGCTTCCTGACGGTAGAACGTACGTATCTTGTTGGTGAATAGGAATTCTTATTTCATCATTATCTTTGAAACTGTTACTATAAGGATTATAACTATGAATTTCATAACTCTCTATCGAGTTATCATGATACGGTAGATCTGTGATTTGCAACATTTTATATTTTAAAACCGAGATCTTTCAAAAATCTTTTATTTTCTTTAGATATTTTTTTTATTTTCACTACGCTGACACGTCTGACTCTTTTCAGCACAGAATGCGGAATATTACATCTGCCTCCTGGTTTCTGAATTTTATTAAATACTATCATGGTACTTTTATGTAGGTGGTAAAAATTTGTGAGGCCTTAATGCTTCTTAAAATATTATGATGAGTTTAATAGATCTCATCCGGCTGCTATCACAAACAAAGAAAGACTAATGTATATCATGCTATTCTCACTTATATTATATACGGTTGAAAGGTAAGTATTTGAAAAGAATACCTACAATAACGTTAGAAATAAGAAATTACTTTTTATTTTTCCAGAATTTTTTTAAAAATTTTAAACATAAATGTCCACAGTTATATACATTATTTTTCTGTAAATTATCGTAGTTATAATAAATATTAGGTCCTAAATATTGTATTAATTCCTTCGGCGGTCTTAAATTACCATAACTATCAAAATACTCGATGTAGTCATTTAATTTTGCGTAGGCTACCCAATGAGTTCCAGATTTTTCGGAGGTATCAAGATTTATAACACCACATTCTGTTCGATTTGGCTTGTATGGCAATTCATCTCTCATAAATACACCTCGGAAAAAGGGAATGTGATGCGAATGCCTTATAATATCAATATTAGTCAAAGCTCTTCTGGGCAGCCTGGAAATCAGTTTTTTTTCTTGGTGACGTAAATGCCTAGTCCATCTTTGTAGGGTTTTAGGTGTACTCCTTTCCCAATATACACCGCCTCTAGTTGCTTATTGTGTCTCTCTAATTCAATCAACTGTTTTTTGGCTGCTTTATATTCATTTATGGCTTTAGCAATTCCAGCAGCACCTCCTGCTAAACTACCAGCAGCAGATAAACCAGCAAATATCGGGACTAAGGGAAGAAACCCACCAGTTTTAGGTAAGGGTATAATTCTTGGTATATTTATAGGAGAGTCCGAAGCTAATTCTTGTGCTGTAGCATGTGCTAATTTCATCAAAACTTTCTTGCATGTAGGTTTTAGATTCTTTATGCGTTTTTTAGTATGTGAAACAATGTTTTGAAACGTTTTCTTCAAACTTTTCTTTGGAGACATCACATCTTTATTATTATAGTTATTATCTTTATTCTTTGATCGTTTATATGGGTTAGGTAAAGTTTCAGAACATCGCTTCCTTTTCATTTTATTAAATTTTAAAATAATCGTATTTAAATGTAATAGTCTAGACCGTTTCGTAAACTGACATCGAATGAGAAGAAAATATAGGGTAATAGCTTATATAAGTAACTTCACTTATGTAAACTAAAAAATGCATTTACAAAACATTTGTTTTATGAATCCAGCTGTTCTCGCTACTCGGGAGACCTAGCCATTTAACATAAACTAAATTCCCTTTTTTCTTTATAACTCTTTCTACTAAATATACATCATGATGTTTTGTTTTCTGTAGTTCTTGAGGATAAAAGGCTCCAAGTATTGGTCGATGTTTGGAATCTTGTATTGAAAGTGAAAGTGAAAGTGAAAGTGAAATATATTTTATTTAAATAAGCTCACATAATAAGCATTTTTAAATCGTCAATTCTTTTACCCTGCCACCCATTATGACGTCTTTTAACTGACAAGAAAAATGGGCGCAAAAAACTTGTCAGCTTTATCAATCAGATGGAACGATATTTACAAATATGTATATCGTTTCCAGACTTTATATTAACAAAGATTAACAAATAAATAACATTATTGAATTAGCTCATTTCTTAATGAGTTTCAAATTTCTTAATCAATTTACAGATTTTAAGCTAAATTCAAAGTTTGAACTTGTTATTCAGTCTAGGCTGTTACAATAAATAAAAATAAAAGAAAAACATACAATTCAATATGCATTAAGATAGGTAGTCAGAAGCAGACCCATTCCCACTGGCAGCACCAGTTCCCGAACATGACGCATGAACCAGCCATCTCTTCGCTCAACCATATTTGAGCCTCATACGACACCACCGCAGAAATGATTAAAGAGAGCATGACATACTAAGACTACCCATGTTAAGGCATCGAATTGAAAATTTATATCCAAAAGCTTTTCATAGGTCTTTCACTAAACTACTGACTATAGAAAGTAAAAATATTGCAATTAAATAAATCAAAACAAGGTAAGCTATTTTTGAGTAAGAAGTGCCATACATACAGACAATATAAAACAGATCTTTTATATACGAGTTATACGACGCCCTTAATACAAGCAGACAGAAGCAGACCCATTCCCACTGGCAGCACCCGTTCACGAGCATGACGCATGAACCAGCCATCGCTTCGCTCAACCATATTTGAGGGAACGTAACGACCCGCCTCACACGACACCACCGCAGAAATGTTTGAAGTGAGCATGACATACTAAAGCTACCCATATCAAGTCGTCGAATCAAGAAGCCAGAAGTACGTTTTTAAGTAGGTAGGATACTTCTCACAATTTTATACTTAGAAAAGAAAATCACGATTCGAGTTTAATTAAAGGACTTTTATCTAGACCTATGAAAGAACCCCGGACTTTTTCTAATCAATACTGAGGTATTAGAGTAATAATTAACAATACAAAAGCTATGCCCATGCCTTTTTATCCTTCAAATAATCGTCAACAGTGTAATAACCTTTACTCATTAAATTGGATTTAACAGTATTTTTAAATTTTTCCAAGGGCAGTTCTGTGACTTGTTCTGGTATCTTATTATAAAAGGTAATACATCTACACAAAAAAGAGCTTCCGGTTTTATGCAGTCTGCGCCTTGGAACAGCAAGTTTGTTCTTGTTTCTTGTATTGAGTTTATGAACATTACTATTTTTTACAAAGCTATCTAAATTTTTCTTTACATACATTATATTTTCATAGATGTATTGGGAAGCTACTGTTAATATTTTAATTTCTTTAAATAGGTCACGAAGAGTATCTCTAGACCGTAAGTTGTATATAGCGCGCACTGCCCTTTTTTGTAAGATGAATATGTTATTAATATTAGCAGCTGAGCCCCACAACAACAAACCGTAGGTCATAATACTATGAAAATAACTGAAGTAAACCAATCTTGCTGTTTCAATGTCGGTCAGAAGCCTTATTTTCTTAACTGCAAAGGCAGCAGAGCTAAGTCTGCTTGACAGGATATCGATATGAGGGTCCCATTGCAACCGCGAGTCTATAGTAATACCTAAAAATTTTGTTGAGTCAACAAATTCGACTGCTTCACCATTTACATGTATAGTCATATGAACCTGCCTCACATTAGGAAGTGAAAATTTTACACATTTAGTTTTACTAGAGTTAAGCTTCAGATTATTAATAGTAAACCAATGCATCACCTTGGAAAGAGTGCTGTTTACATCGTCACTGCAGTTACATCCTCTATCAACTTTAAAAATTAAAGAAGTATCATCAGCAAACAGTACTATTTCACATAAGTTTTTAGTATAGTAAGGAAGGTCATTAATATAAATAAGAAAAAGCAATGGACCCAATATCGATCCCTGCGGCACGCCCATGGTAATGGGTGCTTCATAGGATTCTGTTTTATTTACAACAACTTTTTGGGTTCTCGCCGATAGATATGATTGCATAAGGCTTATTGCATTTTTTGATACACCATAATGTTCCAATTTATCTAATAAAGTACTGTGACTGACACAATCAAATGCTTTAGAGAGATCACAAAATATACCAATTGCATCTTGTTTACTCTCCCATGCTTCAAAGACGTGTTTGAGAAGTGCAATTCCAGCATCAGTTGTGCATCTACCACGAGTAAAACCAAATTGTTTCTCGTGAAGTAGTTTGTTGATAAGAAAATGTGCTAATAATTGATCATAAATGATCTTTTCAAAAATTTTGCTTAGTGCTGGCAAAATGGAAATGGGTCTAAAGTTAGCGGGATCGCTTTTGTCCCCAGATTTAAAAAGAGGGATGATTTTACTATATTTCATTAAGTCTGGAAATATCCCTTCATCAACACACTTATTGAAAATAAAAGCAAGATGGGGAGCAATGGTCGTTATTATAGACTTAATTATGTGAGTTGAAATGCCCCAGAGATCTTCAGTCTTTTTTATATTTATTGAATTAAATGTTTTAAGAATGGTATCACTATTGATATGTCTAAATTTAAATACATTATTGCACTTATCAACACATGATTCCAAGAGGGAGACAGCAATTTTTGGAGATGAATTTAAATTACTGGTAGTTGCAATAGGTATTTTAGAAAAGAAATCTTGAAAAATTGTTGCCACTCCTTCATCTGACTCAATAATTTTATTGTCTGATACTAATGAGTATTCACGGTCATTATTTTTAGTTTTCCCAGTCTCTTTATTTATAATATTCCAAGTGGCTCTTATTTTATTATCTGACTGATGAATTATTGTAGATATACATTTTGCTTTTGCTAAAGTACATACTTTATTAAACATTTTTGAATAGTTTCTTACATATTCATGAAATTCGGGATCATTTGAAATTGTTTTCTGACCATATAATTCAAACAACTTATTTCTGCTAACATATATGCCTGGTGTTGCCCAATCACTAAATTTCTTTTTAAAGTCTTTGGATTTAATAGATCTTTGCTTAAATGTTTTATCAAATTCTACTTTAATTAAATTAAATAAATCATCATAATGAGTATTGGGATTATCATTACTAGGTAAGCAAAGAGTTTTGGCAGTGACATTATTATGAAAATTTTCCAATTTATTTTTAGTTAGAGGTCTGCAGATTATATTACACTGATGAGGAACATGATGGTGCTCAAGGGAAGCTATTTGTCCGCTATGGTCAGAACGAATACAATTTATTATTTCTTTATCAAGTACATTACAGTTGCTAAAAATATTGTCTAGGCAAGTTTTAGATGTAGCAGTGATTCTTGTAGGTTCACAAAAGGTGTTTGCTAAATTGAAGGACTTAAACAAATTCAGAAACCTACTTGCAATTGAGGACGGCTTTAAGATGTCTACGTTAAAATCACCGCACACCACAATTTTTTTATTCTTTTTGATGACTAATTTTAGAGCGTCCTCCATAGCGGACTCAAATTGAGGGTAGTTACCAGTTGGTGGGCGATACACACAAATCATTATCAACTGATCTAATTCCACACATGACAGTTCAACGTGTTGTTCAATAGAGAGGGATATCACATCTTTTCGTTCCTTAAAATTCATATTGTTTTGCAAAATTATCAAAGATCCCCCTCTAGTGGTGGATTTCCTACTGAATGAACTAGCAATTTTATAACATTGAAATCCTGTAATTAATTCATATTCCTTAAGCCAGTGCTCAGTGACACATAAAATATTAACATTTTTTTCAGTTAAAAAAAGTTCTAACTCTAATTCTTTGCCAGAAAAGCCCTGAATGTTTTGGTGAACTATAGTTAAATATTTAGGCTTTTCCTTAGTCATTACACGGCTAGAGACTTCCTCTATTGTCTTGTTATGTAATTTAAATTACTAATAAAAGAATTACTTGGGACAAATGCCAAAGTGTTATTTTTAATGTCAACAATTTTTTGCTCAATAGGAGCAGGAGTAAAAATTGTATTATTATTACTTGGAACGGATTCCAAGGTCACATTCAAAATGTCAAAACTATTCTGCTCAATAGAAGCAGAAGTGATAGCCAAGTTCTTGGCTAAATGTTTAAAATAAAATGATAGCGCTAAAGCTACTTGTCTTTTAAAATAATTTGTAAGATAATATTTATCTTTTGTCAATTTAAAATTAAATATTAATTTATTTATGTCTATTATGTGACATCTCTGACTATTATAATAAGTCATATTGCTTAGTGTTAAATTCAAATTATATCTGATATTATTTTCTTCCTGTGGCAAGCTAGCACTGTAAGGTAGTGTAAACAATACAAATTTATTTATATTTAAACTGCATAACTTATTGTAGTATGAAATGAGATCCTTCTTGTTTACATTACCTCTTTGACCAACTAATATAATTAAATTGGTATTTTCATTTAAGTTTAAAGTTATTACTTTTCTCATAATGTCATGTAGGGTCGCACCCGGTATACAATAATTTAAAACTTTTTCTCCCAATTGATTATTGAATAAGTAGCCTAAATCTTTTCCAATTTCATCACACAACATAATGTTTGAACATTTGTTAGTGGCAAAGGAATTATTTTCACTTGTGCTTAAAATATTTACATGTTCTGAGATTAAGGGCTCATACACTGTTTGGTCTTGTAAATGGTCCCGAGCATCTAGGCCTGACGCTAAGGAGCTATCATTATGGGTTGAATGGTTTTCTGACAGAGAGGGGGTGGATAAACATTTAAGTGCCAGTATATATTCCCCTATCTCTTTTTTGGAACGGTCATAATTTTGGGTCATCCTGGATAATGACTCCTGTAATGAGTAAATTTTAGTATTTAACATAGCAATGTTATTTTCATATGTCAGTCTATTCTCATTGATTATAATTTGACATGTATCCAGCTTTTCAATTAGTTGTCTACGCTCTCTAATGTGACTAATATTTTTGAAAAAGTGTTTCTGCTTATTTAGTAACTTTTTTGTTTTTGAAATATACTTGTTAATTTTTACATATTTCTTTAGCTTGTTTCTACTACAACCAACCATTGCCTGACTCATAGTGCAATTAATTGAGTCTTCAGAAGTTAAATCAATTGTGATTGTTGGCTTATGGTTAAGTGAGGGAGAAACAAGTTTTGGGTCACAGCCGACTAACTCATCGTAAAGACTCAAGTTCTGAGTGACTACCGCTTGGTTTTGTTCTGACTCTAACTTATAAATACGGTTATTAGCGTCATGTAGCTGCTTTTCCAGTCCAGAGATGAGTCTGAGGGCCTTCTCATACTCATCTCTGCACTGGTCGAACCCATCGATATTAAATAAGTAGTGGGATTCGTTTCTTGTACTTTATAAATCTTAAATATTTCCGTCGACCAGTTAGGTGTATAACTTTTATCGAAACATGCTTTGTGCTTGCTTATTCTCACATAATCACCTACTTGAAATTTTGCACATTTTATATATTTTCTTAATTGAGCCAACTTTATATACGTTTGCATTATTTTTGCTTTGTTATCATGACAAACTGTAGCTGGAGGCTGACCAATGGTTCTGTGATTAGAGTTATTGTATTCAGATATCTTATTATTGAGAACTCCGTTATTCCATTTATAATTTCCATTCAAGTAAAATTCTTTGTACAATTTACTCTTCAAAGTTTTAATAAATCTTTCAACAATAGAGGCTTTTTTAGTAGAGTATGTAGAGTAATGATTAATATTGTACTTTTTCATAATATTTTGAAACTGGTCATTATAAAATTCTTTTCCATGATCAGTTTGTAGGTTTTTCGGAATACGTCCATCTTGTATTATTCTATTGAATGCTTTAGATACAAGTTGTTTATTTTTTTGCTTTAGCGCAACTGCCCATGCAAATTTACTAAAACAATCAATAACTACTAATATGTATTTATTACCACCATTTACTCTTGACATTGTTTGCATGTCTATTAAATCTGCTTGCCAAAGATCATCTATATCTTTAAGAAAGACATTTCTTCTAGGATAATTAACTCGAGCATCTCTACAGATTTCGTTTATGACATCTGCTTTGCTCATAATGTTTGTTAAATTTTCCTGCTATATCACTGATATATATATTTCTTTCCAGTTTTTTAATTCTTTCAGTCAAAAGTTGATTCAGCTTCTTTAAATTAACAATTTCATTTAAAATATCAAATTTAAATTGATCAATATATTTTTTGTCAATGGTGGTACTTAATATAGATTTTCTTGGCGGTGATGATGGCACTTCTCTAAGCGAATTTTTATTTTGAGTATTATTAAACTGATTCACAATTTTGGCAACACTCATGATCTATATCCTTCTTGTAACTAATATTAATTTATAAGGGCTAGTCTTTTTTATTCTTTTATAATGCCGGCTTCCTTAAGTTCCTCAATGATTGATAAAATTTCATTATCATGATTAGTATTACCAGCACATTTGGAAGCAATGAATATTTTTAACCTTTCAATCAATTCATTGGGATCGTCCCAAAATACGTAATCTGTATTATTTTTATATGTTTTATACTTTGGTATATAGCCACCGCTTTTCGTGTTCAGTTCATCATTTGACTCTTTACTTTTAGCATTATTTTCTTGAGAAAATAGTGGTTTAATAATGTGACGATATTTTAAACCTTTGTCACCCTTAATTTGGCCGTTCTGGCTAAAGTTTCTTTTATGAGCATTTGTGTAATGAAGTATGTCTTTATAGGTTATTTTATCTTTTTCAGTAACAGCTTTAAGATTAGGTTTTTTACGCATTAGTAGTTCTTTTAATCCTGGTGTTAATTCATAGCTTCTATTACCAATGCTCACTATATAGTTTTTATTCGACTGTTTGGCATCGCTTGTAGAAGAGAATGACACTTTGGTGTTTCCCATCATTAAGTTTTTACTTTGCCCACGTATTCCAAATGGCACATTTATATTTTTAGTCATCAATTCTTCTTTTTCTAGTGACATTAGAGTATCATTAATTTTTTTTGGAGGACTTCTATCTTCATCAGTATAGTCGTAATATTCTGAGCTATCATCTAAATCTTTTTGTACGTTTTTGCTAAAGTTATCATAGTCTAAAATCGAATTTTGATCTTCTAATTTGTCATGATTGCCCATATCAATGGAAACATTGAATGTAGGTTGATCTCTGTCATCAGCTTTAATAATTGAGTCCAAATTATCTGTGATAGGTTTAAATACCTTTTTGTATTGTAAATTAGCTTTATCTTCTTCACTTTTCATCATCTTTATTTTATTTTTTATATTTTCAACTGATTTAATCAGTTGTTTCTTAACATCTGCATCCATTAAGTCCGATTATATACAACCGTTCTTTGTTGATAGTTAAAATCAATTAACTGATTTTCAAGCGTTTGCCTTATTATATACCTTCATTATTTTATTCATAAATAAATAAATGTATCAAAGGCTTTTCTATATCTTCCATCATTAAGAGGACAGTCCTTATTTATCGTTAAAAAGCTAAATATATCCGACCATATCGTTTTGCAAAGTTTTTTAAATTCCAACCAGCTCATATCTGTAGTTACATGTTCATTATAGATGTGTTTTAAATTAATATCGTCTTGTTTGAAAATGATTAGAAAATTTACATTATCACGTATTAACTGTTTGGGTATTTTTGAATAAGTTTGCGATAGGTAAAAACAATCAATCTTTCTGTGCCTGCCCATGGAAAAGTAATTGCGAATATTTATCTGATTTTCGCATGCGACATCATCAAAAATCATTATTGAATTTGTAAAAGCATCTTCGGGTGAAATCACATCTTTGTTGTCATGAAATATCATTAATTTGGAGCAAGGTATCCGCTCCATAACTTGTCTTAAAAAGCAATACTTCGGTTGAAAGGCTGTTTTTGAGTATATGTAAATATGTTTAAATTTAAGACCATTTTCATGTAACAAAAGGTTTATCATAACATTGGTTTTCCCACAATTCGACGGGCCACAAACAATACAACGGATACTATTCGGTAATAAATCACCATGTCGATTTGGTTCCTTTGGTTGTGGAGGACAGATACACTCTAATTTTAACGTCTGTTTTTGTTTGAGAAATTTCATCTGGTATTTGAACTTGACCGCAGTGTTTCAAGGCATTCAGTACAATGACTTCAAGTAGTAGTGCTGAATTATATAAACCTTTTTTTAATTTATTAATCTATCGTATTAGTTTCGGGAAAAAAATAAAAGACTTTTTAAAATAATAAAATTTTATTCTTTGCATCACTTTACCGTTAATATGACAATCAAAGATTACAACATACATTAAAATCAAACATTAATAATGTATAAATACTACATACAAATTTAAACACTGAACTTAACTTAAGTGTGAGTAGTTATATTAATCGGAATACAATCTTATATTAAGTATCACTAGAATAATCTAAAAACATAGAATCATAATGACCCCACGGTAAAGTATTAATTTGATCATTAAGCACTTGTACTTTATCATCATTTCTGTCTAAAACTTTTTTATCTACTTGCTGAGAGAATAATACATGTTTTATTGATTTTATCATATTCATTTTACATCTGAGCATTTTATTAGTTGTTAACGCCTCATTGTAATCACTCAGTTCCAAGTCATTCACAGCTGCTTTAGATATACCCTTAGCTTTTTTAATTCTAGTTTTCATGCTATTTATACAATATAATTTAGGTCTCAGACCTGTAAATTCAGTAATTATATCACCACCCATCTCATCTTTGAATAATCCAGGAATTTTAGCATTAACTTGCGGAATTTGATACGGATTGTCTGTATTAAAATTACTTGTATCAAATTTTGAAATTTCGTTATTCATGTCTTGATAAAAGTCTTCAGTGTATATTAAATACAATAAACTATCGGTATCTGTGTAACATAGTTTCGCATTATTTTCATATTTGTTTTTTATAAAGTCGTAATGAAACTGATACATATGCTGCTTAGAGTATTCTAGAACCGTAAACCCGATATATATGGGTCTGTCTAAGAAAATTTTATCACGACTCAACTCCACGGCTATAAAGTTTTCAGAAAATATCGAAATACTTTTTAGGTTTGGTTTTGTAATCAGTTTTTCAGCATCTAGATGTTTATTTGTTTTATTTGTAGTTTCCTTCCATTTTGTTACTAATTTAACATCAGATTGTTTACGTTTGTTCTCAATAGTTTTTCCAAATATTGAATTATTTAATAGTTTAAAGAAGTCTTTTTCAAACGCTGTTTTAGAATTTTGACGGAGGGTTGTATTGAGATCAATATATTTTTTTAGAAAAGTTTCCTGACGAAAACTGAGTATACAATGAATTCTTTTTAAAATTAAACCGTTTTTCAAGCATTCTTTTAAGTGAGTATAGTGAATCACGTAATTGCATTTATCGTAAAGATTTGCAATCAATTTCGACGTTTTCCCATAAGGTGGTACTAACTTTTCAACGGCAAATGGTAAATCTTTATGTTTATCATGTAAATAGTTTGGGTAAGCCAAGTCTACTTCCAATATATAACCATAATCATTATCATCTGATACATTCATTACATTTAAGTTATTAATTTCATCTTGGGACAAGAATCTGAAGTCTGAAATAGGAAGCTTTTTGGTCATTGCATAACCGTAAAGGTTGTTACAATCAAGATATATCAAATAACTACTAGGATTTAAATCATTGAAATAAGGTAAGTATTTATTATTCGCCTCCGCATGACGAACCGTACATTGTGCTAGCCCGCCTCGTATTCCTCTCTCTAATAACTCATACATCTGTAAATCGTTAATTAACTCGAGTTCAACACCAGTAAAAAGTAGCATTGCATCCCAACTTAAACTTGGTGATGTAATGTAGTGTGCAGGATCTAAATTATAATAATGTAAACTTGTATTTCTAAATTTTTCAAATATATCACATAGCAATAGGACGTCACATTTTAAATATAAATCAGTGTATTCACCTAGGGACTTTATATTGAATGTTTTCCAAACAGTTTGAGCGTGTTTATATTCATCGTCACTTAAATGTTGATTACGTAAACTATTGAAAAAACTAATTTTTAAAGGGAGTTTTGTTTCTTCAAATTTAGACCAAGAATCTACATAATCATACGGATAAATACCTTTTTTCCTTAATAACTCAAATTGTCTTTTATCTTTAAACTCTAAAGATAAATTAACAAAATCGTTTTCAGATAAACTTTTACTTAATGTATCTAAACTAGAACTGAGAAATTGGAAAGAATCAATAAATTTTATTTGAATTGGTTGGTTATATTCTTCTGTTTTTATAACTTTCGTTATAGAGAGATACTTTTCTTTAGTTTTTGGTATTATTTTTATAGAGCCTTCATACTTTGCCAACTCTTTAATAAATAAATGTGAATCGTACCCAGATAAATTATGAAACACAACAGGAATGAATGAACAAACTTGGTACATCAGGTTACAATGAGAATGTGCCGCCCCTCTGTACTCAGATGTAATATGATCATGATCTCGAACTTTGTCATTCAATAATAATTGTTTGCATATATGACAAACTGTAGAATTTCGATACTGTGTCTCTTGCTCATTAGTTAAAGGGGTCATGCCTTTTTTATTCATTAAAATTTTGTGTAATCGTTTTGCATCCTTTATTAAACATTTAACAAAAATCTCTGCGCAATTTTCACCTCGATATGAAACGTACTTGTTTAATTGTTTATTATGAGAACAACATATATAATAAGCAAAACATGAAGGTTGATGTATTTTAATTTTCTGAGTATTGGATGGTGTGTTTTTTTCATTACAGTCAACCAACAGACACTCGAAATCAGCATAAATAACAAAATTAATTTTTTGCTGTCTTTCATAATGTTGAAATTTTAAAACAGTATTTCTTTCAGGTAAAACTGATAAAATTTTTGTACAATTGTGAGATTTATATTTCATTTCATTACTAAAAAATTGTAAACACATTTCACATAAGTAAACTTTGCCTTTAAAGCGAGTAACTTGACGCTTTACTAGGCGTACTAGATCTTTAATTAGACAATAGTGACCTTTATTGTTTTGCTCAATGTACAGTAAATTTACATGACATTCTTTTTTGTTTTTCGTAAGATAAAGAGGTCCAGTTACTGTACATTTTTTTTCTAAGCCATAAATATTAACACTTATGTTAGGATTATTTGTTTCAAATTTTTTTATATCATTTACTGTTGGAGGAAAGCTCATTCCCTCAGTATTTAAAACGGAAGAATAATGTGGGTAAGAATTAGTTCTACATACATTACTTTTTGCTGGGTATATTGCTGCAACTATACTCCATAAAAAACAACAATTATCTTGATTCTGGATGTTAATACAACTTTTAGTATTTTTAATGGATGAGGGTAGGCTTACATATGTCCCACCTCTCATAGGTGAATATTTATTCATGTTTATTTCAAGATGACTCATAGAAACATACATCCAGCCAGATTGACTGTGTTGAAACTCAGTTAATTTTGCTTTAATTTGATTTGATACGTCTATTAATAACTCATATAAATCAGTGTTCTTAAAAACAATGAAATATTTCACATTAAATGACTTCAGACAAATTTCATCTGATGTCGGTAGCATAAAGTTAGCAAACAATTCAAAATTCAATTTAATGGAATTGTGTTCATTCAATGTCATCGTAATTAACTTTATAATATCTTTCTGTTTATCGCTGAGAAAAGTCTCTGGATAGAGGTACTGTTCATTCTCAGCGACGTTCAGGCGATATGTTAACAGTCTGTTTTTAAATGCAGTTGCAATAATATTAATATTGTTGAATTGTGTTTTCAACAAACAATTTGCTTTATGCATATTAGTTCTCATGTGATATTGATACTGATTTTCTGGTATTAAAATTTTACATTCATAACAGTCTTTTAACTTTCGAGATCTTGATATGCTGTTGGGTGATACAGCTGTGAAAAAAAATAAAATTCAAATGTATTATTTATGATATATTAAGTATAATAATGGATGCATTATAATTATAAAGACACGAAAAATAAAAAGATGATAATTAATACTTATATGATAGGGACTTAAACAATAAAATTAGGCACTTTTTCACTAATAACTAACTCTCATACATGCCCATCAGAGTGGCGGGGCAATGTTTAAAGTCTTTTTCAGCCTCTCTCATGAAGCCTTTAATAAACCGCCACGGCTCCTTATCATCACTCATGCGAGTCTTAATTGTGGTTATAGCGTAGCGCCATCTGTTGATCGGCTGCACTTTTTTGATCTCCTCGGCATCATAGACTTTGAGTTCAATGTAAAATTTTCCGTGGGACATTTCCTTGACCTGTCTTGTGCAGCCCTTTGACTGCCTCTTAGTTAAATATGAATATAGCGGTGGTAGTGTTTTACCCGTTCTACTGCAGCTGGGTGAAGCGGTGTCTTCTTCGTCACTGCCGAATAGCTCGTGTGCGGTGAGACGAGCGGGCGGAGTGACTGGGTTGATTTTTATCTTCTGCTTCTTGGTGGTTGATCCTCCCTCGAGCGGTTTGCTAGGCTTACGCTTAGCCTTCTTTTCTTCTACAGGTGGTGGTGGTGGTGGCTGTGACTCTTCTTCTGAGTCACTTGACAAGAAAAGATCCTTGGCGAGAATTTCAGACCTGTAAACAAAATACAATTACATTTTAATTTGTTCAATGTTTATAGTATGTAACAGACTAAGTTGAAATAATATGTAGGTAAATTAATTATCTCTACTCGACACTCATAAGTGATAACATGAATGCAATATAAACACAATTTAATCCTATTTTCAGCATAAACGTACTTGCCTCATCCGGGAATCGAACCCAGGACACTGAGAGATCACTAATTATAATAACACTCAGACACGGAGCAAACACAAATAAATGCTTATCACTTAAGTGTTTGTCCCGGGTGAGGATCGAACCCACGACCTCTGGTTCACCACTCTGGCTCAGCACCACTGCGCCAATGGGTCCGTCAGTCTACAAACTTTTAACGGAGACAATAAAAATAGTTGGTACTTACATTTTTTTAATATAATTATCTTCACTGCAGATTCGAACTGTTAGAGCACTGGGCACCGGAGGCTTTGTCCCTTAGGAGGCAGGAGCTGTTCTGTGCTACCACGAGATAATCGTCGGGCTTAAATAATACAGGTCCACGTGGACTCTAAGCCTTATTAGTAAAATCACAGGTTCCAAATATGTAAAAACGCTGAGGTATTAGGTTTTATGTTTATATGCTAGTCTATTTGATATTAGGTACCACTTAGCTATATGTTTGCATGTGTGTTCACTATTTATCACACATGCTTACCTTATGTACCTCTTCGAGTTCGAACCCGAGACCTTTAGGTCTGTATGATACTACTCTGCTAAGCCGGTTGTTAACTGTCGTAGAAATAAATGCCATTAAAGCTCAATGGTTAGAGCACTCACTCGTCATGATTCTTAGTTGTAATAGTTTTACAAAAAACATAGGTCACCCTCACCCTTAAATTATTTATTGAATAAGGTAGGTAAGTATATAACTTTAGCAAGTTTCGATAAATCAAGTTAGGTTGATATAGCCATAATAGCTCAGTGGTTACATTCAGTCAGCCGGTGTGATCGGTTCGGTGCTCGATACATTGTTTTTTTCATATGAAATTGTATTAACTAGCTAATAAAGTTTTATGTTGAAAATAAATTTAGTGAATAAAAATCAAGTACCTATTTTAGATGGGAATCGAATTAGTACCTTTCACAATCCGAGGCGAATGCACCGCGCTTGGCTAACTGGCCTGGCCGTAGCTTACACTCGTCAAAAATTTATCGAATTTAATTATGATTTCAACTAATGTCATAATAGCTTAGTAATTAGAGTAGCCACTCGGACAGAAGAATGGCTCAGGTTCGATTCTTTCTCTTGATTTTTTTTATGCATTAATAGATGATAAATAGAACTTGGATCAGTGACTAATATAAGTGTTTATTTAACGCGAACTTGTAAGAACCATACTTATAAATAACTAGCGGTCGCCCATGACTTCGCCTGCGCGAACAGTTGCTTTTCTATACATACAATATTTTTTCTGGATAAAAGGTAGCCTACGTTCTGTACCCGTGAAACGTGTATGCAATTTTTTATGATTGGTTGAGATGTGAAAGCGTGACGAACAAACAACCCATTTTCACATTTAATAATATTACTTAGAGATGATACCTACATTAAAACAGTATGAGTATGGATGGACTAGATATCCGACATCATGAAGAAAACGTACGTATGTAAGTTCCTACTACAGTACGGCGCCGGCGGCATAAAGACGGTCTCAAGGTCAACATGTCCTATCGTGCTGTTAACTGTACTTGCTTACTTAGATCAGTTTAGTTTTCAACAGTCTGGTTTAACTTAGCTAATGACTTCATGAAAATTTCTTAATTAAAATTGATGACTTAAACAATATTTCGCCTTTTTATCTTGGACGAATTAACCACTGGACGCGAAATGACAGCCATATTCGCCTTTACCCCTTAGCCACTTACTGTGACCGATAGCCTCAGTAAACGATATCGCGGTGTCAGTGTTACGCGAGAGCTCGAGGCGAAACATTGATAGAAAAAATGGGCAAATGCTCCGTATTGTACTGCAAAAATACTAGTGGAAAATCAAGAAATGTTTCTTTTCACGCGTAAGTACATTTTCAACCTATTATAGTAGCTATTTCTTCGTAAAATAAATAAAATTTGGTATGTAAACAAAATATAACACGTCATTTTAAAAAAGTACTCATTGGTAAAGTAAATGCTTCATAAATGTTGCATTTAATTTGGTTGGATTATATCAGTCACTCATTCATTTGCTTGTCATTTTTTATTAGTAAGGGGCTGTTACAAATATCGATAAATAGTATCGATGTGATTGTAAAGTGAAGGATTTTAATTTAAGTTTTATAAAAAAATTATAAGCATCTTTAATTTTAATAGAAATGGGTATGAATTGAAAATAATTTTGCAGATTCCCAGTTGATCCAGTACGAAAAAGAAAATGGGTAGAAGCAGTTCGCAGGGAGACTACATGGATACCAACCAAACACCACCGTATATGCAGCATACATTTTCAAACAGAATGCTACAATGTTAATTCGTTAAAACAAAAAAAATTGAATAATGATTCTGTCCCGACATTGAATTTGCCTAAATTTGTAAGTACACAACACATACCAACCAAACGTTTCAGCTAGGTACTTCATACTAAAAGTTAACTAAATTCACCAAAATAATGTTAACTTAACCAAACATTTATCTTAAAAATGTTTGCTAATGAAATTAGTGTTATTATTTACTAAGAGTACTTTATTCGGAATGAAAGGTATCCTATGTCCTTCTCTGTACCCCTGACAACGTGTGACTCCTGACAACTCGAGTTCCTCCGTGCTTCGGAAGGCACGTTAAGCCATTGGTCGCGTCCATGTTAACATCCACCAATTCCCGTCGGGTCTGCATGATGGAGAGAGAGAGAGAGAAGAGAGAGAAACACATTTATTAACAACACACACACATACAGTAGACATGATGGGTTATGGATATGTCCCATCCACCCCTAAGTAAGGCCTGTGCCCCAGCAGTGGGAACATGCTTTTATTTGATTCCCGTTTTATTTAATTTAAATTAGTTCATCACCTGAATATACCATCTCCGCCCCTACAACCGGTAACGTTAATTTAACGGTATTTTTTCATACTTTCGTGTACTTTCATGTTACTTATACGTTACCGTAACATAGAAGCATTATTAACATATTATGTTACTAAGTGGCAAAATCTACGGCCTTACCCATACTCGTGATTATCGCACAATATCCTAACTAAACTCCTATTGTAAACCATTTATTATGGTTTCTATGAATTTGTGAGTGCATTTTTACCAGTTTTTCATTTAAGAATTCCACAGAGTAAAAGTCATGAAATAATTTACCAATATCCTATAAAAATTATGAAAGAACAATTTCGATGCAGTGTAATAAATCTTTAATGTTAGGTTATTAATAAGTAAACGAAAACAATTATTTCAAATATAAAGTAGTAATAAATATTACAAATTAAGTCCGCTTCAATATTAATCAAACACATGAATTCAATAAACTCATTAGGTTCATTCATTCATTCACTCTTTACAGTGTCGATAAAAAAATATCGACTTCTTTAAACACTATTGTCATTATTTGACAAGTGTAATCCCCCCTCGCCCCGCAAAAATTGGTTGAACGTGATTTCATACATTTTTCTTGCGTTTCGTGTCCAGTGGTTAATTCGTCCAAGCTTTTTATAGAATAGGTATTATAAATATCTAATCATTTAGTGACGTTTCAGTTATGTGGTTGGAATATTGTAGTTTCATATTAATTTTGCTTTGTCATCATAATATTGTCGCTGCTATATTTTTACATATAATGAACCTTAATGACATTTTTTTTTTCTATATGAATGTGAAGCATCTTAAAAAAAATACTACAATTTATTAGCGGAACGCCAGAGTCAGTCGCAAGCAATGGAGGTAAGTCACGTTAACATTAAAAATAAATACTTGTGTATGTGATGTCATTAATTGAGTACTTAACTACTTATATTTATTCATTATTTTCAGAATTCAAATGAATTATTCAATTTCATTCCTGTAAATCGGACGCTTGGAGCAGTGGAGTATACTCCTCAAGGTGAAGCAGCTACATGTACAAAAAAGAAGTTGAAGAAGAGTCACCTGCCTCAATCTTATATTAAAAAACCACATAAAAGCAGAGTTTCAAAAATAATACGGATTGAAATTTACGATGCGAACCAGCTCACGAATAGAAGTTTAGTGTGCACTTGTGATGCTAAAATTTGTACACAATACGTTGTCGAGAATATTTTTCTAGACAGTATTTATACAGGCACTAAAAACATAATAGCACAAATCCAAGACAGTATAGAGCAAGGATAAACGAACGAACAAAGTGAAATATATTTATAAGTACCTACCGTCACTTTTAAACTTTCGTTTTGCGACTAAAATATATCTTATGTTGTTATTACTTGAATAAATTTATTTCAATCAAACTACTCGTGTGTTTTATTTTAATAATTCCCTTTGTACAATTTAAAGTTAACAATGTATTAAAAAATTTGACTGACAGTATTTACTCATAAGTAAATAAGTATAAATATCTAGTACTTTATTTATTATGACGTGTCTTTAACTAGTACCTACTGACACCTTATTATAATAAGGCCTTAGAATAATAAAGCCAAGAATGATAGTATCCTAAAAGGCGGTCTGTCAAAAGTGAGGCAAAAATGAAATTTATGTGTGCGTGAGGTGCTTGTGTTTACGCTCGACGAAACGCACACAGCAAAAAACTAATGTTACCAGTACATGAAATTTTCCCTTAAAAGTAGGGAAATTGAAACCATCGTCGTACTTAGAGTTGCGATTGTGTAGATTTCACCATTTACATGTAACTAGAGTTTGCTTGTCATAACTAGAGACGGGCTAGGGTTTAAACCGAAATTTTATATATTATATATTTTTTAAATAAGATGTCGACTGTGCAATGCTAAAAATGACAAAATTAAAGATGGTGCGAACTTTTTTGTTTATGAACCGATTTTGATGAAACTCGATTTGGGGCATTATTTTGACAAGAAAACAGCAACGCAATGTTAAAAATATAAAAATCCAAAATGGCGGACAATTTTTTTGTTTGAGAGCCGATTTCGATGAAACTCGGTTCGGGGTATTATTTTAACAAGATAACAGCAACGCTATGTTAAAAATGTAAAACATCCAAGATAGCGGCCAACTTTTTTGTTTGTGGGCTGATTTTGATGAAACTCGGTTCGGGGTACTATTTTCGCAAAAAAAACAGCAACGCAATGTTAAATATATAAAAAAAAAACAAGATGGCGGCCAACTTTTTTGTTTGTGGGTCGATTTCGATGAAACCCGAGTTTCATCGAAATCGACCCACAAACAAAGGGCCAACTTTTTTGTTTGTGGGCCGATTTTGATGAAACTCGGTTCGGGGTACTATTTTCGCAAAAAAACAGCAACGCAATGTTAAATATATAAAAAAAATCAAGATGGCGGCCAACTTTTTTGTTTGTGGGTCGATTTCGATGAAACTCGGTTCAGGGCACTATTTTCACAAAAAAAACAGCAACGCAATGTTAAATATATAAAAAATTCAAGATGGCGGCCAACTTTTTTGTTTGTGGGCCGATTTTGATGAAACTCGGTTCGGGGTACTATTTTCGCAAAAAAACAGCAACGCAATGTTAAATATATAAAAAAAATCAAGATGGCGGCCAACTTTTTTGTTTGTGGGTCGATTTCGATGAAACTCGGTTCAGGGCACTATTTTCACAAAAAAACAGCAACGCAATGTTAAATATATGAAAAATCCAAGATGGCGGCCAACTTTTTTGTTTGTGGGCCGATTTCGATGAAACTCGGTTCAGGGCACTATTTTCACAAAAAAACAGCAACGCAATGTTAAATATATAAAAAATTCAAGATGGCGGCCAACTTTTGTGTTTGTAGGCCGATTTCGATGAAACTCGGTTTGAGGTACTATTTTAACAAAAAAACAGCAACGCAATATTAAATATATATAAAATCCAAGATGGCGGCCAACTTTTTTGTTTGTGGGCCGATTTCGATGAAACTCGGTTCAGGGCACTATTTTCACAAAAAAACAGCAACGCAATGTTTAATATATACAAAATTCAAGATGGCGGCTAAATTTTTTGTTTGTGGGCCGATTTCGATGGAACTCGGTTCGAGGTACTATTTTAGCAAGATAACAGCAACACTATGTTAAAAATGTAAAACATCCAAGATAGCGGCCAACTTTTTTGTTTGTGGGCTGATTTTGATGAAACTTGGTTCGGGGTACTATTTTAACAAAAAACAGCAACGCAATATTAAATATATAAAAAATCCAAGATGGCGGCCAACTTTTTTGTTTGTGGGCCGATTTCGATGAAACTCGGTTCAGGGCACTATTTTCACAAAAAAACAGCAACGCAATGTTAAATATATACAAAATTCAAGATGGCGGCTAAATTTTTTGTTTGTGGGCTGATTTCGATGGAACTCGGTTCGAGGTACTATTTTAGCAAGATAACAGCAACTCAATGTTAAAAATATAAAAATCCAAGATGGCGGCCAACTTTTTTGTTTTTAGGCCGATTTTTATGAAACTCGATTTGGGGCAATGTTTTAACAAAAAACAGCTATGCAATGTTAAAAATATATAAAAATCCAAGATGGTGGTCAACTTTTTTGTTTGTGGGCCGATTTTGATGAAACTCGGTTCGAGGTTCTATTTTAATAAGATAACAGCAACGCAATGTTAAAAATATAAAACATCCAATATGGCGGCCAACTATTTTGTTTGTGAGCTGATTTTGATGAAACTCGGTCTAAATAGTCACTTTTGTGGTATGGGAGCCTTCAATCACGTTTGTTGTATGAGAACCCTCTTTAATATTTTTTTCTGTTTTTAGTATTTGTTGTTATAGCGGCAACAGAAATACAACATCTGTGAAAATTTCTCCTGTCTTTCTATCACGGTTCATGAGATACTGATCCTGATGACAGATAGATAGACAGATGGACAGCGGAGACTTAGTAATAGGGTTCCGTTTTTACCCTTTGGGTACAGAACCTGGTGGCTAACTTTCTTATTTGTTTTTCTTTTTTTTCAACCGAGTTACATCGAAATAAACCCAAAAACATAGTTCACCGCTACCAACCCTTTGTCATTTTTAGGGTTCCGTACCCAAAGGGTAAAAACGGAACCCTATTAGTAAGACTCCGCTGTCCGTCTGTCTGTCTGTCACAAGGCTGTATCTCATGATCCGTGATAGCTAGACAGTTGAATTTTTTACAGATAATGTATTTCTGTTGCTGCTACAAGAACAAATACTAAAAAAAGAATAAAATATATGTTTAAGGGCTGCTCCCATACAGCAAACAGTATTTTTTGCTGTTTTTGGTACAAAACCCTTCATGCGCGAGTCCGACTCGTACTTGGCCGACTTTTAACATTTTTATTTATATTGATATTGCTGTTTTCTTATCAAAATAGTACCCTGAACCAAGTTTAATCAAAATCGGCCCACAAACAAATAGTACGATGTTATCTTGGATTTTTTTATATTTTTAACATTGGGTTGCTGTTTTCTTATCAAAATAGTATCCCGAACCGAGTTTCAGCGAAAGCGGCCCACAAACAAAAAAGTTGGCCGCCATCTTGGATTTTTTATATGTTTAGCATTGCGTTGCTTTTTTCTTGTTAAAATAGTACTCCGAACCGAGTTTCATCGAAATCGGCCCACAACCAAAAAAGTTGGCTGCCATCTTGGATTTTTTATATTTTTAACATTGCGTTGCTATTTTCTTATCTAAATAGTACCCCGAACCGAGTTTCATCGAAATCGACCGACAAACAACAAAGTAGGCCACCATCTTTGAATTTTTAACATTGCGTTGCTGTTTTGTTGTCAAAATAGTACGCCGAACCAAGTTTCATCGAAATCGGCCCTCAAACAACAAAGTTGGCCGTCATCTTGGATTTTTTTATATTTTTAACATTGCGTTGCTGTTTCCTTGTTAAAATAATATTCCGAACCGAGTTTCATCGAAATCGGCCCACAAACAAAAAAGTTGGACGCCATCTTAGATTTTTTATATTTTTAACATTGCGTTGCTGTTTTCTTGTCAAAATAGTACCCCGAACCGAGTTTCATCGAAATCGGCCCACAAACAACAAAGTTGGCCGCCATCTTGGATTTTTTATATTTTTAACATTACCTTGCTATTTTGTTGTCAAAATAGTACCCCGAACCCAGTTTCATCGAAATCGGCCCTCAAACAAAAAAGTTGGCCGCCATCTTGGATTTTTTATATTTTTAACATTGCGTTGCTGTTTTTTTGTCAAAATAGTACCCCGAACCAAGTTTCATTGAAATCGGCCCTCAAACAACAAAGTTGGCTGCCATCTTAGATTTTTATATTTTTAACATTGCGTTGCTGTTTCCTTGTTAAAATACTACTCCGAACCGAGTTTCATCGAAATCGGCCCACAAACAAAAAAGTTGGCCGCCATCTTGGATTTTTATATTTTTAACATTGCGTTGCTGTTTTCTTGTCAAAATAGTACCCCGAACCGAGTTTCATCGAAATCAGCCCACAAACAAAAAAGTTGGCCACCATCTTATATTTTTTATCATATAATTTTTTTCAAATGAGAACATTGCGTTTTTTCAATGCTAGCAACCCTTTTAGTAGATAAGTAGTTGTCGAATTGCGTGGAATCTTAATTATGTAATTGAGATGTGTTTAACTTTTAATTGATCAACTAAGTAAATGCGGGGGATATTTTTTCCCCGTACTGGCAACATTTTCATAAAATATGAAGTGACAAAAATAGTTATTTTTGATGAATGATTTACGTAAAAATGTAAGTGAAAACACGTTAATTAGACGTGAAATGTTATCTACAATCTTTCTAGTGTTTTTTCGATGTAATGTGATCTGATTGTGACATCCGTTCATTGCGCAAACCCTCATTTTTATTGAAATTTTCGGGAGTTGTGTTCGACACGAATATCACTTGAGAAATGGCGGGCCGAATAGTCATACTTAGCCATTCTGGCTCAGTTTGAGTTGCCTCACCATACGGACGCGGACTAGGTATCTGGGTCTTATTAATCTAAGAATAAGGCGCAAGACATAAAAGCGTGGTTGCAAATATCACTGCGTTCACTCTCCTTTCGCATGCGAAGCAAATATTTTTAAATACTGCGCCAAGAAAAAAATAATACTGACAATGAATCGAATGAATCAATCAATATTAATCTTATATTGAATTTATGATTATCGATAGTTTATTCAAGTTTTCTACATCTAAAGACAACAAGAGTATCAGACTGGAAAATAATAACAATTACCTGGGTACGATGAATAGGTGGATGCAATCATGAATAGACAAAAAAAAATTAAAATTAGGGTGCCTAGATCTTTTTTGATCTAGGTACCCTAATTTTAATCTACTAACTTTCTTTGACACCTTGACTTCAAATCCTTTTTGGAATCCTTTTTGGTATTGATGTAGGCATTGACGTTGCTATTGATGTTGGTATTGATGTTGGTATTGATGTTGGTATTGATGTTGGTATTGATGTTGGTATTGATGTTGGTATTGATGTTGGTATTGATGTTGGTATTGATGTTGGTATTGTTGTTGGTATTGATGTTGGTATTGATGTTGGTATTGATGCTGGTATTGATGCTGGTATTGATGTTGGTATTGATGCTGGTATTGATGCTGGTATTGATGCTAGTATTGATGCTGGTATTGATGCTGGTATTGATGCTGGTATTGATGCTGGTATTGATGCTGGTATTGATGCTGGTATTGATTCTGGTATTGATGCTGGTATTGATGCTGATATTGATGCTGATATCGATGCTGGTATCGATGCTGGTATTGATGCTGGTATTGATGCTGATATTGATGCTGATATTGATGCTGGTATCGATGCTGGTATCGATGCTGGTATTGATTCTGGTATTGATGCTGGTATTGAAGCTGGTATTGATGATAATGCTAATGATTCATGATTATGATAATGATAATGCTTATTTATTCGCAAACTGATGAAGCCACATGATATCCAACCACATATTTTTTTTTTTTTTTTTTTTTTCCTGTGGCAACACCGACGGCACCAGTTGTCAAATTTTGCTCCCGTATTTAAATTTGAAATATTTTAATTATTAGCATAATAATTGTGGCTAATTCCATTGAATCACGTAACATTTACGTATAAAATTAAGTGTAGTGAAAACCAACAGTGAGTTGTTTGTGTATTTTGTGTGTTTTGTGACGTCGAACTACGGTCACTTTCACTTACCGGTATGACATGACATTGCATTTTTATCTGTAAATCATTGTTATCTCTTTCAAAGTAGTAATTTTTGTATGTGCTTTTAGTCTAATCTGTTCAGTTTATAACTAGTAAGGCTACATTTAAGGCCGATAGTGTAGTGTTATCATTTGGATAACCTCACTATAGTTGATTAAACATCCCCTTGGAATTACTTAGGTTTAACAAACACCTTTTTATTTTCACAATGTTGACCCGTAAGGCCGCATCTCGCCAGGAGGAGGCTAAACTCCATCAAACCCTACAGGAACTAAAGGCCACCAAGGAGTTGGTTAAGCAACTGCATTTGGAAAGAGATGAGAATGAAAAGGAATTGTTAGATGTGCTTCAAAGCAATACACAACTCAAAAAGGAAATGTCTGAGTTACATTTGTCACAACAGAATATGTTTGAGGAACGTAATAGGTTACAAACTTTAATCGATGGGTTCGACCAGTGCAGAGATGAGTATGAGAAGGCCCTCAGACTCATCTCTGGACTGGAAAAGCAGCTACATGACGCTAATAACCGTATTTATAAGTTAGAGTCAGAACAAAACCAAGCGGTAGTCACTCAGAACTTGAGTCTTTACGATGAGTTAGTCGGCTGTGACCCAAAACTTGTTTCTCCCTCACTTAACCATAAGCCAACAATCACAATTGATTTAACTTCTGAAGACTCAATTAATTGCACTATGAGTCAGGCAATGGTTGGTTGTAGTAGAAACAAGCTAAAGAAATATGTAAAAATTAACAAGTATATTTCAAAAACAAAAAAGTTACTAAATAAGCAGAAACACTTTTTCAAAAATATTAGTCACATTAGAGAGCGTAGACAACTAATTGAAAAGCTGGATACATGTCAAATTATAATCAATGAGAATAGACTGACATATGAAAATAACATTGCTATGTTAAATACTAAAATTCACTCATTACAGGAGTCATTATCCAGGATGACCCAAAATTATGACCGTTCCAAAAAAGAGATAGGGGAATATATACTGGCACTTAAATGTTTATCCACCCCCTCTCTGTCAGAAAACCATTCAACCCATAATGATAGCTCCTTAGCGTCAGGCCTAGATGCTCGGGACCATTTACAAGACCAAACAGTGTATGAGCCCTTAATCTCAGAACATGTAAATATTTTAGCAAGCACAAGTGAAAATAATTCCTTTACCACTAACAAATGTTCAAACATTATGTTGTGTGATGAAATTGGAAAAGATTTAGGCTACTTATTCAATAATCAATTGGGAGAAAAAGTTTTAAATTATTGTATACCGGGTGCGACCCTACATGACATTATGAGAAAAGTAATAACTCTAAACTTAAATGAAAATACCAATTTAATTATATTAGTTGGTCAAAGAGGTAATGTAAACAAGAAGGATCTCATTTCATACTACAATAAGTTATGCAGTTTAAATATAAATAAATTTGTATTGTTTACACTACCTTACAGTGCTAGCTTGCCACAGGAAGAAAATAATATCAGATATAATTTAAATTTAACACTAAGCAATATGACTTATTATAATAGTCAGAGATGTCACATAATAGACATAAATAAATTAATATTTAATTTTAAATTGACAAAAGATAAATATTATCTTACAAATTATTTTAAAAGACAAGTAGCTTTAGCGCTATCATTTTATTTTAAACATTTAGCCAAGAACTTGGCTATCACTTCTGCTTCTATTGAGCAGAATAGTTTTGACATTTTAAATGTGACCTTGGAATCCGTTCCAAGTAATAATAATACAATTTTTACTCCTGCTCCTATTGAGCAAAAAATTGTTGACATTAAAAATAACACTTTGGCATTTGTCCCAAGTAATTCTTTTATTAGTAATTTAAATTACATAATAAGACAATAGAGGAAGTCTCTAGCCGTGTAATGACTAAGGAAAAGCCTAAATATTTAACTATAGTTCACCAAAACATTCAGGGCTTTTCTGGCAAAGAATTAGAATTAGAACTTTTTTTAACTGAAAAAAATGTTAATATTTTATGTGTCACTGAGCACTGGCTTAAGGAATATGAATTAATTACAGGATTTCAATGTTATAAAATTGCTAGTTCATTCAGTAGGAAATCCACCACTAGAGGGGGATCTTTAATAATTTTGCAAAACAATATGAATTTTAAGGAACGAAAAGATGTGATATCCCTCTCTATTGAACAACACGTTGAACTGTCATGTGTGGAATTAGATCAGTTGATAATGATTTGTGTGTATCGCCCACCAACTGGTAACTACCCTCAATTTGAGTCCGCTATGGAGGACGCTCTAAAATTAGTCATCAAAAAGAATAAAAAAATTGTGGTGTGCGGTGATTTTAACGTAGACATCTTAAAGCCGTCCTCAATTGCAAGTAGGTTTCTGAATTTGTTTAAGTCCTTCAATTTAGCAAACACCTTTTGTGAACCTACAAGAATCACTGCTACATCTAAAACTTGCCTAGACAATATTTTTAGCAATTGTAATGTACTTGATAAAGAAATAATAAATTGTATTCGTTCTGACCATAGCGGACAAATAGCTTCCCTTGAGCACCATCATGTTCCTCATCAGTGTAATATAATTTGCAGACCTCTAACTAAAAATAAATTGGAAAATTTTCATAATAATGTCACTGCCAAAACTCTTTGCTTACCTAGTAATGATAATCCCAATACTCATTATGATGATTTATTTAATTTAATTAAAGTAGAATTTGATAAAACATTTAAGCAAAGATCTATTAAATCCAAAGACTTTAAAAAGAAATTTAGTGATTGGGCAACACCAGGCATATATGTTAGCAGAAATAAGTTGTTTGAATTATATGGTCAGAAAACAATTTCAAATGATCCCGAATTTCATGAATATGTAAGAAACTATTCAAAAATGTTTAATAAAGTATGTACTTTAGCAAAAGCAAAATGTATATCTTCAATAATTCATCAGTCAGATAATAAAATAAGAGCCACTTGGAATATTATAAATAAAGAGACTGGGAAAACTAAAAATAATGACCGTGAATACTCATTAGTATCAGACAATAAAATTATTGAGTCAGATGAAGGAGTGGCAACAATTTTTCAAGATTTCTTTTCTAAAATACCTATTGCAACTACCAGTAATTTAAATTCATCTCCAAAAATTGCTGTCTCCCTCTTGGAATCATGTGTTGATAAGTGCAATAATGTATTTAAATTTAGACATATCAATAGTGATACCATTCTTAAAACATTTAATTCAATAAATATAAAAAAGACTGAAGATCTCTGGGGCATTTCAACTCACATAATTAAGTCTATAATAACGACCATTGCTCCCCATCTTGCTTTTATTTTCAATAAGTGTGTTGATGAAGGGATATTTCCAGACTTAATGAAATATAGTAAAATCATCCCTCTTTTTAAATCTGGGGACAAAAGCGATCCCGCTAACTTTAGACCCATTTCCATTTTGCCAGCACTAAGCAAAATTTTTGAAAAGATCATTTATGATCAATTATTAGCACATTTTCTTATCAACAAACTACTTCACGAGAAACAATTTGGTTTTACTCGTGGTAGATGCACAACTGATGCTGGAATTGCACTTCTCAAACACGTCTTTGAAGCATGGGAGAGTAAACAAGATGCAATTGGTATATTTTGTGATCTCTCTAAAGCATTTGATTGTGTCAGTCACAGTACTTTATTAGATAAATTGGAACATTATGGTGTATCAAAAAATGCAGTAAGCCTTATGCAATCGTATCTGTCGGCGAGAACCCAAAAAGTTGTTGTAAATAAAACAGAATCCTATGAAGCACCTATTACTATGGGCGTGCCGCAGGGATCGATATTGGGTCCATTGCTTTTTCTTATTTATATTAATGACCTTCCTTACTATACTAAAAACTTATGTGAAATAGTACTGTTTGCTGATGATACTTCTTTAATTTTTAAAGTTGATAAAGGATGTAACTGCAGTGACGATGTAAACAGCACTCTTTCCAAGGTGATGCATTGGTTTACTATTAATAATCTGAAGCTTAACTCTAGTAAAACTAAATGTGTCAAATTTTCACTTCCTAATGTGAGGCAGGTTCATATGACTATACATGTAAATGGCGAAGCAGTCGAATTTGTTGACTCAACAAAATTTTTAGGTATTACTATAGACTCGCGGTTGCAATGGGACCCTCATATCGATATCCTGTCAAGCAGACTTAGCTCTGCTGCCTTTGCAGTTAAGAAAATAAGGCTTCTGACCGACATTGAAACAGCAAGATTGGTTTACTTCAGTTATTTTCATAGTATTATGACCTACGGTTTGTTGTTGTGGGGCTCAGCTGCTAATATTAATAACATATTCATCTTACAAAAAAGGGCAGTGCGCGCTATATACAACTTACGGTCTAGAGATACTCTTCGTGACCTATTTAAAGAAATTAAAATATTAACGGTAGCTTCCCAATACATCTATGAAAATATAATGTATGTAAAGAAAAATTTAGATAGCTTTGTAAAAAATAGTAATGTTCATAAACTCAATACAAGAAACAAGAACAAACTTGCTGTTCCAAGGCGCAGACTGCATAAAACCGGAAGCTCTTTTTTGTGTAGATGTATTACCTTTTATAATAAGATACCAGAACAAGTCACAGAACTGCCCTTGGAAAAATTTAAAAATACTGTTAAATCCAATTTAATGAGTAAAGGTTATTACACTGTTGACGATTATTTGAAGGATAAAAAGGCATGGGCATAGCTTTTGTATTGTTAATTATTACTCTAATACCTCAGTATTGATTAGAACAAGTCCGGAATTCTTTCATAGGTCTAGATAAAAGTCCTTTAATTAAACTCGAATCGTGATTTTCTTTTCTAAGTATAAAATTGTGAGAAGTATCCTACCTACTTAAAAACGTACTTCTGGCTTCCTGACTCGACGACTTAATATGGGTAGCTTTAGTATGTCATGCTCACTTCAAACATTTCTGCGGTGGTGTCGTGTGAGGCGGGTCGTTACGTTCCCTCAAATATGGTTGAGCGAAGCGATGGCTGGTTCATGCGTCATGCTCGTGAACGGGTGCTGCCAGTGGGAATGGGTCTGCTTCTGTCTGCTTGTATTAAGGGCGTCGTATAACTCGTATATAAAAGATCTGTTTTATATTGTCTGTATGTATGGCACTTCTTACTCAAAAAATATAATTCTTAATAGCTTACCTTGTTTTGATTTATTTAATTGCAATATTTTTACTTTCTATAGTCAGTAGTTTAGTGAAAGACCTATGAAAAGCTTTTGGATATAAATTTTCAATTCGATGCCTTAACATAGGTAGTCTTAGTATGTCATGCTCTCTTTAATCATTTCTGCGGTGGTGTCGTATGAGGCGGGTCGTTACGTTCCCTCAAATATGGTTGAGCGAAGAGATGGCTGGTTCATGCGTCATGTTCGGGAACTGGTGCT
Organism: Agriphila tristella; assembly: GCA_928269145.1. Lineage (NCBI taxonomy): Eukaryota > Metazoa > Arthropoda > Insecta > Lepidoptera > Crambidae > Agriphila > Agriphila tristella. Next base: position 5,281,279 of record OV743448.1, on the reverse strand, counting down.
GCCAGTGGGAATGGGTCTGCTTCTGACTGCCTATCTTAATGCATATTGAATTGTATGTTTTTCTTTTATTTTTATCCTAGACTGAATAACAAGTTCAAACTTTGAATTTAGCTTAAAATCTGTAAATTGATTAAGAAATTTGAAACTCATTAAGAAATGAGCTAATTCAATAATGTTATTTATTTGTTAATCTTTGTTAATATAAAGTCTGGAAACGATATACATATTTGTAAATATCGTTCCATCTGATTGATAAGCTGACAAGTTTTTTGCGCCCATTTTTCTTGTCAGTTAAAAGACGTCATAATGGGTGGTAGGGTAAAAGAATTGACGATTTAAAAATGCTTATTATGTGAGCTTATTTAAATAAAATATATTTCACTTTCACTTTCACTTTCACTTTCACATATTTGTTTAATAGAATTCTTTTCTAATCATACATTGATTGATTTTAATTGTAGACATTAGTAATAAGTATAGTGGTTTAGTGCTTTGACTGTTTTTGGGCTACTATTTTTGCCCAGTCCAAGTTTTGACCATATGAATAAATTTATTTATTATTTGACTTTGTTGTTGTGGCTGATGGCCATCAATAGGCAGTGGTTTTGAAAATAATATAGTTATATAACTGTTTCAAGTCAGATTGGCCGAACGGTTTGTGTAAAGTGCAAAAAACCACTGTTCAAAAATCCACTGAATTTAATACCTTTGTGATTGCTGATAGCAATAGAACCAAATTATACCCTTACTTGTATTCAAGTCTGACGTGAACTCCACTTTTTAATAATAATTTAAAACGCTGCTAAGCCACATGCTTGGTATCGAATCATCTCACTGGCAGCGGGTGAATGTGATCGGTATGTCTATGTATGATTTGGCAGTTGTGTTTATTCCATTTAGTACAAATAAATAAAAATAAAATAAAAATAAAAATAATTTATTTTCAGACCAAAGATCCATAGTTTGTTAGTAACAATAATATTTGAAACGCTGTTAAGCCACATGCTTGGTACCAGAATCATCTCACTGGCAGCGGGTGAATGTGATCGGTATGTCTATGTATGATTTGGCGATGAATGTTATAGGTATACCAGGTACACGATATTCGCTGGTCGGCCTTATGCTTGGTACTGGTTGATCTCACTGGCAGCGAGTGAATGTGATCAGTATGTCTATGTATTTGGCAATCGTGGCCTCGGTACATGGTATTCGCTGGTCGGTCAGATGCTTGATGTCAGTTATTCTCACCAGCAGCGGGTGAATGTTATTGGCATGTCTAGGTGTCTGGCAATACCTACTAAAAAGTTGTTGTTATAAAAATGGAATAAAAAGTTTATTAATTAATAAAAAAAGAAAGGTGGAGTAAACGTATTATTATATTAATAAAAGAAAGTGTCTCACGGATTCCGGTTAAATTCCTGTTAAGTTTGTTGACAACTAATTTCATTTCTTTAATTTCCTTAATTCTTAGATTCAAAGTGTTGAAAATATTATTAACCGAAACTGGCGGAAACTCGTGAGATTTATCAAAGTACTAAATTACTCATTATGAAACAATGTTCAAAATATACTTAAAAATGGGTATGTATTGCAATAATGTTATGATATATAAGAATAAAATAAACATTGTATTTTTTTTCTTTTCTATATTTTTATGTACACACGACAGCGCGTCAGGTTATACAATTAAGCTGCGAAAACAGCTTTTATTATAGGGCATAAAAGCGGCCTCAAGGGCAACATGTATAGTCTGAGGTGCCGTTGTGTGTACTTCGAGGACGAAGTACTGTCAGTATGGCCGTAATAGATTAGTGATAATAAAACTATGGAAAATAATGTAATGTCATAGTTAGAATGATTGATGTAAACCTTATTATTTGTTTGTAAGTTTATGTAATACTTAAATCATTATTTGTTGCTAAGTTTATTAAAATGATTTGATTTGATTACGTGATCCATGACGATCTGCTACCGTTTCCTGTTATTCGATTATTTTTGCCTAATTGTTATAAAAAGGAATTGATTTGATGTTGGTCTGCTACCGTTTCCTTTTATTCAATTGTCATTTTAAAATAGGTATAAAATAGATATCTTTATTATTAATTCAATGATAAATAATGTTAATTATATTATATTTTAATTGTCACAGGCTATTTATTTAATTAATGGTTATTTGTATAAAAGTATTGATTTGATCGTTTGGCGCCATATGGCAGACTTGTTTTCTGTAATGCTTACTCCTGATTGGTTGTTAAAATATTGGCGGGATATATCTTGCTCCTGCGGAGCGTAGCTTATTTTTAGTCACATTCTACTGTAGTGAGTCAAGTGAAAAGGTTGTGGAACAGAAAGTTAAGTATTATTCTAACATGTTTTATTTCTACTGTTCACATTATTCCATTCAATTATCCATTATTTTCTGTGTTTAATGCTTGTGTTGCATAATGAACGTTAGTGTTACGTTAATTGTGTTACTTATTTGATGTGGTTAATAGAATTGTTGCTTATTGAACGTTCATTTTTTGTTAAATGTGTTATATATCTAAGTTAATTTGGTTGATAGAATTGTTGCTTAATGAACGTTCCGATTATGTTAATTATTTAAGATAATAAATTATTTGAACAATTGTTAAAGGACTTCTTACGTTTTATTAATAGTATTTCCCCTTAGTTTTCCTACATCCAGTTAGTCTATATTCAGTTAAATAGTCTACATTCAGTTAAATAGTCTACATTCAGTTCAATAGTCTACATTTAATTCAATAGCTTACATTAATTGCACTTTAAACTAAAGAGATATAATAGACAATAGCTTAGTTTTTGATTATATATTGCTCTATCTTACAAAAGCTATCACATGATTTTATTACAAAGTTCCAATGGCTTTCTTCAGGCTCCTTCATCAGCCCCTTGGATATTATTCTCCAACAGAGTACTTGCCAAGACGATTCTAACGAGCCCAAACACGATGGGGTTGTATGGTTTCAGCATAGTGTTCCTGTGGCGTTCTTCCGGCTCCATCGTCAGATCAGCTCAATGATACCATAATATTAGATTACCTTCTAGTTATGACCTGTGTTCAAAGTTTCAAGTCTCTAGTTCATCGGGAAGTTAGTATAAAATCGATTGCAAAATTTGTGCTCAAACAAACAAACGAAAACACAAACAAACGAGCAAGCAAACTTTATAAAAACGTGGAAAAAGTATTAATTGTAAATATAGAACTACCTAAGTACTTAAGTTTATATTAAACAGTTTAAAGTAATAAGTATGTCTCCGACCAACCATACAGTTTGGTCACCCTAATGAAGAAAGAGATAGAATTATCTACTTGACCTCTCTGTCGGCTCGTTTTGGGGCGAAGAGCTCAATCTGGTTTATACCGAACGGATTTGCTACATCTATGGTTCCTAAAATCACGAGCGTCTCGCGACGCGACAGTAATAATTTGGCACCCACGTGAAGGCGCGAAATTTTTGTTTTTTTACTTTATTGTTGTTTGATTTCCTCACAAATTCACAATCGAAGTGAAAGGCAGAAAAATCGACCGATAGATACTTACAAGTGTATCAAAATTTCATCATTATGGAAAACAAGCAAAAACGCAAAGTCCGAGTTTTATTTATTTCCTCGCAAATATGTTATAAAACGACGTATGACATACGTGCGCGCAAACAACATTTGAATTATAACAGCTTTGTTCTTTAATATTTCAACCTCAGCAGTTTCTAACATATTTATAACTTGGATGAATTTGATAAGTATATCAAATATGGAATAAGCCCAATATTGGGGCCAAACAGAGAATTAATAGAATTTTATATGCCAGAGTCATTCAAGAAACTTAGAATAATAAAATAAATATGATAAAACGGTTCGTGTAATTTTGGATGGTACAGAAATTCCAGTACAGAAACCTGAAATTACTATTGCACAGAAGGCATCATCAGGCAACTATAAACACGGAAATTCACACTCAGTTGCTTTGTTAAAATTTAAATCATATGCTTCTAATCTGAAATAAAAAGATTACTTGTAAATCTTACACGAAATTTAAAGAAATGTAATGCTTGTTAGCAATTTTTTGTAAGTTGCTATAAACTTTCTTGCCTGTTGTTTTGGCTTTTCTTTTCCGTAATTCTTCTTTTATATGAGCTAAAGTTAGCATAGAATACATTGTTTGTCCGCAAAACCGAAAAAAATATAATCTAAGAAAGTAAAATCACGTAATACACAGTCAAGACAATATAAGCTCAAACTGACAATTGTTCCAAAGACTGAGCGCCATCTGTAATTCACTTTGCCTTCGCCTCCCCATTAGGTATACGGTTCGTGGATACTATTTTTTGCTAGTGCGGCAGTACTGGGAAATATTTTCTGTTCTCTCTCTACAAGTCTCTCTATCATCTATTATGATAACTAGGTATAGTTTGAGAAGGCATTTATGATTATGTTTTATCTGTAAGTATACTTTTTTGAAACCGATATTTATTCAGATAAAAATATTTCAATTGAGCCTAGTAGCCATACCTACTTACGGAACTCTAAAAAAGACCCCCTATATCTGAACTATACAGTAGGTATGTCGGGATTCTTATTATTTATTCTGTTTTTAAATTAAATACAAAATAATATTAGCAGTATTATTTATTGAAATACAAGTATATAACAGGTTTGTGATTAAAATAGTACATTATGATATAAGTGCGGTAAGTTGAAAATTACAGCTGAGGCGATATTGCTAGCCCGAGCCGTAGGCGAGGGCTACAAGAAAGCAGAGGCTGTAATTATCAAAGCGCACGTATGTCATACGACGTTTTATAACATATTTGCGAGGAAATAAATAAAACTCGGACTTTGCGTTTTTGCTTGTTTTCCATAATGATGAAATTTTGATACACTTGTAAGTATCTATCGGTCGATTTTTCTGCCTTTCACTTCGATTGTGAGGAAATCAAACAACAATAAAGTAAAAAAACAAAAATTAAAAAAATACATTTTTTTTTTAATTTTAGTGACAAATTATATCATTTTGGAATGTGCTCATCAAGGCCTTTCATTTAATACCCATATTCAAAAATTGAAAAAAAAATTTTTTTCTTAAATTTTAGTGACAAATTATGTAATTTTGGAATGTGCTAATTAAGGCCTTTCATTTGATACCCATATTCAAAAATTGAAAAAAAAATTTTTTTTTCTTAAATTTAGTGACAAATTATATTATTTTGGAATGTGCTCATCAAGGCCTATCATTTGATACCCATATTCAAAAATCGAAAAAAAAAATTTTTTCTTAAATTTTAGTGACACATTATATTATTTTGGAATGTGCTCATCAAGGCCTTTCATTTGATACCCATATTCAAAAATCGAAAAAAAATATTTTTTTTTAATTTTATTGACAAATTATATCATTTTGGAATGTGCTCATCAAGGACTTTCATTTGATACCCATATTCAAAAATGAAAAAAAAATAAAAAAAAAAATAAAAAAAAATTATATAAAGTAAATTTTATTCATAAAATGTTGACCAAGAGGTCAATCGCACATGACGCATCAGAAAAGATTCTGATATAAAAACTCTTTGCTAAGATTTAAAAAAGTACCGTTCGTTTAAGACGAAGCATCTTGATAAACCGTGCGTTTTACTTTACATTACCGCACAAGTTCGTAATGAGATACAATACGATATTGAAATTGGCGTAATAAGAGACCCTTTACGAGCAAATATGTTATAAAAATACTTACCTTTAATATACAGCAGACAATTTAAACAATTTTCTAATCATAGAAATTACTTATTTTTTATTTTAATTACATGCACTGATGTGCTACTATACAAGGTTCTGGTACTCATCAAAACCTATTTTACGTTTCTGTTAATAGTGAAAACTCATTGTTTAATATATGTACAATAATGTTATTGTCAAGTACTGGTGACAACCCTAATCAGTGAAATCATATCCTAATTGAGGCATAGTGTGATCGCTACATCCAATTTGGGTTCCTAGATTGGATCCCTAGTAAGGAAGCTAAATCGGCGTATGTAATCGAGGCTTTAAGGAACCAATTTAGAGTTGCCACTCGTATAAATAAGTTAAATTTTAACAGTGAATTTGCACAAATGACGGAAAGGTCAACATTTTTTATGATTTTTTCCAATCTTAAACAATGTTTACTTTTCCGTTATAGTGTAGATTTGATTTTAAAATCGAACTTATTCTACAATATTTTATTGTCAAGTACGGGTGGCAACCCGAAATTGGTTCCTAACAAGGAGGTTCATATAAGGAGTGAGTACTCTACAAAAATTCTCACTATGCGTTTAAAAGAAATTCAACTTTATTCTCTTTCTCATAGAGTTGAAATTCTATCGACGATATTTACTGAAGACTCTACTGTGTGAATGAAACATCACCAAGTAGATGAGGATGTCTCGTTCGCACAATTGCCAGTACTAAACAATAATACCACGATGGTAGGGAAAAAAAATTACGTTACCAATCACGTAGTGTATCAAAGTTAAGGATTCGGAGTGGAATATTAAAACATACTACTTAAATATTCATTTAGAATAACACATAGGTATTGTGAAATAAAACTGAACTTACTCTTTTGATTTAATAAGATTTTCACAATAATGCTGGTGAGGTGGTGTTAAATTCAAGTGTCAATCCTGGCAACTCCGATTTTGACTTTGGCGCCGAATTTCAATTTCAGAATTTCAATATTTAGGAAATTACAAAACTAGGGTAACCATAAATACTACACCATTTCAGATTTTCAAAAAACGAAATTGTTCTATTGAAATAACTGAAAGTCGCAGGCGAGGGGTAAAGTTAATATTAATAATCAAATTCATGTTTTTGCGCCGATTTCGATGAAACTCGGTTTAAGCTACTATTTCGACAAGAAAATAACAACGCAGTGTTAAAAATATTAAAAAATCCAAGATGGCGGCCAACTTTTAAGTTTGTAGACCGATTTAGATGAAACTCTGTTTTTGGTACAATTTTGACAAGAAAATAACAAAGCAAATTTTAAAGTATAAAAAATTTAAGATGGCGGCCAACTTTTTTGTTTGTAGGCCGATTTAGATGAAACTCGGTTTTTAATACAATTTTGACAAGAAAATAACAAAGCAATTTTTAAAGTATAAAAAATCCAAGATGGCGGCCAACTTTTTTGTTTGTGGGCTGATTTCGATGAAACTCGGTTTTTGGTACTATTTTGACAAGACAATAACAACGCAATGTTAAAAATATTAAAAATCTAAGATGGCGGCCAACTTTTTTGTTTGTGGGCCGATTTCGACGAAACTCGGTTTTTGGTACTATTTTGACAAGAAAACAGCAAAACAATATTAAAAGTATTAAAAATCCAAGGTGGCGGCCAAATTATTTTCTTGTTCTTCTTTTTTCAACCCAGTTATATTAAAATCAACCCAAAAACAAAATTGGCAGCCATTTCGACCTTTTGACATTGTTTACATTGCATTATTATTTTCTTGTCAAAATAGTACCAAAAACAGAGTTTCATCGAAATCGGCCTACAAACAAAAAGTAGGCCACCATTTTGTTTTTTTTTATATTTTCAACATTTAATTGTTATTTTTTGTCAAAATATTACTAAAAACTGATTTTCATCGAAATCAAGCCAAAAACAAAAAAAGGTTGGCCACCATCTTGTTTTTTTATTTTTAACATTGTGTCGTTTAATTTCACTAGTAAAAAATTGGTGCAAGTATTTTAGACCTTCTTGATATATTTACCAAAATAACAGTTTTTAATGAAAGAGAATAATTATGGCAGAAAGCAACCGAATTTTAAACGTCAATAAAGTCGAAAATCGTTTGCACCTGTTTTTTAACTACAGATCACTAGACAATGTTTTCCTACCTTCACTTGTTTTTTCAACATTCATTTGATTTCCGAAATACACGCACTTTGTATTTTTATCAAAATGGACAACCTTTCAAAAATATAATATGTTGTTTTCACTTTGTATATTGAAAGTATATACAAAATTAGGGGACACGTATTTTTTATTTAAACTTTTAATTGTTTTTTTGTATATTAAATCCCTGTTTGAAATCTTACTCATTCTAAAAGAGCGTAAGTACATTGTCAGGAAGTTGAAATGTGTAGCTTTTGCCAAAAAAAAACCAATTCTGATCTTATCTGTGACAATATGACACCATGATTTCGATAGTGATGTGGCATGGGATTTCTGTAAGTGATGTCGATAATAAACAACATTTTCATTTTGAGAAAGTCGACGTTTAAATGTCGTCAGATTATATAAATATTTTCAGCTTTTTTTATATTCGCAGCTAGATAGCACTTCTAATTCTGATTTTTTGCCAAATGCGGAATAAATTTATTTTTAAGGCCAGTTTTTTTAAATATATCCAATATTTCAAAAAACAGGCGCGAATAAAAATTCTGTATAATTTTTGAACCTGCTCACAAAATTTCGCGAGAATCGGTTGAGAAATGCGACCTGTAGAGGAAAACAAACAGCGCCGGAAAGCTGGACTGAAATATGTTTTTTTTACATATCTCAGACATTTTGCAAAAAATTCGAAAAATTCGATTGACTTTCCACATTTGCGCTTCCTTTGCTAGTCATTTTACAAACAATATTTTAATTCAGCACGAGCTGCTAGATGTGCGCTTTATATTCAGTAAAAAATCAGAGAAAATAACATGAAAATAATATTTCTCAAGGTAACAATTCATCAACAAACAAAACGTGACAGTGACAAACACCCACTGTTTTTATTTTATTATTTAACTATATGGAGGTCGTAAGTATTATTTCGTTGATTACACATCTTTTTAATTTTTAAAACTATCCAATATAAAATGTAAAAAATCGACAAAAACTAATTTAAACTAAATATTTGTTTCTTAATCAATCACGAAAAAAAGGCTGAACTCATTTTGGATAAAAAGCACACACATAGGCGGAAACTAGTCAAGGAAATTAAAAGAACACGTTAAAAATATCAGTATTTATTATTTTAAGGCGTTCACTTTTTTAACTCTTTCTAGTTGTCGCTGCAAACTATAAATAGGTAATTGCTTCATGTCGATAGCTCGCAGGCACTCCAGACGTGTTACGTTTTGTGTTAAGTTGGATAACGGTGGCGCCTAAAACAAAGAAATTGAGCTTGTAGTAGTACCTACATACAAAACATTGTTACAACTGATTTGAGTTTTCAAATGTAAATTACGTGATTTTTTTTTTTTTTTTTAAATCTTTATTGTACTACAAACTAAAGTACAAAAGGCGGACTTAATGCTAGAAGCATTCTCTGCCAGTCAACCTTTGGGAAACATTTATTTACATAAAAGAAAGATGTGCCAAGCCATGTGAAGGTTTTCTACTTTTTGTTCCAATCAAATATAAAGTAAGAAAGTACAATAAAACAAATATCGATATAGAAATGCACATCACTAGGTGAAATAATATAACCTCTACGACATGTAATAAAAAAATTGATATTTGCAAAATCAGCAAAGAACTGGACACAAACGACTATTTGCACAAATTATTAGCATATTATAATAGTTTCAAGCTATTTACACTACATAAAAACATCTAAAACAATATAAACTTACCGATGAAATCATAATGTTTATTGATTATTTTCATTTCTTCCTGTGCGAGATTTATAGCCTTAATCACACAAGACATAATTTCACTGGTAACGCATAAGTATCCCAAACAATGCTATGACTTTATTTTAAGTTTTTTACAAGAATATTTTAATAATTTCTACATTTTACTAGTCTGATCAGAAATACGCTTGAATGACATTCTGTCACTATGATTTATTATGACAATGGATTTTATTTTTTAATGCATGCACAGATAATATAAATACAAGACAAATAGACTCAACTCAAACTTCCTGACATTCCCAATTTGGACTAGATTTTAGTTTTTTCTAAATAACGTAAAAAATACTGAACTAAAAATTCTGAAAAGAAAAATATGAGCTTAGAACACTAAAATCTCGAAATGGTTTTCTAATTTTAGTACTTTCTCAAAATGAAATGTTGTCCATTGGAATAAATTTTATAGTTATGTCATTATTTACACTTGAATTTTTGTAGATGTTGATAAACCATATTTATAAATAAAAACAAGAAAGCAACCTAATAAAACGTGATAAAAAATCGTGAAGATTTATTTTTAGTAAATTATTATTTTCTGCTTTTCAGTTAACGAGTTAAAACTAAAAGTATACCACCTCCTATCGGAGCACTCGTCAAGACGAATCAATCGAGCTCAAACTCGATGGGGTTGCATGATTGTATTACAAAGTTCCAATGGCTTTCTTCAGGTTCCTTCATCAGCCCCTTGGATATTATTCTCCAACAGAGTACTTGCCAAGACGATTCTAACGAGCCCAAACACGATGGGGTTGTATGGTTTCAGCATAGTGTTCCTGTGGCGTTCTTCCGGCTCCATCGTCAGATCAGCTCAATGATACCATAATATTAGATTACCTTCTAGTTCTGACCTGTGTTCAAAGTTTCAAGTCTCTAGTTCATCGGGAAGTTAGTATAAAATCGATTGCAAAATTTGTGCTCAAACAAACAAACGAGCAAGCAAACTTTATAAAAACGTGGAAAAAGTATTAATTGTAAATATAGAACTACCTAAGTACTTAAGTTTATATTAAACAGTTTAAAGTAATAAGTATGGTAAAACAGACAGTAACTGGCCATTTAAGCACTTTCTTTACTTTAGAGGAGTATAATGTCGGACTCTAAACCCTCAAGTGAATATTTCTTATATGATTGTGTAGCTTATATTATGAAGATTACATAACAGGATCAAAAATACAACAACTGAACATCTTTCATACCTATGTGGTATTATTCAAAAAGTACCCAAATAGTACGGTAACTGGCCAAAATTTTCAGTTACTGTCATAAGGATTATACAGTAACTGGCCGCCATCTTTTTCTCAACAAAAGTCTACTAACTATCATGTTTAAATACACTTAAAATGCTTTAATAACCTATTAGGGACAATAAGAATGAGATAAAAAATATATAAAAGTAGGTAAGTACCTACAATGCGATTAAATTTCCAATAGACAGTGATCCACTGCAATTTAACTCGAGAATATATGGCAAAGAGAAGATTTTACAGATTAAAATACGTCGTTTTGTACCGCAAGTGCTCTGAAGCTAGTCACTTCAGTTGTGCATTGTTAAATTAATTGTATTGTAACTAATTAGGTAACTTTTTTGGTAAATTAAATAAAAAAGTTGTATGCTTGTATTAACAAGCAAAATTTTAGTAACTGGCCACCAAAAATTGTGTAACTGGCCACCAAAAATTGTGTAACTGGCCAGTTGGCCACCTATGCCAGTTACTGTAAAATGTTCATACAATGCTGCCATTTTCACACACACGAAAGTTTACCATATGAACAATATAATCAAGTCATAAAATCGAGTAAATTAATGTTTACTTTAAATTACAGTAACTGACACGGGTGGCCAGTAACTGTAAAAGTAAAAAAAAAACACACAGTAACTAGCCACCCTTTGAATTGATAGATGGTTGATAAATATGAGCTAAAAAGCATTATAATATTGTTACTTACCTATTAGGCGACCTTTTAACTGTAACAGTATGACAAAAAAGCTGAAAATACACCAATTTTCACTTTTACAAACAAAGACCGATCTTAAGAAATTACAAACATATGTGCATACTTGTTGATACACGCTCGCCGAGTGTCAAAAACTTTCGTGTCATTTTGGCGCTAGTATAGTGGCGGAAAAAAATGCGAATTAAAATGAAAGCCAGTGAAATACTGAATACAGACATGGGTCACTAGAGGGCACTGCTTTCGTGGAACTCTTATTTTATGCGTTCAAGTGCCCGTGTGGCCGGTTACTATCGGGTGGCCAGTTACTATCTGTTTTACCCTATGTCTCCGACCAACCATACATGCACTGATGTGCTACTATACAAGGTTCTTTTAAGCAGGCGCGGTCCGAAGGGGGGGGGGGGGGGGTCACGGGGGACATGACCCCCCCCAAAATCGTACACGTCAAATAGAAAAATCTTTTAAACAGTACCGACAGTAGGGCGGTGCAAGCGGTGCGACTGCACTGGGCGCGTCTGTGGGGTGCCGAAAACGCCCGACCACCGGTCGACTATCAATCGCTTTTAATTGTTGCCTGGTGATGAGCGACGAAGCGACGAATGAAACTGACTAAAAATCGCACTGCGCGGTAGTTTTTATTCTGTAATAAGCAAAATTAGAAGATAAGCAGATGAAACTGACTAAAAACTGCGCTGCGCGGCCATTTTTTAATATAAACAAGCAAGGTTACAAGATTAGTAGTTGAAACTAGCTAACAATCGCGCTGCGCGGCCGTTTTTCTTTACTATAAACAAGCAAGGTTACAAGATTAGTCGATGAAACTGACTTTTTTCTATAATCAAGCGAGATTACAAGATTAGTAGATGAAACTGACTAAAAATCGCGCTGCGCGGTAGTTTTTATTCTGTAATAAGCAAAATTAGAAGATAAGCAGATGAAACTGACTAAAAACTGCGCTGCGCGGCCATTTTTTAATATAAACAAGCAAGGTTACTAGATTAGTAGTTGAAACTAGCTAACAATCGCGCTGCGCGGCCGTTTTTCTTTACTATAAACAAGCAAGGTTACAAGATTAGTAGATGAAACTGACTAAAAATCGCGCTGCGCGGCGTTTTTTTACTGTAATAAGCAAAATTAGAAGATTAGCCGATGAAACTGACTAAAAATCGCGCTGCGCGGCATTTTTTTTTACTATGAACAAGCAAGATCACAAGATTAGTAGTTGAAACTGCCTAAAAATCGCGCTGCGCGGCCGTTTTTCTTTACTATAAATAAACAAGATTAATAGTTGAAACTGCCTAAAAATCTTTTTTACTATAAAAACAAGCAAGATTAGTAGATGAAACTGACTAAAAATCGCGCTGCGCGGCCATTTTTTTGCTATAAACAAGCAAGGTTATAAGATTAGTAGTTGAAACTGTCTAAAAATTAAGATTAGTAGGTGACTCTGACTAAAAAAGGGCAAACTAACAAGCAAAATTGAAAATCTTGGAATCGCATATAGGGGGCGCCCCGTAGAAATATCGCCCAGGGCGCTGGTAGTGCTAAAACCGGCCAATAAAAAAAAAGCAATTGTATTATTATTTTTTAGTGACCCCCCCAAAATTTCAGGCTGCGACCGCGCCTGCTTTTAAGTTAATACAAAACCTCTCGTGGGGTTGATCAGACCATCAAACTGAACAACTTTCATTATGGGACCAACCTCGAAATCACGAAAAAAAAAACAGCTGTTCGACTGTTCGACATTTCGATGGAGTAGGATTGTACTTTTGTATGGAACAGCTGATTTTCTTTTCGTGATTTCGAGATTGGTCCCATAATGAAAGTTGTTTAGTTTGATGGTCTGATCATCCCCACAAGAGGTTTTGTATTAACTAAAAATAACATTGTTATTATCGTTGCATCTTTTTTTATTAGGTTGCTTTATCTCGTTTGTATGTTCATTCGTTTCACCACAAACTTTGCGAACGATTTTATACTAGTTTAGAAGATCTTGAGTTAGGCTACTGGCTTTGTCGGCTTAGGAGCTCTGAGGTTTCTATCTTCTATCTTGAAATAAAACTCCGATGAAGTTGTAAAAATGAATGTATATTTTGATGATGTGTGTGTATCTTCACGCGCGCCCTCGGGCGTGCGGGTAAGTAGATATTTGGTTATTACCATTTCTACCGTATCGGGTTCGCAATCTGCCCAAATGCAGATTGGTCAATTGGGGTCATCCCCCCCCCTCCCTAAGTTTCTTCACCGACCGTCCTCAGCGCGGTCCAGCCCGCCGGGTGAGACCCTTTCGGGAGGCCCAGCGAACGACCTGCGAGCGGACGGTGGACTTATCGTGAGGGGGGAGCGCCTTAATATGTGGGTAATTGTGAAGCCGAAAGTGGGTAGGAAGCGAATGGTTATACTTGTTAATCTGGTGGAGGGGGCTCGACATCTTGCGGATTCCGCGAGGTGGAGCCACTTGATGATGCAGTTGGTGCGGGGGTGTCATCGGGCGGGGTGCCGACTAGCTCTCTTGGTAGAGTGCGGCTACGTCGCTCTTGCCGGCGTTCATATGCCGGTGCCAAGTTGCGCAGATGGGCGTGTGTAGAGGCGTCGGCGCGGGCGAATAGGTTGCGCGCCAGACGGGATATGAATTCGTCAAGGGTCTCTACTTTTAGGTTTTTCCGTATAGTCTCATTACGGACATACCTCGGGGCGTTGACAATGCGGCGGAGCACTAGATTCTGCTGACTGCGGAGTCGTTTGCGTTGTGTTTCCGCGACGAGTGCGTACCAAGCTGGGGCGGCGTAAGTGATGATAGAGCGCACGTAGGTTTTATAGATCCCCAGCTTGGTTCTGAGCGGGAGGCGGCTGGAGAAAACGGGCTGCAGTAGGGTTCGGGCTGTCTTTACCTTGACTATGGTCTTTTTGATGTGCGGGGTCATCGTCAGGCGGCGGTCTAGTGTCACGCCGAGGTATGTGGCATTCGGCGACCAGTTCACGGGAACACCGTTGATTGTGAGTTGCGGCGGGAGGCGAATGCTGCTTCCGAAGCACACGGCCTGAGTTTTGGCGACGTTGATGGACAGGCGCCACTTGTCCAACCAAGCCGGGAGAGCATCGAGAGTGGTTTGGATTTTGGCAGCAGCGTGAGTTTGGCGGATGGAGCTAGCTACATACGCCGTGTCATCAGCGTAGAGCGCCAGCTTTACGTCCCCCATCACTGGAACGTCATTAGTGTAGGCAGCGTAGAGCGCCGGTGATAAGCAGCTGCCCTGTGGGACGCCCGCACGGACAGGGCGGGGGGCGGATGTAGAGTCCTCCACGGCTACTTGAATGACCCGGTCGCGGAGGAAGGCGGCTACAACCCGTAGTAGTCGGAGCGGTAGGGTGGACATGGAGAGTTTATAGAGTAGGCCTTCGTGCCAGACTCTATCGAAGGCCTTCTCCATGTCCAACATGACCGCTACGGGGAGCTCGCGCTTGTTGACGCATGTTGAGAGATAGTGAAATACCCGGGTTAGCTGCAGCGTCGTGGAGTGCTCCGCGCGAAAGCCGAACTGCTCGGGGCGCGGCTCTATATGTGGCAGCAGATGGGGCAGGAGCAATTTCTCGAGGACCTTGGAGAGTGTGGCGAGGAGGGTGATGGGCCGGTGATTTTCGGGGCGCGAATGGTTTTTTCCCGGTTTCGGGATCATTATCACCCTACCTTTCTTCCAGTCCTCTGGGAAGTGCCCCGTGCGGCAGATTCCATTGTAGAGCCGCGCTATAGCGGCGACTGTCTTGGGTGGCAGGTGGCGCAGATGGTTGTTGGTGATCCCGTCAGGGCCTGGAGCCTTCCTAGGTTTGGTCCTGGCGATCTCTCTCAGCACCTGGCGGGGGGAAAAGACAATGGGCTCTTCGTGCGGGGCTAGCGGCTGCGACAAGCGGTTGGCGACGTGTTGCTCTACCGCCGTAACGTGCTCGTTGTTGGTTGTCGGATTGGGAGTGAATTGCTGCTCTAAGTGGGTGACGAGTAACTCTGCTCTGTCCCCCGCTCGGTATCTTGGTTGACCATCCGGGTGGATGAGGGGGCGAGGTGTCGATGGGGTAGTCCGATATAGCTGCCGGCATAGGCGGTGCACCGAAGGCGGGTGGTCGCCTACCTCTATAATATGTCGGTCCCAGGAATAGGCCGCGTGCTCGTCCAGAGCGCGCTTTACTTTCTCGTTGGTAGAGTTGAGGCGTGTCTTTGTGATGGGGCAGCGAGTCTGTTGCCATAGCCGCTGCAGGCTGCGTTTTTCCGCAATGAGTGCCAGCACTCGGGGCGGTAAGGATGAGGTTTTAACCGCACCTGAGTGGGAGTGCGTAGCTGTGGTAAGCGCGGTCTGGATAGCGGACGTCAGCTCCGCCGCCGCTGCATCGACGTCCGCGGGGTTGTTGATGGGTCGCGTCGGGGTGTGGGCAAGGAGCGATGATTGGTAGAGTGCCCAGTCGATGCGCATCCGTGGAGCCGGTAGTGCGGAGCGCGTAGGTAGGGCATCAAGTTGACAAATTACCGGTCGGTGATCAGAAGGCAGGTCCAGCATGACCTCCTGGTTTATTGTCGCTGGGATGTCCTTGATTATGAGTATGTCTAGGACATCGTCTGTTCCAGTAGCTGCGTCGTGGTGCGTGGGTTCACTCGGGCCCATGACGTCGTAATGGTGCTGGTTGGCGTCGTTAAGTAGGGTTCTACCTGCCTGATTGGTTCTTATGGAGTTCCACGCCGGGTGTTTCGCGTTGAGATCTCCGGCGATGATGATGGGAGAGGAGGAGGAGCGCAGTAGGCCTCTCAACTCACTCATATCAAAGCGATATGTGGGTGGCTTGTAGGCAGCGTAAATTCGGATGTTCGTTTGGGCTATATGGATGTCCACTCCAAGCGCCCGAAAGCTGTTTAGTTGGACTGCTGGAGCGGGCTGGTGAACGATTCGCCGGTGGACCAAGACCATCAGGCCCCGGATAGGTAGGCCGTCGACGCTGGAGACCTCGTCCTGTCGGTACACCAGGTAGTTGGGGAAGCGCACTGTGGTGGTGGCGGCAAGTCGCGTTTCGCTCACGAGGGCGACGTCTATTTTGTTCTCGCGCAGGAAGTGAAGCAGCAGGCGTCGCTTCCCCGTGAGCGTTTGGGCGTTCCAGTGTACGAACCTTAATGGCTGGAATGTGCCGACAGGATCTGATCGAAGCAATTGTGGATCTGCTGCGCCATGTTCTGCGAGAACACGGCGAGCATCTGCTGTACGTGCGACGGCAGGTTACCGGCGCTCGTTGGAGGTAGATTAGCTGGCTGAGGTGGGTAGCCGGCGAAATGTTGTCGTGCGTGAGTGCTGCCCCCTGTGTGCGGTGGTGGGGGGCCGGCTCCTTTTTGTGGCGGGTAGTCGTAGAAGAAGTCGGTGGGGGGGCGATCGCCCCTCTCTGTCGCACCTCGTCCTCGACCTCTCCCTCCGCGTCGTTTCCGCTTTGTGGGCGGGGGCGGGGCGGCAGTCCCGCGGGTTGTAGCGGGGTTGGCGTCGGCCATAAGGGTGGCAGGGGCTGACTCAGTTACCTCTGGCTGGTGGATCGCGGCTTCGGTAATCGGGCCGGTTTTGAACTGCGGACCCGCTCTCTTATTGCGGGCTTCTCTTCTCATGGCCGGGCAGCTATGGTAATTGGCTGGGTGAGGGCCCTGGCAGTTCGCACAGGTTGCTGGTTCGGACCTCGGGCGCGGGCAGTCGGCCGCGGCGTGCGAGGCTCCGCAACGCACGCAGGCTTGTGGGCGGTGGCAACCTTTAGAAGAGTGTCTGAAGCCTTGACACCGATGGCACTGCGCTGGGCCCCTTTTCCCGCGCCATGCCTCGATTGTAATGCCGGTCATATACAGCAGCTCAGGTACCTGGTATATGGCCGGTATGATGCCTGGGGTGTGAGTGAGTGAAGCAAAGAAGATACATCCCGGGCGCCCTGCTCGCGCCCGGATGCGGCGGACGTGCTCCGCCGTGAACCCCTTCTCCGCCAGGGCTGCGATGATGTCTGCGGGCTCTGTGTTGAAGGGAAGTCCTCGTATGGCTACCTTCAGGTTCCTCTCCTCCGGGAGGGCGTACGACCACCAACTCAGCCCGCTCTGTCTCTCCAAATCGGAGAGGTAGGCCTGGATGACCCGGTACTCGTCGCCATCTTCGGGAGAGAAGCGCACGCCCACGCCAAAGGGGCGAGCGGTGGGCGGTCGTCCGAGGCGCTCGTGCAGCGCTTTTAGGTGTTTGGGCCAATCCGGTAGTTGCTCGACCACTAGTGGCGGGTATCTCTGGCCGCGGGTAGTCGCGGAATCGGTTGATGTGGTGGGGGCAGCTTGTGGCGCAGGGGGCGCGGGGGCGGCAGCGGTCGGTCGCGCGGCAGTGGCCTGCGCGAATGTAGTCGGTGGGGCGGGTACAGACGTAGGCGGTGTAGCTACCTTGGTTGGATCTGGTAGGACCCGGCGGGGGCGTTGCTCGCGCTGCGGCTGTGGAGCAGGCGTGTGCAGCGATAGCGGCTGCGGTTGCGGCGGGGCGGGTGCGGAGGTTGCTGGGGTCTCGGACTTTTCCGGGCTGGGCGGATCGCCCGAGCTTCGGCTGCGTTTGCAGCGCGGGTCGCGGGGGTGAGGCGTGTCGCGTGGTCGCTTACCGGCGCGTGGGCCCTTCGAAGAGCGTTTCCGCTCGGTCGACAGCGGTGGGAACTCCAAGTCACGCATCGCCTCTAGCGCTTGGAGGGCGATCTCGTCTGAAGGGGCGAGCAGCGGCGTTCCTTCCAGCTCGGCCTCCGTAATCCGCAGGTACGCCCCCATCCAGCGAGCTAACTGGTCACTGACGTAACCAGCGCTCACCAACTTCGACACAATCACTGCGTCAGATTCATATCTGACGCGAGGTGATGTTGCCTTCGTTAGTGAGCGTAGACGCTCGCCGGTTGAGGGCGTATCGCGGGCGGGCGGGGTCGGGCGGGGGCGCGCAACGGGTGTGGCTGCAGCGGAGGTGGTGGCAATTGCAGCGGGCGTTTGGCTTACCGGCTGCGGCAGATGTCGGGGCGCAGCATTGGGCGGCGATGTTTCGGCCTGCACACCAGTGCTGCGATCTCGATCGGGTGATGGCATATTGAGGGCTTACCAAGCGCAGTCCTGGACACGACGACGTGTCCTGCAGCAGGTGGGGGGAGTTTACAGTCCCCGCTAGCCCTGAAAAGGGCTGTTCGGCCGATCTCCTACCGGCTATTGTAACAATAGCGGAGGAGATCGTATGTGGTTTACAACTAAGGACTCGTGCGCAGTGTGGTTAGCTCTGCGGTCCGTATATTTTGATAAAACTTAGCCTACTTATGTACAAAAGGATTACTTACAACTAGTATCTAAAATTAAACGATAAAGTAAAACTTAAATCTATGAACGGTAGAGGGCGCTTGCGAGCTCTCAACAACGGCGCGCGGCGGCGCGTGGGCGGAGCCCGCCCCGCGCCCCGCGCACAGACAAAACAGGCGCGCGCGGCGACGCTCGACGACATCGTAGCGAACGGCTTCCATTCCTGCCTTCGTGTCGAGCGGTCACGTTCCGTGTCGCTCGTCTCGCTGCGCTGCTCACCATACGGATTCGTCTGTCTCCAGTTTTTACGCGGGTGGACCGCGGCTCTTTCTGCCATCACCTAACGGTGCCAAACGGTGGTTAGACTGAGTAACGCCGATCAAGGCGGTGCAGTCTACCGGACACGGCTGCCAGCCGCCTTTTTCAAGGCAGCTGAAATCGTCCGACTTCGCCAGTACGGGTGTGTTAATCTGAGGGCAGGACTGTAGGCACGCACGAAGTTGCCGGGCATTCCCCCCGGTGACAGAGCACCTCGGAGAGACATATCCCCTCTGCTGGGGAGTTCCTCCCTTCCTTTCCTGCTTCGACCTCCATCCTCACTTGGGTTCCCCTCGGTAGCGTGCCCAGGCGAGATTGTTAGTGTTAGGGAAACCTCGCGCTCCCCCCTCCCCCCTCGCCTCCTGGCGAGGGGTGTGTCTTTTTGAGTTGCCCGGTTGCAACTAGTATAAGTTGCAAAATTGCAACTAGTAGTTAAAGTTAATTAACTTCTTGGTCATGGAGTCCCCTGACTCTGAGACCTTTATCTTGTCTATCAAAGACTTACGCTCGATCGTCCCCGAGAGCTTTATGAAGCCCATAATTCTTAAGCTCAAGGAGAAGTCCGAGACGTATCGTCAATCCCAGGCTTCCCAGCCTGCCCAACCTCTCTCCCCGACCCCTTCCTTTGCAATGGAATGCGACCTAAATGGTCCAAATGTCCCCCTCTTAAAGAGGTCCGCTTCTCAGCGGTCCCCGTCTCCTTCCTCCTCCGAGTCCTCAGTGACTCCCACCACCGAAACCGAATCCGATACGGATTCAACCTCCTCAACCAAAACTCTAACCGAATTCCAACCGGTTATAAACAAACGCAAGCGCCTTGCGAAGCGTAGCTCTCCAAAGCCCCCAGTGACCCCCGAGTCACCCATCGCCCCTGTCCCCCTCATGTCAATCGACATCGACCCGGCTACTCTAGCCCAAAACTCTTCTGCCGAAACGGCCCCAGCCCGTAAGGCCACCCCTCCCCCTTCTCGCCCGCACACTAGGTGCGACCCTCAGCCCGCCAAAATCACTCTCCCTCCACCTGTTTTCGTCCGTGACGTAAGCAAGTGGACGGAAATTTCCACTCTATGCACCAATGAAAAGGTGCACTACACCCACGCCAAAAACGTGGGTGTAGCTGTCAAAGTACAGACTCCCACGCGTGACGATTTTAGAAATCTCACGCGTCTCCTCACCCTCCGTAAAGTGGCGTACCACACTTATGCTCTCCCTGAAGAGCGTAAGGTACGTGCGGTCCTCCGCAACTTGCCACATGAAATCTCAAACGACGACATCCTAAAGGATCTCGTTTCCCAAGGCTTTCCTGCTGAGTCTGTACATAAAATGTTCAGCCGAACGGGGAAAGCCTACCCTCTCGCCCTAGTCATTTTGACTAATTCACCCTCTGCTCGCGATCTCTTCCGGGCCAAGGACCTCAAGGTCTGCGGTCTGTCGGAGATCAAAGTTGAGCCTCCTCACAGGCGTGGCACTCCGGGACAGTGCCACCGCTGCCAACTTTATGGGCATGCGGCAGCCAACTGCTCAGCTCCGCCTAGGTGCGTTAAGTGCCTAGTGCCTCATCCCACTAAAGAGTGCAACCGCACTCGCGACTCCCCCGACCCTCCCGCTTGTGTGCTGTGCGGCCAAGTCGGTCACACAGCCAACTACAAGGGCTGCCCGCGCGCCCCGCGCCCTCAACCTCCCTCTAAAAAGAAGGCCAAGGCGTCTTCCCATAAGAAGACACCGAAAGGCCCACCGCCCAAAACAAATGAGCATTTTCCCCTCGCTCCCAAGTCGAGAGGAGCTCCCACTCTCCCAGCACCCAAGCCGGCTTGGGGCTCTCCAGCTCCGCCGCCCAAGGCGAAACCGCCCAAACAGGCTCCGGCCTCAAACCCAGCCCACCCATCTGCCTCGCAAAATGGGTCTCCCCTGGCCGATGACATGAACGTTGTCCTAGACGCGATTCGTGGCATCGACATAGCGGAGATCTCCATTTTAGCGGCAAAAATCCGCAATGCCCGCTCTCCTCAGGAGAAACTCCTCGCGCTCTGCGAGCACGCTTCCCTTCTCAGCTCATTATGAGTACACCCGCAATCTCCAATATTCAAATAGGCTCCCCTAATACGAACGTGGCTCTCACCACCGGTCGTATTAAACCACAGGGTGTCTCGCTTGTTTCATTCAATGCCCACTCTCTACGCGACAAAGTCCCCGAACTAAAGGAATTTGTCCGCGAAAGAGATATCGACCTTCTACTCGTACAGGAAACGTGGCTCAAACCCACTGACCGGAAAGGGCTCACGATTCCAAAATACACTCTGGTACGTAACGATCGTGCCGATCTCCCATCTCATCCCACTAATAAGGACGCCTCTGGCGGCACTGCCATCTACTTCAAGAGATCACTTCATATCTCTCGCGTTCCCACTCCCACACTCACTAACATGGAGGCCACTATATGTAGACTGTCTATGACGGGTCACCGCACTCTTATTATAGCCTCAGTCTACATACAGTCAGGCACGCTCCCTGTCAAAAGCGACTTTGAAACGCTCTTCTCCTTAGGTGACTCTGTCATTCTCTTTGGAGACTTCAATTGCAAACACACGGACTGGACGTGTTTCAAAACCAATCAAGGTGGTCGCCGCCTTCTCGACATAGTCCAAGCTCTTGAAGTAGATGTCATTTCCCCTTACGCCCCTACTCATTACCCTTACAATGCCGACCACGACCCCGATGTACTAGACTTCGCTCTAGTGAAAGGTGTCTCTCTCCGTCTGAAATCGATTGACTCGCTCGACGATCTCGGTTCAGACCACCGGCCGGTCTCCCTTATCATGGGTAACCCAAGCCCACCCCGCCCTCTCACTAAGTCCATCACCAACTGGGACGGTGTAAAATCCACCCTTTCGTCGGCTATAGATGCTGACAACTCACCGTACGCTATTGGACCCGACTATTTTGATAGTACGGAGAAAATAGACAGTGCGGTGAGCTCCCTCACCCAATTGGTCCAATCAGCCGTTGCTGAGAACGTGAGAGAGGTACCTGTGAAAAACCACAGTGCCCTCTCCCCGGCTCTGCGCAACCTGAAAAGGGCCAAAAATGCCGCTCTCCGAAGAGCAGCAAAATACCCCACTCCCGAATATAGACGAAAGGCCAACCAACTCCAAAAAACTCTTACCAAAAAACTCGCAGAGTTTAGGGATGAGAGTTTTAACGATCTAATGGCCGAGATCACCCCTTCTCACCAAGCTTACTATAAAGTAGCTAGGGCTCTCCATAGCGATGCTATAACCCATGTCCCCCCCCTCCTCCGTCCAGATGGCTCTATAGCCTTCGAAGACGACGAGAAGGCGGAATGCTTCGCAGACAGTATCGCTGCCCAATGCTCAGTCAGCACCCAGGAGTGCGATCCCTCTCATATTAGGCAGATAGAGGAGGAGCTCAACACCTTAAACTCCCTCCCTCTGCCCTCTGACACCGACCCTATGACAGTCTCGACTGACGAAATTAAACTTCTTATTAAAGACCTCAAACCCAAAAAGGCGCCCGGTGCCGACGGTATCTCTAACATGGCCCTCAAGCACTTTCCCATCCAAGTGCTCGCCTTTCTCACACTCATTTTCAACGCCTGTTTCGATCAATGCTACTTCCCAGCCGCCTGGAAGGATGCTATCGTAATAGGCATCCCCAAACCGGGGAAGGCCCCAAACCTCCCCAGTAGTCACCGTCCCATTAGCCTCCTCAAGGCTCTAGGCAAGCTCTTCGAGAGGTGCGTACTCGCTCGTATGAGAGAGCATCTCTTCGGGGAAGACTTGATTATCCCCCATCAATTCGGCTTTAGGCCTAAACACTCATGTCCCCGTCAGGTTCACCGCATTGTCGAGTATATCTCCAGTGGTTTCTACCCTAAAAGATACAAAACAGTAGCAGTCTTTTTCGATGTCGCCAAAGCTTTTGACAAGGTTTGGCACACCGGACTAATCGTCAAGTTACACAGATTAAATCTGTCCTTGCGTTTGGTCCGGTTAGTGGCATCTTTCCTCCATCACCGTACCTTCCGGTTCAGACACGAAGGCACTCTCTCTTCCCCTCGCCCCATAACAGCAGGAGTGCCACAGGGCTCAGTCCTCGCTCCTCTGCTGTATATAACTTACACAAATGACATCCCCATCCCAAAAGATGGCGTTGAATTATCCCTTTTCGCGGACGATACGGCTCTTTATAAAAAGGGCCGTAACGTCGAACAAATCCTCCCAAAACTTCAAACCTCCATTAATGCACTAGGCAAATGGTTCCGTAAATGGCGCATCGAAGTTAACCCGGAGAAATCCTCCGCAGTTTTCTTCGATAGTAAGCGCCATAGATTGCCCCCTAAACACCGGCCCCCCACTATGCTAGGCAAATCCATCCCCTGGCAAAAGTCCTCCAAATACCTCGGTGTCACTCTGGACCAGAGTCTCTCTTTCGGGCCTCACGTCAAAAGAGTGACCCGTAATGCCCGTTTCTATCTCCACCGACTCAACGCCATGTTGGGTCGTCACAGTAAAATGTCCCTCCGAAACAAGCGAACACTCTATAAGGTTTGCATACGTCCGGTGATGACATACGCCTCTGTCGTATTTGCTCACGCCGCTCCCAGCACACTTAACAAGTTACAAGTAGTCCAAAATATTTTCTGCCGCAGAGCGGCAAACGCTCCTTTCTACGTCCGCAACGCGGACTTACATAGGGACCTAGACCTTCCCACCCTCCAGCAATGGACCATAAAGGCCTCTGAGCGCTTTTTTAAAGCGGCAGGAGACCATCCTAACCCCCTCATCCGTTCCGCAGCGGACTATGACCCGCCTGCTTCCTCCGCTCCGTCTTCCCGCCGACCTAAATCGGTCCTAACGGACCCTCCCAACAAGCTTTCGTCTGACCTGAACCTCCTCCTGGAGGCGATGGAGGACGATTAACCCCATCAAGCCCGACCCCTCAGGTCACCCCCCGTCCGCTCTGGCTGATCGATCCCCCTCAGGGAGTCAGCTTAATTGTACTCGACTTCTCGACGCACAATCACTTAGGTGAAATGTGACGTCTGCGCTGTCCTCTCCCCTGAGGGAGGGCAGTCGCCTCGGTTGAAGGTTCGTCGCCTGTCCGGGCACGTAACCAATATATGGCGGTTTTTAGTCAGTCGAGTCTGACATAACCAGATTAGCTCGGTAGCAACCGGCTAGGTGGTATCCAATGAGGATTTTCCGCCTCCTTCCCCCCCGCGGGGGAGGGTAGCTTGGATCCCCTAAGGTGAAGGGCTCAAAAAAAAAAAAAAAAAAAAAAAAAAAAAAAAAAAAAAAACGACGCTCGATTTAGTAGCCAGCGGTCACCGGAGAGAGTGGACGTAACGACGCGCGCGAAGCGTGGCGCGTCGTATGAACGAAATCTTCATGAAATGTATTGCAGCTTTGCGGCTGCAGCTACAGGACTCCCCCTCAAGCGAAGCGTACGGGAAGGTTGATCCTCCTGCCGGATCGTGATCTTCGCTCCGTCGGATCTTCAGCTTGCGTCGTTAGAGGGCTCGGCGTAGGACTTGTGTTTGTTGCGGTTGCGGTGTTTCTATGCGGTGCAGTGTTGACGGTGTTGTTGTCAAGTGGCGCGGTATTCGTTGTGTACGCCGGTTTCAATCTGTCGATCGATACTGTAGCTTTTCGTCCGGGTAGTTGAATTTCGTAGAACTTGTGGTTGCGCTTCAAAACTGGATACGGGCCTTCGTACGGTGGTTGTAGTGGTTTTCGTACGGCGTCGATTCGTAGAAATACGGAATCACATGTTGCTAGGTCGGTGTGCACGAACATATTTCGCTTGTTGCTATGCGGTAGGTATGTTGGCGTGAGTGCGGTGATTGACGTATGCAGTTGCTGAACGAAATCTTGATTCATGTTGATGTTTGGTGACGGTGATGGCGTGATGAAATCACCGAGAAGGCGTAGAGCTTGTCCGTAGGTTAGCTGTGCTGCGCTTGTGTTGGTGTCGGTGCGGATTGCTGCGCGAAGTCCCATGAGCACGGTGGGCAGCTCGTCGATCCATTTTGAATTCGGTTCGAGACGAGACATCAGTGCGGCTTTTAGTGATCGGTGCCAGCGTTCGATGATTCCGTTGCTCTGCGGGTGATAAGCGGTTGTTCTTGTTTTTTCGGTGCCAAGTAGATGTGTAAGCGCGCGAAACAGCTGACTTTCAAATTGGCGGCCTTGGTCGGTTGTTATCGTTTTTGGGCAACCAAATCTTGTTATCCAGGCATTGTAGACGTTGGCGGCGACGACTTCGCTTGTTATTTCCTTGATAGGTATTGCTTCGGGCCAGCGCGTAGTGCGATCGATCATAGTGAGTAGGTATCGATATCCGTTTTCGCTTGTTTTTAACGGGCCGACGATATCGACATTCAAATGATGCAATCTGTCGCAGGCGGCGTATGTCGATAAGCTTGATTGTGTGTGACGCTGTATCTTCGCACGTTGACAGGATAAACAGGTTTTCGCCCAGTTGCCGATATCCACGTTCATTGACGGCCAAAAGTAGCGTTCTTGAATAAGTTTTCGTGTCGTCCGCGTTCCGGGGTGACTGACCTTATGCACGGCGTCGAAAGCGGTGCGGCGAAAGTCAGTAGGTAAATACGGACGTATGTTTGATGTTGATGTTTCGCAGTAGACATCGCAGTCGGTGTTCGGAATTCTGATTTTCTTCATTTGCAGGTTTCGTTGTTGAAGTAGAGTAGGTAATTCGGAATCTTGTTGTTGGGCTGTTGATAGTTGCTCGTAGTCTATTGATGTCGGACAAGTGATGGTTTCGATGCGTGATAGTGCGTCGGCGACGATGTTGTTTTTCCCGCTGATGTGACGAATGTCGGTTGTGAATTCGGCGATGAATAAAAGTTGTCTTGCGCGACGTGGAGTTTCGCTGTCCGATGTTGGTTTTTGAAGTGCGTAGGTCAATGGCTTGTGATCGGTGAATACTATTAGTTCTCTTCCTTCGAACATCTTCCGAAAATGCTTCATTGACATGTAAGTAGATTAAAATTAGGGTACCTAGATCAAAAAAGATCTAGGCACCCTAATTTTAATCTTTTTTATCCATTCATAAATTAATTTATCTATTCATTGTAATTGTTATTATTTTCGAGCCTGACACTCTTGCATTGTATACCTACCTATTGGCTTTAGATCTAGAAAACCTACATGAACTATTTAATTGTCAGTATTTTTTTTAAGTTACATTTTTTTACTACCTTATTTGATTGCGTTGTGTCAATAGTAATGAAAAAAACTAGAGTATTCAATAAAACAGTTTATTATCAATACAATATTTTACATAAAATATGATACATGAACTTTAGCCTCGGAACCACTAACTATTCTAGTTTATAACTTAAATTAACATGATACTGAATACCTACTTATATTGTAACAATCAGTTTTTTTTTACAGACTTATAAAGTTACAGTATTATTATCTTAACATATTTATTGATTAAATAGTAGATTTTGTTCTCTACACCAATTGTCTAAACAGATTACATTTTTGAGAGCACATATTTTCTTATGATTAATGCAGCTTACAATATTAGACGAGGTTGAATATTTTTCATACAGGGTTAATAAACTAGGACAATCGCTATCCTCTAAATTATATACGTTATCGATATTTAATATCTCTTTTATCCAGGAAACTTTTTCACATCCTTTAGTAAAAATGCGACAGTTTTTGTTTAAAAGCTTGTCTATATGATTTTTATAATTTTGGTATGGTACCATTCCTTCATTCCAATAAATTCCTCTATTTCTTTCTATCCAGGCTACACGCAAACGTTCTGTTTTCGTCAATTCATAAAACGGATATGGCGGTTTTATCACCATTGTCATTATTTGTCTGTTCCAGAGAATTGCTATTTCTTTGACTATAAACTGGTTTCGATCGTCCTTGAATCCTTGTACATCTACTATTGAATTCATGATAATTTTCTTACGATGTTGCTGAGAGGTCTGTACTCAAATAGCCGATCGTTTATTATCAGACAATAAGCTGTTGTATTATCAGGTATAAGTTCTGAACATTCAATTTCTATCCGTACATCAACAGGTCCACTTTTAACCGAATCGTTTTGTCTTGAACAGTCAATGACAAACAACGGGGCCTTTTCCTTAAATTGAGCTAATTGAAGTAACGGATCAACACCAGTGTTGTAGTAAGACTGACGAAAATTGGCGTACATTTCATATAATATACCGTACTTACCCTCCTCAAATTTCAGATTAAGTGAATCATATGGAAAATATTGTGAATTCAAAAATAATTTTACGTTAGTTACTTTACAATGGTCGAACATAGCCGAACTTTTAGCTTTATTAAATTTTCTATTACTCTGTAAACCAAAGATTACAAATCTTGGTTTTTCCAATTGAGATGCAGTTTTGATTGACCAGGAATGTTTAGTAGTTTTGGGTAGTAGGGGATATTCATACAGATCCCAATTTCTAAACGCTAACTGTATAGGTTGATCTTTTTCTAAGCGCTTAAGTAATAACAATTTGTTACGATCAGCTACTTTTATATGAGGGACGCGCCACTGAACTTTTTGAATTTCTATTTCTATATTATCATCTTTTTCCAAAATCGCACAGTTTTCATTGCTACTACTTCTATGCAGTATTAATTCATGTCTACAGTTAATTATTATTTTGTTGTAATCTTCAGCAAACCCTAATAGTTTGTTTAATGGTATAATTGCACTAAAATGACCATCTTTCATCTGTGTACCATTTAAGTTCCATCCCCAAACTGCTGCTGCTTTATTCTCTCCTCCAGTCATAGATACATAAGATTTAATTGTTGTAGTAATTCCAGCATTTTTTATGCGATCAATTTCAATACCATTTAATTCATATCTTATGTCTTGAAACAAATACAAGAGTGGGTTATTAATAAAATTAACATCTTTTTTCACTTTTGGATCATTGGAAGTTATGCGCGCATAACCTTCTATGTAAATAGAGCTTCCTGACGGTAGAACGTACGTATCTTGTTGGTGAATAGGAATTCTTATTTCATCATTATCTTTGAAACTGTTACTATAAGGATTATAACTATGAATTTCATAACTCTCTATCGAGTTATCATGATACGGTAGATCTGTGATTTGCAACATTTTATATTTTAAAACCGAGATCTTTCAAAAATCTTTTATTTTCTTTAGATATTTTTTTTATTTTCACTACGCTGACACGTCTGACTCTTTTCAGCACAGAATGCGGAATATTACATCTGCCTCCTGGTTTCTGAATTTTATTAAATACTATCATGGTACTTTTATGTAGGTGGTAAAAATTTGTGAGGCCTTAATGCTTCTTAAAATATTATGATGAGTTTAATAGATCTCATCCGGCTGCTATCACAAACAAAGAAAGACTAATGTATATCATGCTATTCTCACTTATATTATATACGGTTGAAAGGTAAGTATTTGAAAAGAATACCTACAATAACGTTAGAAATAAGAAATTACTTTTTATTTTTCCAGAATTTTTTTAAAAATTTTAAACATAAATGTCCACAGTTATATACATTATTTTTCTGTAAATTATCGTAGTTATAATAAATATTAGGTCCTAAATATTGTATTAATTCCTTCGGCGGTCTTAAATTACCATAACTATCAAAATACTCGATGTAGTCATTTAATTTTGCGTAGGCTACCCAATGAGTTCCAGATTTTTCGGAGGTATCAAGATTTATAACACCACATTCTGTTCGATTTGGCTTGTATGGCAATTCATCTCTCATAAATACACCTCGGAAAAAGGGAATGTGATGCGAATGCCTTATAATATCAATATTAGTCAAAGCTCTTCTGGGCAGCCTGGAAATCAGTTTTTTTTCTTGGTGACGTAAATGCCTAGTCCATCTTTGTAGGGTTTTAGGTGTACTCCTTTCCCAATATACACCGCCTCTAGTTGCTTATTGTGTCTCTCTAATTCAATCAACTGTTTTTTGGCTGCTTTATATTCATTTATGGCTTTAGCAATTCCAGCAGCACCTCCTGCTAAACTACCAGCAGCAGATAAACCAGCAAATATCGGGACTAAGGGAAGAAACCCACCAGTTTTAGGTAAGGGTATAATTCTTGGTATATTTATAGGAGAGTCCGAAGCTAATTCTTGTGCTGTAGCATGTGCTAATTTCATCAAAACTTTCTTGCATGTAGGTTTTAGATTCTTTATGCGTTTTTTAGTATGTGAAACAATGTTTTGAAACGTTTTCTTCAAACTTTTCTTTGGAGACATCACATCTTTATTATTATAGTTATTATCTTTATTCTTTGATCGTTTATATGTGTTAGGTAAAGTTTCAGAACATCGCTTCCTTTTCATTTTATTAAATTTTAAAATAATCGTATTTAAATGTAATAGTCTAGACCGTTTCGTAAACTGACATCGAATGAGAAGAAAATATAGGGTAATAGCTTATATAAGTAACTTCACTTATGTAAACTAAAAAATGCATTTACAAAACATTTGTTTTATGAATCCAGCTGTTCTCGCTACTCGGGAGACCTAGCCATTTAACATAAACTAAATTCCCTTTTTTCTTTATAACTCTTTCTACTAAATATACATCATGATGTTTTGTTTTCTGTAGTTCTTGAGGATAAAAGGCTCCAAGTATTGGTCGATGTTTGGAATCTTGTATTAAATAAGTAGTGGGATTCGTTTCTTGTACTTTATAAATCTTAAATATTTCCGTCGACCAGTTAGGTGTATAACTTTTATCGAAACATGCTTTGTGCTTGCTTATTCTCACATAATCACCTACTTGAAATTTTGCACATTTTATATATTTTCTTAATTAAGCCAACTTTATATACCTTTGCATTATTTTTGCTTTGTTATCATGACAAACTGTAGCTGGAGGCTGACCAATGGTTCTGTGATTAGAGTTATTGTATTCAGATATCTTATTATTGAGAACTCCGTTATTCCATTTATAATTTCCATTCAAGTAAAATTCTTTGTACAATTTACTCTTCAAAGTTTTAATAAATCTTTCAACAATAGAGGCTTTTTTAGTAGAGTATGTAGAGTAATGATTAATATTGTACTTTTTCATAATATTTTGAAACTGGTCATTATAAAATTCTTTTCCATGATCAGTTTGTAGGTTTTTCGGAATACGTCCATCTTGTATTATTCTATTGAATGCTTTAGATACAAGTTGTTTATTTTTTTGCTTTAGCGCAACTGCCCATGCAAATTTACTAAAACAATCAATAACTACTAATATGTATTTATTACCACCATTTACTCTTGACATTGTTTGCATGTCTATTAAATCTGCTTGCCAAAGATCATCTATATCTTTAAGAAAGACATTTCTTCTAGGATAATTAACTCGAGCATCTCTACAGATTTCGTTTATGACATCTGCTTTGCTCATAATGTTTGTTAAATTTTCCTGCTATATCACTGATATATATATTTCTTTCCAGTTTTTTAATTCTTTCAGTCAAAAGTTGATTCAGCTTCTTTAAATTAACAATTTCATTTAAAATATCAAATTTAAATTGATCAATATATTTTTTTGTCAATGGTGGTACTTAATATAGATTTTCTTGGCGGTGATGATGGCACTTCTCTAAGCGAATTTTTATTTTGAGTATTATTAAACTGATTCACAATTTTGGCAACACTCATGATCTATATCCTTCTTGTAACTAATATTAATTTATAAGGGCTAGTCTTTTTTATTCTTTTATAATGCCGGCTTCCTTAAGTTCCTCAATGATTGATAAAATTTCATTATCATGATTAGTATTACCAGCACATTTGGAAGCAATGAATATTTTTAACCTTTCAATCAATTCATTGGGATCGTCCCAAAATACGTAATCTGTATTATTTTTATATGTTTTATACTTTGGTATATAGCCACCGCTTTTCGTGTTCAGTTCATCATTTGACTCTTTACTTTTAGCATTATTTTCTTGAGAAAATAGTGGTTTAATAATGTGACGATATTTTAAACCTTTGTCACCCTTAATTTGGCCGTTCTGGCTAAAGTTTCTTTTATGAGCATTTGTGTAATGAAGTATGTCTTTATAGGTTATTTTATCTTTTTCAGTAACAGCTTTAAGATTAGGTTTTTTACGCATTAGTAGTTCTTTTAATCCTGGTGTTAATTCATAGCTTCTATTACCAATGCTCACTATATAGTTTTTATTCGACTGTTTGGCATCGCTTGTAGAAGAGAATGACACTTTGGTGTTTCCCATCATTAAGTTTTTACTTTGCCCACGTATTCCAAATGGCACATTTATATTTTTAGTCATCAATTCTTCTTTTTCTAGTGACATTAGAGTATCATTAATTTTTTTTGGAGGACTTCTATCTTCATCAGTATAGTCGTAATATTCTGAGCTATCATCTAAATCTTTTTGTACGTTTTTGCTAAAGTTATCATAGTCTAAAATCGAATTTTGATCTTCTAATTTGTCATGATTGCCCATATCAATGGAAACATTGAATGTAGGTTGATCTCTGTCATCAGCTTTAATAATTGAGTCCAAATTATCTGTGATAGGTTTAAATACCTTTTTGTATTGTAAATTAGCTTTATCTTCTTCACTTTTCATCATCTTTATTTTATTTTTTATATTTTCAACTGATTTAATCAGTTGTTTCTTAACATCTGCATCCATTAAGTCCGATTATATACAACCGTTCTTTGTTGATAGTTAAAATCAATTAACTGATTTTCAAGCGTTTGCCTTATTATATACCTTCATTATTTTATTCATAAATAAATAAATGTATCAAAGGCTTTTCTATATCTTCCATCATTAAGAGGACAGTCCTTATTTATCGTTAAAAAGCTAAATATATCCGACCATATCGTTTTGCAAAGTTTTTTAAATTCCAACCAGCTCATATCTGTAGTTACATGTTCATTATAGATGTGTTTTAAATTAATATCGTCTTGTTTGAAAATGATTAGAAAATTTACATTATCACGTATTAACTGTTTGGGTATTTTTGAATAAGTTTGCGATAGGTAAAAACAATCAATCTTTCTGTGCCTGCCCATGGAAAAGTAATTGCGAATATTTATCTGATTTTCGCATGCGACATCATCAAAAATCATTATTGAATTTGTAAAAGCATCTTCGGGTGAAATCACATCTTTGTTGTCATGAAATATCATTAATTTGGAGCAAGGTATCCGCTCCATAACTTGTCTTAAAAAGCAATACTTCGGTTGAAAGGCTGTTTTTGAGTATATGTAAATATGTTTAAATTTAAGACCATTTTCATGTAACAAAAGGTTTATCATAACATTGGTTTTCCCACAATTCGACGGGCCACAAACAATACAACGGATACTATTCGGTAATAAATCACCATGTCGATTTGGTTCCTTTGGTTGTGGAGGACAGATACACTCTAATTTTAACGTCTGTTTTTGTTTGAGAAATTTCATCTGGTATTTGAACTTGACCGCAGTGTTTCAAGGCATTCAGTACAATGACTTCAAGTAGTAGTGCTGAATTATATAAACCTTTTTTTAATTTATTAATCTATCGTATTAGTTTCGGGAAAAAAATAAAAGACTTTTTAAAATAATAAAATTTTATTCTTTGCATCACTTTACCGTTAATATGACAATCAAAGATTACAACATACATTAAAATCAAACATTAATAATGTATAAATACTACATACAAATTTAAACACTGAACTTAACTTAAGTGTGAGTAGTTATATTAATCGGAATACAATCTTATATTAAGTATCACTAGAATAATCTAAAAACATAGAATCATAATGACCCCACGGTAAAGTATTAATTTGATCATTAAGCACTTGTACTTTATCATCATTTCTGTCTAAAACTTTTTTATCTACTTGCTGAGAGAATAATACATGTTTTATTGATTTTATCATATTCATTTTACATCTGAGCATTTTATTAGTTGTTAACGCCTCATTGTAATCACTCAGTTCCAAGTCATTCACAGCTGCTTTAGATATACCCTTAGCTTTTTTAATTCTAGTTTTCATGCTATTTATACAATATAATTTAGGTCTCAGACCTGTAAATTCAGTAATTATATCACCACCCATCTCATCTTTGAATAATCCAGGAATTTTAGCATTAACTTGCGGAATTTGATACGGATTGTCTGTATTAAAATTACTTGTATCAAATTTTGAAATTTCGTTATTCATGTCTTGATAAAAGTCTTCAGTGTATATTAAATACAATAAACTATCGGTATCTGTGTAACATAGTTTCGCATTATTTTCATATTTGTTTTTTATAAAGTCGTAATGAAACTGATACATATGCTGCTTAGAGTATTCTAGAACCGTAAACCCGATATATATGGGTCTGTCTAAGAAAATTTTATCACGACTCAACTCCACGGCTATAAAGTTTTCAGAAAATATCGAAATACTTTTTAGGTTTGGTTTTGTAATCAGTTTTTCAGCATCTAGATGTTTATTTGTTTTATTTGTAGTTTCCTTCCATTTTGTTACTAATTTAACATCAGATTGTTTACGTTTGTTCTCAATAGTTTTTCCAAATATTGAATTATTTAATAGTTTAAAGAAGTCTTTTTCAAACGCTGTTTTAGAATTTTGACGGAGGGTTGTATTGAGATCAATATATTTTTTTAGAAAAGTTTCCTGACGAAAACTGAGTATACAATGAATTCTTTTTAAAATTAAACCGTTTTTCAAGCATTCTTTTAAGTGAGTATAGTGAATCACGTAATTGCATTTATCGTAAAGATTTGCAATCAATTTCGACGTTTTCCCATAAGGTGGTACTAACTTTTCAACGGCAAATGGTAAATCTTTATGTTTATCATGTAAATAGTTTGGGTAAGCCAAGTCTACTTCCAATATATAACCATAATCATTATCATCTGATACATTCATTACATTTAAGTTATTAATTTCATCTTGGGACAAGAATCTGAAGTCTGAAATAGGAAGCTTTTTGGTCATTGCATAACCGTAAAGGTTGTTACAATCAAGATATATCAAATAACTACTAGGATTTAAATCATTGAAATAAGGTAAGTATTTATTATTCGCCTCCGCATGACGAACCGTACATTGTGCTAGCCCGCCTCGTATTCCTCTCTCTAATAACTCATACATCTGTAAATCGTTAATTAACTCGAGTTCAACACCAGTAAAAAGTAGCATTGCATCCCAACTTAAACTTGGTGATGTAATGTAGTGTGCAGGATCTAAATTATAATAATGTAAACTTGTATTTCTAAATTTTTCAAATATATCACATAGCAATAGGACGTCACATTTTAAATATAAATCAGTGTATTCACCTAGGGACTTTATATTGAATGTTTTCCAAACAGTTTGAGCGTGTTTATATTCATCGTCACTTAAATGTTGATTACGTAAACTATTGAAAAAACTAATTTTTAAAGGGAGTTTTGTTTCTTCAAATTTAGACCAAGAATCTACATAATCATACGGATAAATACCTTTTTTCCTTAATAACTCAAATTGTCTTTTATCTTTAAACTCTAAAGATAAATTAACAAAATCGTTTTCAGATAAACTTTTACTTAATGTATCTAAACTAGAACTGAGAAATTGGAAAGAATCAATAAATTTTATTTGAATTGGTTGGTTATATTCTTCTGTTTTTATAACTTTCGTTATAGAGAGATACTTTTCTTTAGTTTTTGGTATTATTTTTATAGAGCCTTCATACTTTGCCAACTCTTTAATAAATAAATGTGAATCGTACCCAGATAAATTATGAAACACAACAGGAATGAATGAACAAACTTGGTACATCAGGTTACAATGAGAATGTGCCGCCCCTCTGTACTCAGATGTAATATGATCATGATCTCGAACTTTGTCATTCAATAATAATTGTTTGCATATATGACAAACTGTAGAATTTCGATACTGTGTCTCTTGCTCATTAGTTAAAGGGGTCATGCCTTTTTTATTCATTAAAATTTTGTGTAATCGTTTTGCATCCTTTATTAAACATTTAACAAAAATCTCTGCGCAATTTTCACCTCGATATGAAACGTACTTGTTTAATTGTTTATTATGAGAACAACATATATAATAAGCAAAACATGAAGGTTGATGTATTTTAATTTTCTGAGTATTGGATGGTGTGTTTTTTTCATTACAGTCAACCAACAGACACTCGAAATCAGCATAAATAACAAAATTAATTTTTTGCTGTCTTTCATAATGTTGAAATTTTAAAACAGTAT
The DNA here is from genome assembly GCA_928269145.1 of Agriphila tristella. Lineage (NCBI taxonomy): Eukaryota > Metazoa > Arthropoda > Insecta > Lepidoptera > Crambidae > Agriphila > Agriphila tristella. The sequence continues at coordinate 5,245,731 of OV743448.1, read as the reverse complement.
TTCTTTCAGGTAAAACTGATAAAATTTTTGTACAATTGTGAGATTTATATTTCATTTCATTACTAAAAAATTGTAAACACATTTCACATAAGTAAACTTTGCCTTTAAAGCGAGTAACTTGACGCTTTACTAGGCGTACTAGATCTTTAATTAGACAATAGTGACCTTTATTGTTTTGCTCAATGTACAGTAAATTTACATGACATTCTTTTTTGTTTTTCGTAAGATAAAGAGGTCCAGTTACTGTACATTTTTTTTCTAAGCCATAAATATTAACACTTATGTTAGGATTATTTGTTTCAAATTTTTTTATATCATTTACTGTTGGAGGAAAGCTCATTCCCTCAGTATTTAAAACGGAAGAATAATGTGGGTAAGAATTAGTTCTACATACATTACTTTTTGCTGGGTATATTGCTGCAACTATACTCCATAAAAAACAACAATTATCTTGATTCTGGATGTTAATACAACTTTTAGTATTTTTAATGGATGAGGGTAGGCTTACATATGTCCCACCTCTCATAGGTGAATATTTATTCATGTTTATTTCAAGATGACTCATAGAAACATACATCCAGCCAGATTGACTGTGTTGAAACTCAGTTAATTTTGCTTTAATTTGATTTGATACGTCTATTAATAACTCATATAAATCAGTGTTCTTAAAAACAATGAAATATTTCACATTAAATGACTTCAGACAAATTTCATCTGATGTCGGTAGCATAAAGTTAGCAAACAATTCAAAATTCAATTTAATGGAATTGTGTTCATTCAATGTCATCGTAATTAACTTTATAATATCTTTCTGTTTATCGCTGAGAAAAGTCTCTGGATAGAGGTACTGTTCATTCTCAGCGACGTTCAGGCGATATGTTAACAGTCTGTTTTTAAATGCAGTTGCAATAATATTAATATTGTTGAATTGTGTTTTCAACAAACAATTTGCTTTATGCATATTAGTTCTCATGTGATATTGATACTGATTTTCTGGTATTAAAATTTTACATTCATAACAGTCTTTTAACTTTCGAGATCTTGATATGCTGTTGGGTGATACAGCTGTGAAAAAAAATAAAATTCAAATGTATTATTTATGATATATTAAGTATAATAATGGATGCATTATAATTATAAAGACACGAAAAATAAAAAGATGATAATTAATACTTATATGATAGGGACTTAAACAATAAAATTAGGCACTTTTTCACTAATAACTAACTCTCATACATGCCCATCAGAGTGGCGGGGCAATGTTTAAAGTCTTTTTCAGCCTCTCTCATGAAGCCTTTAATAAACCGCCACGGCTCCTTATCATCACTCATGCGAGTCTTAATTGTGGTTATAGCGTAGCGCCATCTGTTGATCGGCTGCACTTTTTTGATCTCCTCGGCATCATAGACTTTGAGTTCAATGTAAAATTTTCCGTGGGACATTTCCTTGACCTGTCTTGTGCAGCCCTTTGACTGCCTCTTAGTTAAATATGAATATAGCGGTGGTAGTGTTTTACCCGTTCTACTGCAGCTGGGTGAAGCGGTGTCTTCTTCGTCACTGCCGAATAGCTCGTGTGCGGTGAGACGAGCGGGCGGAGTGACTGGGTTGATTTTTATCTTCTGCTTCTTGGTGGTTGATCCTCCCTCGAGCGGTTTGCTAGGCTTACGCTTAGCCTTCTTTTCTTCTACAGGTGGTGGTGGTGGTGGCTGTGACTCTTCTTCTGAGTCACTTGACAAGAAAAGATCCTTGGCGAGAATTTCAGACCTGTAAACAAAATACAATTACATTTTAATTTGTTCAATGTTTATAGTATGTAACAGACTAAGTTGAAATAATATGTAGGTAAATTAATTATCTCTACTCGACACTCATAAGTGATAACATGAATGCAATATAAACACAATTTAATCCTATTTTCAGCATAAACGTACTTGCCTCATCCGGGAATCGAACCCAGGACACTGAGAGATCACTAATTATAATAACACTCAGACACGGAGCAAACACAAATAAATGCTTATCACTTAAGTGTTTGTCCCGGGTGAGGATCGAACCCACGACCTCTGGTTCACCACTCTGGCTCAGCACCACTGCGCCAATGGGTCCGTCAGTCTACAAACTTTTAACGAGGACAATAAAAATAGTTGGTACTTACATTTTTTTAATATAATTATCTTCACTGCAGATTCGAACTGTTAGAGCACTGGGCACCGGAGGCTTTGTCCCTTAGGAGGCAGGAGCTGTTCTGTGCTACCACGAGATAATTGTCGGGCTTAAATAATACAGGTCCACGTGGACTCTAAGCCTTATTAGTAAAATCACAGGTTCCAAATATGTAAAAACGCTGAGGTATTAGGTTTTATGTTTATATGCTAGTCTATTTGATATTAGGTACCACTTAGCTATATGTTTGCATGTGTGTTCACTATTTATCACACATGCTTACCTTATGTACCTCTTCGAGTTCGAACCCGAGACCTTTAGGTCTGTATGATACTACTCTGCTAAGCCGGTTGTTAACTGTCGTAGAAATAAATGCCATTAAAGCTCAATGGTTAGAGCACTCACTCGTCATGATTCTTAGTTGTAATAGTTTTACAAAAAACATAGGTCGCACCCTTAAATTATTTATTGAATAAGGTAGGTAAGTATATAACTTTAGCAAGTTTCGATAAATCAAGTTAGGTTGATATAGCCATAATAGCTCAGTGGTTACATTCAGTCAGCCGGTGTGATCGGTTCGGTGCTCGATACATTGTTTTTTTCATATGAAATTGTATTAACTAGCTAATAAAGTTTTATGTTGAAAATAAATTTAGTGAATAAAAATCAAGTACCTATTTTAGATGGGAATCGAATTAGTACCTTTCACAATCCGAGGCGAATGCACCGCGCTTGGCTAACTGGCCTGGCCGTAGCTTACACTCGTCAAAAATTTATCGAATTTAATTATGATTTCAACTAATGTCATAATAGCTTAGTAATTAGAGTAGCCACTCGGACAGAAGAATGGCTCAGGTTCGATTCTTTCTCTTGATTTTTTTTTATGCATTAATAGATGATAAATAGAACTTGGATCAGTGACTAATATAAGTGTTTATTTAACGCGAACTTGTAAGAACCATACTTATAAATAACTAGCGGTCGCCCATGACTTCGCCTGCGCGAACAGTTGCTTTTCTATACATACAATATTTTTTCTGGATAAAAGGTAGCCTACGTTCTGTACCCGTGAAACGTGTATGCAATTTTTTATGATTGGTTGAGATGTGAAAGCGTGACGAACAAACAACCCATTTTCACATTTAATAATATTACTTAGAGATGATACCTACATTAAAACAGTATGAGTATGGATGGACTAGATATCCGACATCATGAAGAAAACGTACGTATGTAAGTTCCTACTACAGTACGGCGCCGGCGGCATAAAGACGGTCTCAAGGTCAACATGTCCTATCGTGCTGTTAACTGTACTTGCTTACTTAGATCAGTTTAGTTTTCAACAGTCTGGTTTAACTTAGCTAATGACTTCATGAAAATTTCTTAATTAAAATTGATGACTTAAACAATATTTCGCCTTTTTATAGAATAGGTATTATAAATATCTAATCATTTAGTGACGTTTCAGTTATGTGGTTGGAATATTGTAGTTTCATATTAATTTTGCTTTGTCATCATAATATTGTCGCTGCTATATTTTTTACATATAATGAACCTTAATGACATTTTTTTTTTCTATATGAATGTGAAGCATCTTAAAAAAAATACTACAATTTATTAGCGGAACGCCAGAGTCAGTCGCAAGCAATGGAGGTAAGTCACGTTAACATTAAAAATAAATACTTGTGTATGTGATGTCATTAATTGAGTACTTAACTACTTATATTTATTCATTATTTTCAGGATTCAAATGAATTATTCAATTTCATTCCTGTAAATCGGACGCTTGGAGCAGTGGAGTATACTCCTCAAGGTGAAGCAGCTACATGTACAAAAAAGAAGTTGAAGAAGAGTCACCTGCCTCAATCTTATATTAAAAAACCACATAAAAGCAGAGTTTCAAAAATAATACGGATTGAAATTTACGATGCGAACCAGCTCACGAATAGAAGTTTAGTGTGCACTTGTGATGCTAAAATTTGTACACAATACGTTGTCGAGAATATTTTTCTAGACAGTATTTATACAGGCACTAAAAACATAATAGCACAAATCCAAGACAGTATAGAGCAAGGATAAACGAACGAACAAAGTGAAATATATTTATAAGTACCTACCGTCACTTTTAAACTTTCGTTTTGCGACTAAAATATATCTTATGTTGTTATTACTTGAATAAATTTATTTCAATCAAACTACTCGTGTGTTTTATTTTAATAATTCCCTTTGTACAATTTAAAGTTAACAATGTATTAAAAAATTTGACTGACAGTATTTACTCATAAGTAAATAAGTATAAATATCTAGTACTTTATTTATTATGACGTGTCTTTAACTAGTACCTACTGACACCTTATTATAATAAGGCGCAAGACATAAAAGCGTGGTTGCAAATATCACTGCGTTCACTCTCCTTTCACATGCGAAGCAAATATTTTTAAATACTGCGCCAAGAAAAAAATAATACTGACAATGAATCGAATGAATCAATCAATATTAATCTTATATTGAATTTATGATTATCGATAGTTTATTCAAGTTTTCTACATCTAAAGACAACAAGAGTATCAGACTGGAAAATAATAACAATTACCTGGGTACGATGAATAGGTGGATGCAATCATGAATAGACAAAAAAAAATTAAAATTAGGGTGCCTAGATCTTTTTTGATCTAGGTACCCTAATTTTAATCTACTCATGTAGATGGAAAGTAATTCCCTGTCGTAGGTACTATACTTTTGTTGCGTAGCGGAAAATTTCTTTGAGTAGTATCCAAGTGGTTGCCAGGCATTGTTGACATATTGTTGCAGAACGGCGCCCGCACATGTGTTTGATGCGTCGCAGAATAGTGCTTGCGGTACGTTGTTTTGCGGATGTGCTAGTAGCGCTGCGTTTTGTAGGCATGTCTTGGATTTTTCGAATGCTTCGGTTGCTTCGGTTGACCACTGGATTTCTGTCTTGTCACGTTTTTTCGAATTGTGTAGGTATTGGTTGAGCGGTGCTTGAAGTGATGCGGCGTTCGGTATGTGTTCTCGATAGTAGTTGATCATACCGAGAAAAGTACGTAACTGCTGAATGGTTTTCGGTCTTGGGTATTCAGTGATGGTGGTTACTTTTTCTTGAGGTGGAATGATGCCGGTGGATGATACTTCGTAGCCGAGAAACTTGACTGACTTCTTGCCGAAAACACATTTTGACGGGTTGATGGTGATACCAGCGTCTTCTAAACGTTGTAGTACGATGCGTAGGTGTTCTCGGTGTTGCTCTTCTGATTCTGAAGCTAGGAGTAGGTCGTCCACAAAAGGGAATACGAAGTCAAGTCCTCGAAGTACGTCATGGATGAATCGCTGGAACGTTTGACCTGCATTTTTCAGACCTGGGCACATTCGAGGAAACTCGAATAACCCAAATGGAGTTATGATGGCTGTCTTCTCTATGTCGGCTTCTTTGTTCGGTATTTGTGAGTAGGCTCGATTCAGGTCTATGGTGGAGAAGATGGTCTTGCCAGCCAGTTGGTAGGTGAAGTCCTTGATTCTGGGTATCGGGTATCGGTCTGGTTTGGTTATGGTATTCAGTCGGCGATAGTCTCCACAGACTCTCAGGTCTCCGTTTTTCTTCGGTACGACGTGAAGTGGGCTGGACCAGGGACTCTTGCTTGGTCTGCATAGGCCTTGCTGCATCATCGATTCGAATTCCTTTCTGACGGCTTCGTAGCGGTGTGGTGGAATGGGTCGAGCGCGGCTGTGCAGCGGTGGTCCGGTTGTTTCGATATGATGTTCCACTCGATGTTTTGGTGTGAGCTTCATGGAGGTGAGACGTGTGATGCCGGAAAAGTCGTTGAGTATGTCGTGGTATGATTGTTCTAGGTCGATGCTGCGTACTGTAGGTACGTTGGTGTAGCAGCCGGGAGCGTGGATTGATAGTTTGGTGATATTATCAATCAATCTTCGGTTCTTCATGTCGACGAGAAGTTCGTGATGACAGAGAAAGTCGGCTCCGATGATTGGCTTGCTGACGTCGGCGATGATGAATTTCCACTTGTACGGTCTTCGTAGGTTCAGATCCAGTTCAAGTGTTTGTTCGCCGTAAGTACTTATAGTGGTGTTATTAGCAGCATACAAGTTGAACGGTAGTGGCTTCATTGTTGACCCTCTCTTCCGTGGAATGACTGAGACGTTGGCACCAGTGTCGATGAGAAACTTCAGTCTTGATTTCTTGTCGGATACGAAGAGACGGTATGATTTTCCTAGAACGTCGGATCCCGCTTCGTCTAACGTTTGGTTTTGGTTGATGGCGTCGTCGTAGCTTCGCTGGTGAATGACGCTGTGGCTGCGACGACGGTTGTGATTTTGTTTGTTGTAGCGACGAGGCGGATGGCGTCTGGGTGGTGGCGGACATTGCGCGCTTTCTTTCAGCTCGGCGATGGTTTGCTTGAGCCGGTGCACTTCCTCGGTAAGCAGTTGCATTAGTGATGGCGAGGCAGTTGACTCCATGTTGGTGCTTCAGGTAGTAGGCTTGATTTGATAGCTTCAGCGCAGGGATTCGTCTTCGTTTTTCGTTGAAGGTTGCTTATTCAAACGAGGGTGTCACCACTTTAGAAGATCTTGAGTTAGGCTACTGGCTTTGTCGGCTTAGGAGCTCTGAGGTTTCTATCTTCTATCTTGAAATAAAACTCCGATGAAGTTGTAAAAATGAATGTATATTTTGATAAAACTTAGCCTACTTATGTACAAAAGGATTACTTACAACTAGTATCTAAAATTAAACGATAAAGTAAAACTTAAATCTATGAACGGTAGAGGGCGCTTGCGAGCTCTCAACAACGGCGCGCGGCGGCGCGTGGGCGGAGCCCGCCCCGCGCCCCGCGCACAGACAAAACAGGCGCGCGCGGCGACGCTCGATTTAGTAGCCAGCGGTCACCGGAGAGAGTGGACGTAACGACGCGCGCGAAGCGTGGCGCGTCGTATGAACGAAATCTTCATGAAATGTATTGCAGCTTTGCGGCTGCAGCTACACTAGCATCCCGATGAGCTAGACTTGAAACATTGAGGTCGGAACTGTAAGGCAATGCAATATTATAGTGTCATTGAGCTCATCTGATGATGACGCCGGTAGAAGGCCACAAGAACTCTATGATGAAACCATACAACCCCATCGTGTTTGGGCTCGTTAGAATCGTCTTGACGAGTACTCTCATGGGAGACGAGGTCCAGGGTCTGATGATGAAACCTGTTGCCGATGACGACAACCTCAACACTGTACCATAGGATGAAACGCCAAGCAGCAGGAGCGGGAGCAAAGCAGAATGAAAACACCTTTCTTGATATATGCCCATATGTGGTTATGGTTACAACTTGAGATGGGCGTGCGAGCTTACAAATTTAAATTTTCCTATTTTTTTTTTTTGATCCCTTCACCTTAGGGGATCCAAGCTACCCTCCCCCGCGGGGGGGAAGGAGGCGGAAAATCCTCATTGGATACCACCTAGCCGGTTGCTACCGAGCTAATCTGGTTATGTCAGACTCGACTGACTAAAAACCGCCATATATTGGTTACGTGCCCGGACAGGCGACGAACCTTCAACCGAGGCGACTGCCCTCCCTCAGGGGAGAGGACAGCGCAGACGTCACATTTCACCTAAGTGATTGTGCGTCGAGAAGTCGAGTACAATTAAGCTGACTCCCTGAGGGGGATCGATCAGCCAGAGCGGACGGGGGGTGACCTGAGGGGTCGGGCTTGATGGGGTTAATCGTCCTCCATCGCCTCCAGGAGGAGGTTCAGGTCAGACGAAAGCTTGTTGGGAGGGTCCGTTAGGACCGATTTAGGTCGGCGGGAAGACGGAGCGGAGGAAGCAGGCGGGTCATAGTCCGCTGCGGAACGGATGAGGGGGTTAGGATGGTCTCCTGCCGCTTTAAAAAAGCGCTCAGAGGCCTTTATGGTCCATTGCTGGAGGGTGGGAAGGTCTAGGTCCCTATGTAAGTCCGCGTTGCGGACGTAGAAAGGAGCGTTTGCCGCTCTGCGGCAGAAAATATTTTGGACTACTTGTAATTTGTTAAGTGTGCTGGGAGCGGCGTGAGCAAATACGACAGAGGCGTATGTCATCACCGGACGTATGCAAACCTTATAGAGTGTTCGCTTGTTTCGGAGGGACATTTTACTGTGACGACCCAACATGGCGTTGAGTCGGTTGAGATAGAAACGGGCATTACGGGTCACCCTTTGGACGTGAGGCCCGAAAGAGAGACTCTGGTCCAGAGTGACACCGAGGTATTTGGAGGACTTTTGCCAGGGAATGGATTTGCCTAGCATAGTGGGGGGCCGGTGATTAGGGAGCAATCTATGGCGCTTTCTATCAAAGAAAACTGCGGAGGATTTCTCCGGGTTAACTTCGATGCGCCATTTACGGAACCATTTGCCTAGTGCATTAATGGAGGTTTGAAGTTTTGGGAGGATTTGTTCGACGTTACGGCCCTTTTTATAAAGAGCCGTATCGTCCGCGAAAAGGGATAATTCAACGCCATCTTTTGGGATGGGGATGTCATTTGTGTAAGTTATATACAGCAGAGGAGCGAGGACTGAGCCTTGTGGCACTCCTGCTGTTATGGGGCGAGGGGAAGAGAGAGTGCCTTCGTGTCTGAACCGGAAGGTACGGTGATGGAGGAAAGATGCCACTAACCGGACCAAACGCAAGGACAGATTTAATCTGTGTAACTTGACGATTAGTCCGGTGTGCCAAACCTTGTCAAAAGCTTTGGCGACATCGAAAAAGACTGCTACTGTTTTGTATCTTTTAGGGTAGAAACCGCTGGAGATATACTCGACAATGCGGTGAACCTGACGGGGACATGAGTGTTTAGGCCTAAAGCCGAATTGATGGGGGAAAATCAAGTCTTCCCCGAAGAGATGCTCTCGCATACGAGCGAGTACGCACCTCTCGAAGAGCTTGCCTAGAGCCTTGAGGAGGCTAATGGGACGGTGACTACTGGGGAGGTTTGGGGCCTTTCCCGGTTTGGGAATGCCTATTACGATAGCATCCTTCCAGGCGGCTGGGAAGTAGCATTGATCGAAACAGGCGTTGAAAATGAGGGTGAGAAAGGCGAGCACTTGGATGGGAAAGTGCTTGAGGGCCATGTTAGAGATACCGTCGGCACCGGGCGCCTTTTTGGGTTTGAGGTCTTTAATAAGAAGTTTAATTTCGTCAGTCGAGACTGTCATAGGGTCGGTGTCAGAGGGCAGAGGGAGGGAGTTTATGGTGTTTAGCTCCTCCTCTACCTGCCTAATATGAGAGGGATCGCACTCCTGGGTGCTGACTGAGCATTGGGCAGCGATACTGTCTGCGAAGCATTCCGCCTTCTCGTCGTCTTCGAAGGCTATAGAGCCATCTGGACGGAGTAGGGGAGGGACATGGGTTATAGCATCGCTACGGAGAGCCCTAGCTACTTTATAGTAGGCTTGGTGGGAAGGGGTGATCTCGGCCATAAGATCGTTAAAACTCTCATCCCTAAACTCTGCGAGTTTTTTGGTAAGAGTTTTTTGGAGTTGGTTGGCCTTTCGTCTAAATTCGGGAGTGGGGTACTTTGCTGCTCTTCGGAGAGCGGCATTTTTGGCCCTTTTCAGGTTGCGCAGAGCCGGAGAGAGAGCACTGTGGTTTTTCACAGGTACCTCTCTCACGTTCTCAGCAACGGCTGATTGGACCAATTGGGTGAGGGAGCTCACCGCACTGTCTATCTTTTCCGTACTATCAAAATAGTCGGGTCCAATAGCGTACGGTGAGTTGTCAGCATCCATAGCCGACGAAAGGGTGGATTTTACACCGTCCCAGTTGGTGATGGACTTAGTGAGAGGGCGGGGTGGGCTTGGGTTACCCATGATGAGGGAGACCGGCCGGTGGTCTGAACCGAGATCGTCGAGCGAGTCAATCGATTTTAGACGGAGAGAGACACCTTTCACTAGGGCGAAGTCTAGTACATCGGGGTCGTGGTCGACATTATAGGGGTAATGAGTAGGGGCGTAAGGGGAAATGACATCTACTTCAAGAGCTTTGACTATTTCGAGAAGGTGGCGACCACCTCGATTGGTTTTGAAACACGTCCAGTCCGTGTGTTTGCAATTGAAGTCTCCAAAGAGAATGACAGAGTCACCTAAGGAGAAGAGCGTTTCAAAGTCGCTTTTGACAGGGAGCGTGCCTGACTGTATGTAGACTGAGGCTATGATAAGGGTGCGGTGACCCGTCATAGACAGTCTACATATAGTGGCCTCCATGTTAGTGAGTGTGGGAGTGGGAACGTGAGAGATATGAAGTGATCTCTTGAAGTAGATGGCAGTGCCGCCAGAGGCGTCCTGTTTAGTGGGATGAGATGGGAGATCGGCACGATCGTTACGTACCAGAGAGTATTTTGGAATCGTGAGCCCTTTCCGGTCAGTGGGTTTGAGCCACGTTTCCTGTACGAGTAGAAGGTCGATATCTCTTTCGCGGACAAATTCCTTTAGTTCGGGGACTTTGTCGCGCAGAGAGTGGGCATTGAATGAAACAAGCGAGACACCCTGTGGTTTAATACGACCGGTGGTGGTGAGAGCCACGTTCGTATTAGAAATTTTCCTACGTTCACACGTCCTAAGGTAACATTTTGTATGATAGCAAATATCCACTAGTACAAAAACTTATATTTTCTACCTATCTGGGGTAGTTTACAAAATTCAAATTATGACTACCCTACGTTATTACAAATTGTTAGCAGTGGTGGGGAGTGCGCCTACCCCCACTCCTCGCCTGCAATCAACTTAGCAGAGGTGGTGGGGGTAGCGAAGCCCCCACTCCTTTTTCTTTGCGAGACTACCTACTTCATTTTATTATTTGTCTACCTTTTACATTTTATGTTAGAAGATCTAGGTATTTAGGCACCTCATTATTTTAATCAGAGACCTATACAAGAGGCCTTTATTTATAATCTTACCTCTTAGTACCACATCAAAACCTTTAGGGCTTATGGGACAAAGGTTGGCGTATGACCTAGACATCTTTTAGGTCGAAACTACCACCTCCTAGACCCATATTACCTAGCCCATTACCTCAAAACCTTTACCAGTACCTTTGTAAGTAAAACACAAGCGTTAATATCATTTAATTCCTAGGATACCTAAATACCTAAACAATACCTATTTGAGCTAAAACTTAAATATCTCACAAAGTATAAAACTTACAGCTACGCTAAATATCTCATTTTACAGAACATTTTATAAGCAACAATTTAAAACCAAATAGAACGTTACACATTAATAAACTTCAAAGTAATTAAAAACACAAACTAATTGACTTAATCAGTTATAACAAGCTACTACAGTACTTACATGAGAAAATCACAAACACAGATTTTATCACTAGGAACGCACTTAGTGTCCACAAATAGTCTTTTTGCTATACACATTTTAATCACTTTTTCCACTGATTTCACTTGATTGAAGCTGTCCGTAACAAAACCGAAAGGCCATGCCATAGGAACTCAATATTGAAACCGTGCAACCCCATCGAATTTGGGCTCGTTTCACCTGCAATTTGTGCTTTTGTATTTTTATCGAGCATGATCCTTTTAATTTGTGTTTCATGTCCGCAGTGGGTCTTGAAAAACTTGCCAGTAACTTTTGATTTGTCATTGACAATCTCAATTTCCAATCTTGTTGGACAAGCTTCATTTATTTTAATGCTGCCTATATATTTGCCAGCTCGTTTATTTTCTCCTTTACTGGGTAAAAATTTAGAATACTTGAGCACGAATTTGGTGGTTTTGAGGGAAGGGGGGAGGATGGGGGGAGATAACCTCCCCCCTGGTGGTACTCCCACTCCGCGGAAGTACATATTTGCAGAGATATTGATATATATGAATACACAAAAAAGTAATGATAACAGCCAAATTGCTGTTGTTTTTCGGCAATTAAAGGAGGGACAGAGGGGGAGGGATGGGAAACAACTCCCTCCTCCAATCCCCATCTGCCCGTGATGCGTAGTTTTCTAGAAATATTTTTTTGTGTAAACATAACCTCAAAACAAAAAATTTAGAAATTAAGCAGGGGAGGCTAAAAAGAGGTGGGGAGAGGGGAAGGGACGTACGTACAAAATTTCGCACGTAAAAAAAGTCGTTTCTGGCGCTTCGCCGGCCGCTGCCGCGGCACGCTCGCTTCGCTCGCTCGGCTCGCGCGCTGGGTTCATGTACACCTAACATGCTCGTCGCTACGCTCCTCGCACCTATCACGTGACCTGCGGTCTTTGATTCACCATCGCAACAATTTAGCAGTGCTACCAACCTAGTGCGCCGCCATTAAACGTCAAGAATGACGACACTGAATTAAAAATTAGACTTAGATCTTTATTTTTTTCGAAAAATAAGTGTTTCTGCGGAAAATGAATATGTGCATTAGAATCTCTGCATGTTTTATAATAAAGTAGTAAACTCACTATATATAATTTCGTGCTCAAGTTTTCTAAATCCAAGCCCTTTACTGTTATACTAAAGGGAACGGTGACAATTATAATATAACTTTATATTTCCATTTGTTAAAGGTTTTCCAGCTGTGTCCAGTGTATAACATACTGTGAGGCTCTACAATTCCATTGTATTTTTTTTCCAGTTTTCAAATGCTGAAATATACTGATTGGTAAGTATTTCTGACTAAACTAAAAATTTTTAAAACCACTAAATAAAGATAGTATTTTTAGTTTATATATTTAGTGTAGGGATTAAAGGTCACATTTGAAGGGTACAGAAGACAAAGCAAAACTTAGTTTGTAGACTGACACCTACCTTGCATTAATTCAAAACAAATTTCTTCTGTAAGGACGTGGTGTTTTTCTAAATGGTCGTGATATTGTTTATGGTTCTTGAACTCTTCGTCACATGCTTGAAAACAACATAACAGACAAGTCTTTCTCATCGGCTCTTCCAAATAATTATGATCATGTAATGACCCATGAAACTTTTTCACATGTTGGTTCTAGCTACTTTTACTTGAATATTTTTTTACATGCCTTTCAGTTAAATTTGTGGTTCACTTTTTTGGAGTGGCTGAACATTGTAGATGTTTCAAATGTTAGTATAAACTTTTCTTTTGTTTAAATGTTTTTTAAATTTGTTTAAATTTTAATAAACGATTCAGTTTTTTTTTTGGGCCCTTCAGCTTAGGGGATCCGAGCGACCCTCCCCCGCGGGGGGGAAGGAGGCGGAAAATCCATCATTGGATACCACCTAGCCGGTTGCTAGCGAGCTAATCTGGTTATGTCAGACTCGACTGACTAAAAACCGCCATAAATTGGTTACGTGCCCGGACAGGCGACGAACCTTCAACCGAGGCGACTGCCCTCCCTCAGGGGAGAGGACAGCGCAGACGTCACATTTCACCTAAGTGATTGTGCGTCGAGAAGTCGAGTAACAATTAAGCTGACTCCCTGAGGGGGATCGATCAGCCAGAGCGGGCGGGGGGTGACCTGAGGGGTCGGGGTTGATGGGGTTACTCGTCCTCCGTCGCCTCCAGGAGGAGGTTCAGGTCAGACGAAAGCTTGTTGGGAGGGTCCGTTAGGACCGATTTAGGTCGGCGGGAGTAAGGAGCGGAGGAAACAGGCGGGTCATAGTCCGCTGCGGAACGGATGAGGGGGTTAGGATGGTCTCCTGCCGCTTTAAAAAAGCGCTCAGAGGCCTTTATGGTCCATTGCTGGAGGGTGGGAAGGTCTAGGTCCCTATGCTAGTAATACGTTGCGGACGTAGTAAGGAGCGTTGGCCGCTCTGCGGCAGAAAAGATTTAACTTGTCAAGTGTGCTGGGAGCGGCGTGAGCAAATACGGCAGAGGCGTATGTCATCACCGGACGTATGCAAACCTTGTAGAGTGTTCGCTTGTTTCGAAGGGACATTTTACTGTGACGACCCAACATGGCGTTGAGTCGGTGGAGATAGAAACGGTTATTACGGGTCACTCTTTTGACGTGAGGCTCGAAAGAGAGATTCCAAATACCTCGGTGTCCAGAGTGACACCGAGGTATTTGGAAGACTTTTGCCAGGGGATGGATTTGCCTAGCATAGTGGGTGGTCGGTGATTGGGGAGCCCTCTACGGCGCTTTCTATCGAAGAAAACTGCGGAGGATTTCTCCGGGTTTACTTCGATGCGCCATTTACGGAACCATTTGCCTAGTGCATTAATGGAGATCTGAAGTTTTGGGAGGATTTGTTCGACGTTACGGCCCTTTTTGTAAAGAGCCGTGTCGTCCGCGAAAAGGGATAAGGATTCACAGTCAAATGAAATGATGCATCCGGCAAAAAGAAGAGAACTTGTATCGGCCCAAGTCGGTCTCATTCGGCTACTGTTCGGGACTTCGGGTGCCGAAACTTTACTGTCGCGAGACGCTCGTAAAATCGGCGTATGTATGTAATCGAGGCTTGACACTTTGACAGTTGACTGACAGCCGGCAGACATTCTTTTTTTTTAATGCGCAATCACTTGTGCCACAGAACAAATATACTAAATATACTCAGGGGAGACTTGTGCAATCGCTGACAAAGATGTCCGTTTCATTGATATGCTTTTGTTTTTTTCAATAATTAATTAAAGCTAAATTAAGGAGTTAAAAATAATGTTGCTGCTGTTTTATGATTCTAGTAACATAAAGTGTTTATAGATAACAGAATTATGTTTATACACTTTTGGGTCTTATGTGCCTGATGTCCTTTGACACCTGTCAGGCTGTCACCTAAAATTAAGATCTCACTAAGATCTTTCATTTCTTCAAAAACACTATCAGTCTTGGATGAGTACTTTTTGAGATTTCTTCAAAGGCTTTTCTTTTTTAATTAATCTCTCTTTTTATCCAGTTTATTTATAAAAAATCCTGTGATTTTATGGTCGTTTTATTTAATGATATCGATGTTTTTGTATAATCACTACATTCCTATTTGAACTGATGGAGTGATCAAAATTTGGCGTCCGTCCATTTGATTTAAATCAAACGATTGACGGTATGCACACACACGGTCAAAATTTTGGATGTGGGCCGTGGTTTTACGAAATCCGTGATTGGAAATTTGGATGACAGATTCGACACACACGACAAAAATTTTGGACGTACGCCATCCATTTGGCGCGATGGAAGGACCGTGTGTGTCCACCTTTTGTGTCTATTTGCTACACTAGATGGCATAGGCGTACCCACAGTGGGGCCAGGTGGGGCGCTTGCCCCACCCTCCACCCTGACTTTGAGCTAGATTTTTACAAAATTATTTATTTATTAATTAGCGTTATTTATTATTTATTTATTGTCACATAAAGTTAATTAACTTTTTGGACTGTGAAGGTGCAAACAAATTATCGGACGCGGCTTACTGCCGCGGCTGATCTGAGGTGTGCAAACTATCGGATACGTCCGCGACCTACTACATCCGATAGTTTGCACACCTCAGATCAGCCGCGGCAGTAAGCCGCGTCCGATAATTTGTTTGGGCCTTGAATGAATGTTTTCACTAGGTACATTCCAGCAGAATAATCGCTGAGTCATCGGTCGCCATAGAGTACATTTTAGGGCGCGGGCACATCTGTTTGACGCTACGTGTTAACACGTCGTATTTAAGGTGCGGGCACATTTGTCTGACGACACGCGTTAACATTCAGGATTCAGGGGTACAGAGAAGGACATAGGGTACCTTTCAAGGTACCCTATGTCCTTCTTTGTACCCCGGACAACGTGTATGCAAAATTTCATGATGATCGGTTCAGTAGTTAAGACGTGAAGGCGTAAATAACAAACAAACGGACTTTTTGCCTTTATAATATTAGTAAGGATATCAGGATTGAGGAGCCATACTAAAAGTAATGTATTTTCTTGAACTTACGAGTACCTACGACTATACACAATTTGAGCTAAATAATGCACTAATTTTCAAAAATATTCAACTGGTGCTTAGCGCTTTCCAAGGTGGCTCCTCAATCCTGTTGTTTAGTGGTGCTTGTCAACTTGTCAAGATAAATGTGATCGGTCACATATTATACGTAGTCGACATTATACCTATTTATTTAGTTAGCAGCTGGTGGTATGTTTGATTTTGCAGTACTTATAAGAATAAAATGGTGAGACACAGTGGATTTGGCAATTGAACGCATTTTGTTTAGCTTCTCAATCATGACGTTTTGCATATAAACTGGAATCAAAAGCTAGAGCCATTTAGAAGAAATGAAATGTCCACTTTAACTGTACAGTTCAACACTGTATCTCTTTCGGTGACTGAAATACAATACAATACTTACTGTTCGATATTCCTTAAGAATTCGCTGTGAAGGGTGACCAAATTATTTACATCATCACTTCAATCACATCTTTCGTGATTCAAACTATACCTTAGGGCCTAGCCAAAGTAACATTCGCTAATCTTCGTTAAATCGCTAATTTGACGTTTTAAAATTCGATTGTTAACGAAACCTTAGGGCCTAGCCAAAGTAACATTGGCAAATATTCGTTATCGCTTCGCTTTCGAAACATGTATGGGATTGACATAAAGTTTCGTTAACAATGGAATTGTAAAACGTCAAATCCATACATGTTTCGAAGCGAGGCGATAGCGAAAATTTGCAAATGTTAGTTTGGCTAGGGGGGCTTGTCTGGTAGTCCGGCTACAAGGACCATATCGATAACTCTAGCGGCTCCCAAACGTACATCGATCAGTCTGTGAAACCAAGAGTGTAAAACAAGGAATTATTGTGAAACTTCTGAGATGTATCTACACCGACTATATATCGTGGACTATATAAATAAAAACGACGGCCGGTTTTAAAATAACTTCTATTTATTCTCCAATATTGATGGTTGTTTTCGCACACTGATTCTAACTAACAAAGTCGAAGAATACAATGAAATTAACTAACAAACTAAAAGTACTATTAGAAAAACACTATATGCGATGGAACATTGGAATTTACGCGTGAATGGAACTAGCGTCTCCCCCCTCTCGTCCGCACACTAGGTGCCAACCTAGTCTTGCGAAAGTCAAAGCTCCGCCCCCTGTCTTTTTGCGAGACAAAAATGCGTGGCCCGAGGTCTCGCGTCTCTGCAACGCGAACAGGGTCCGCTACACGCGTGCGCACAACACGGGCGTAGCGGTCCGCGTTGACACCCCGACTAGCGAAGACTTTCGCGCGCTAGTCAAACTCCTCACCGCCCACAAAGTGGGTTATCACACCTATGCCCTCCCCGAGGAGCGCAAGGTTCGTGTGGTACTCCGCGGAGTCCCACACGAGATCTCGACCGACGAGATCCACAAAGATCTCGTCGATCAGGGTTTCCCGGCGGAGGCAGTACATAAAATGTACGGCCGAGGCGGAAAACCCCTCCCGCTTTTCTTAGTCGTTTTGACTAACACCCCGTCCTCCCGTGACATCCTTTCGGCCAAGGACCTCATGGTCTGCGGCCTTTCCAACTGCCAGGCAGAAAAGCCCCACCGGCGTGGCACTCCCGGTCAGTGCCACCGCTGCCAATTGTACGGGCATGCGGCAGCCAATTGTTCGGCCACGCCTAGGTGCGTTAAGTGCCTACTCCCTCATCCCACAAGTGAGTGCTCTCGCACGCGAGACTCTCCGACCCCTCCCGCTTGCGTGTTGTGCAGCCAGTTCGGCCACCCGGCCAACTACAAAGGCTGCCCTCGCGCCCCGCGCCCCCATAAGCCTATCAAAAAGGCTAACAAAACTCATAATAAAAAGGCACCTACTGGGCCTTCTCCCCCCACCCCCGCTGATTTCCCCGCACTTCCTAAGTCGGGTGGAGCGGCCCCGGCCCCGGCTACTTTGCCGGCCTGGGGTCCTCCTAAGGCAAAACCGCCGACGGTTCCTGCCTCGAAACCAATCCAACCTCATTCACCGCCAACGTCGCCTTCCTTGGCTGATGACGTGAATCTCATCTTCGATGCGATTCGCGGCATCAACCTAGAGGAGATTTCGATTTTGGCGGGGAAACTGCGCAGAGCGCAATCCAAAACAGAGCGCTTAATAGCGATCTGTGAGCATGACGCACTTCTACGTACGTTATAAGTACGCCTCTCACAAGGAGTAATAATAACTTACTTGTCGGCGCGCCGAGCGGCGCGGGCGCGGGCGTCACGTCCGGCCGGGTTAAGCCCGCGGGTGTTTCGCTTGTTACTTTCAATTGTCGCTCCTTACGCAAAAATTTACCTGAAATACGGGAATTTATGCGTGAAAGGAGCGTTGACCTCTTACTCCTACAGGAGACGTGGCTCAAACCCACAAACCTAAAAGGGCTGTCTATCAAATCGTATGCGCTTGTGCGCAACGATAGGCCTCCCCCCCCCGACCCTCCACCTGCGGACCATTCTGAAAAGATTAGCGGCGGTGGTTGCGCCATATATTTCAGGAAGGCGCTTCATTGCTCGCCTATCCCCACTCCCAAGCTTTCCAATATGGAAGCGACGATATGCAGATTGGCTATGACGGGTCACCGAACTCTAATCATAGCGTCAATCTACATTCCGTCCAAAACAACTCCTCTTAAAAGCGATTTCCAAACGCTTCTTTCCCTAGGCGACTCAGTCATTCTTTTCGGAGATTTTAACTCCAAACACACCGATTGGACGTGCTTTGACACTAATTCCAGTGGTCGTAAACTACTTGAAATTACCAAAGCACTCGACATCGATGTAATTTCGCCTTACGAGCCCACCCATTACCCCGATAATCTTCAGCATGCCCCCGACGTACTAGACTTTGCGCTAGTGAAGGGGGTATCGCTCCATCTAAGAACGATCGAGACTCTCGACGATCTTGGCTCTGACCACCGACCCGTCTCCCTTATCATGGGCGACCAGCACCCACCCTCCCCTCTCTTCAAAACCGTCACCAACTGGGATGGCTTTGAATCCTCACTTTCGACGGCCATGAATGCCGACAACTCACCGTACGCTATTGGGCCCGACTATTTCGATAGTACGGAGAAAATAGATAGTGCGGTGAGCTCCTTAACCCAATTAGTCCAATCAGCTCTTGCGGATAACGCGAAGGAAGTGCCTGTCAAATCTGACAAGCCGCTTCCAGCGGACGTTCGTAACCTGGTTAGGGCTAAGCGGGCAGCCCATCGTAGGGCGGCCAAGTATCCGACCCCCGAGTATAGAGCCGCGGCGAATCGCCTTAGGCGCCAACTTAACTCGCGACTTTCAGAACTGAGGAACGACCGTTTTGGCGACCTCATGGCTGAAATCTCTCCCTCCCACCAGGCCTACTATAAAGTGGCCAAAGCTCTCCGTAGCGATGCTACTACTCACATCCCCCCCCTCCTCCGTCCCGATGGCTCTATGGCCTTCGACGACGATGAGAAGGCGGAATGCTTCGCTGACAGTATTGCTTCGCAATGCTCAGTAAGCACTCAGGAATGTGATCCCACCCACATCAGGGCAATCGAGGAGGAGCTGAGCACTCTGAACTCCACTCCTTTGACCCCCGATACCGACCCCATTTCGATTTCTACTGACGAAATCAAATCTTTTATTAAAGATCTCAAAATAAAAAAGGCGCCCGGCGCCGACCGCATATCAAATATGGCCCTTAAATACTTCCCCGTGGAAGTACTGACCCTTCTCTCTTTAATTTTTAATGCCTGTTTCGATTTATGCTACTTTCCAGCCGCCTGGAAGGAAGCGATCGTAATACGCATTCCTAAACCGGGTAAGCCCATTAATAACCCCACTAGTCATCGTCCCATTAGCCTCCTCAAGGCGTTAGCCAAAATTCTCGAAAGGTGCATACTCGCTCGTATGAAGGAGCACCTATTCGGTGAAAACTTGATAATTCCCCACCAATTCGGCTTCAGAGCCAAACACTCATGCCCCCAACAAGTCCACCGCATAGTCGAGTATATCTCGAGCGGTTTTTACCCCCGTAAAAATAAGACTGTAGCAGTCTTTTTCGATGTAGCCAAAGCTTTCGATAAAGTTTGGCACACCGGACTTATCGTCAAACTGTACAGGCTCGAACTGTCAGTTCGATTAGTCCGGCTGGTAGCATCATTCCTTCACCATCGTACCTTTCGCTTTAAACACGAAAGTACGCTTTCCTCCCCCCGATCGATCACAGCGGGCGTGCCTCAAGGCTCAGTCCTCGCTCCATTGCTGTACCTAGCGTACACCAATGATATCCCAGTTCCAACCAACGGTGTGGAACTTTCCCTATTCGCGGACGACACGGCTCTATACTTAAAGGGCACATCGATTGGCACTACCATCCTTCCGAGGCTTCAAACCTCTATCAATGTATTAGGTGAATGGTTCCGCAAATGGCGCATCGAAGTAAACCCGGAGAAATCCTCCGCGGTCTGTTTCGATGCAAAGCGCCGCTCCCTACCCCCTAAAGAACGTCCCCCCACTTTGCTAGGAAAATCCATCCCCTGGCAAAGAACCGCCAAATACCTCGGTGTCACCCTAGACCAGAGGCTCACTTTTGACCCACACGTCAAAAGGGTGACCCGCAATGCGCGGTTTTACATGAGCCGCCTCAACGCCATGTTGGGGCGACACAGTAGAATGTCCCTTCGTAACAAGCGAACGCTCTATAAGGTTTGCGTGCGGCCGGTGTTGACGTACGCGTCCCCGGCGTTCGCTCACGCCTCACCCAAAGTCATGCACAAATTGCAAGTAGTGCAAAATCTTTTCTGCCGCAGAGCGGCTAACGCCCCATATTACGTCCGTAACGCGGACTTACATAGGGACCTCGAACTCCAGACACTCCAACAATTCCTCTTTACGATCTCTGAGCGATTCTTTGAATCAGCAAAGGATCACTCGAACCCTTTAATCCGAAGCGCGGCGGGGTATGACCCCCCCGCTCCCTCTTCCAACCAACTATCCCGGAAGCCCAAATCCGTCCTAACGGACCCCCCCAACCAACTCTCGGCCGATCTGGACCGCCTATTGGAGGCCCAGAAGGCTGTACCCGCCCCCTCACTTCTGACCCCTCTGGTCTCACCCGACCCATCAGGTCACCCCGTCTCTGCGACTGACCGCCCCTCAGGTAATCAGTCGTGTTAAAATATAATAATATATTATTTTATTGCAAAACGGCCGTTGACCCCTCAGGTTGGCGGTCGTCCTCTAAGCGTATGCTCACCTAGGTGAGTGACGCGCCGCGCCGCCCTCCCCTCGGGGGTTGGTCGCTTTCGATGAAGGTTTTTATGGCTTACAATAGCTACGGGTCAAAACCAACTTGCGGCGGTTTTAGTCAGTCGAGTCTGACATAACCAGCTTAGCACGGCGGCTAAGTGGTATCCAATGAGGATTTCCGCCCCCTTCCCCCCGGTGCCCGGGAAGGTTGCTCCGAGCCCCTCAGGCTGAGAGTGAAAAAAAAAAAAAAAAAAAAAAAAACAATCTCGAAACACTTGAATTTAAATAACAACTCTATACAACACTTATACGATTTGACTACGATTTTTCGTTTACAATACAAGCACGGAAGCTAAACTTTCAAAACTATTACCTACTTACTACATTCTTGCCTTATGGCAAGTACCTAGTCTACTTAGCGGGGAGGACAAGAGTTTCAAGGGGGATGAATACAAGTGAAATAGGGGTTATAAGGACTACAATTTTTTTTTCATGGAACATTACAGGTGGCGTGCGTGACCTAAGCTATGACGTCACGCCATGTGCGTTTAAGTAGCCCCTCTGATTGGTGGGAACTATTTGGGCCAGATATCTTCCCGATTTTCATTATTTCGGCGCTGGCTGTCGTCAACATCCTCCCCCCGGCGAAGGCGCGCAGTCCGTAGCCTTTTCGTCTGGAAGACAGCCCGATGTGCAGCGCGTCCTCTCCCTCTGGTCCGGGTAGAGTGCGGTATGGAGTGTACCCGTCGGCTCGCAGCGCGTCCCCTCCCTGTGCTCTCAGGAGGGTGCGGTTTGAAGCACGATGCATTTGGAAGTAGGCCGGCAAAATGTGCCGGCCTTTGTCTCGATGAGAGTGCTCGCGGCTGTGGTCGTGGTATCGACACCTCAAGCATCTGAAACAGAAGCCCTACCGCGCAAGTGTCGTCGGCATCGCAGTCTGGCTTCATTTGACAGATGGATGTGACATATCGATACTTCTTTTTGGCACTAATATTAACTTACCATAGAAAAGTATCAATATGTCACATCCATCTGTCAAATAAAGCTGATAGCGATGCTGACCACAGTTGCTCGGTAGACCCAGAGACCTCCTCGATTTAACAGTCGCCCATCGCTCGTCGTAGCTGCTTCCGAAACTTGGGGCAGCTCTTTCGCGGCTCCAGTCGGGCGGTTGGGGCTGCTGGGCGTGACGGCTCCTTCCTCACTGGCTCACGGGCTGACTTGTGGTGCAGAACCCGTGCCTGAAGGCACGATCAGCTTCCCTCATCAAGAATTTGGAAATCTTAATTAAAACGGGACAAGGAGTACGATCTTCCTCTGCGAAGTCGTACCACTTGCTCTTATGGTGGTGGCTCAGTTTTTTTAACACCTCCCCGGCGAGCTGAGGGTTGTACAGGTAACCCCTGTCCACGTGCGTCAGAACCGCGACGATGTTCTGTACCTTGACCGCGAACATGTTCATGTCAGTAGCGGTGGTCTTCATGCGCGGCAGCCGGCGGAGCTCCTCGAACGCTAGGCTGACCAGCATCTCGGGTCGCCCGAAGCATTGCTCCAAGGTTTTCCAAGTTGCAGGCGTGGAGGTGTCGATCGGACGCACTGGTTTCGCCAGGACGGTGGTGGCAGCGTCGGCGACGTGGGGTGGCTCCCCCCATATCGTATCCTCGACAGCTGTGTAATCCAGCCTCGCCTGCACGTGCTCTCTAGCAGCTCGGGAGTCGTGGTGGTTGGCGTCGTCACCTAATGCTGCGATATCTGCGGCCAGCTTCTTCCGAATGAGGTTGGCTTCGATTTGCAGTTCCTGGAGACGAATCTTCGCTAAGCGCTCTGCCGCCTCAAATTGTAGTTTGGCGACGGCGCTGGGCACCGACCGTGCCGCTGAATACCGCATGAGCATCGGCTTCGGCGTACGCGACACGGTTGAGATAGTTGCAGTGGTGGTCGGCGGTAGTGCGGGTTGCTGCGTAGCAATAACGCCGGTGTCGCTTGGCTGTGGGCGTAGCGTGTCGTTCGCGGCGGCACCAGCAGTACCCGTGGCGTTATGCGTGGACGGTGACCGCCGCGATTGGTCTAAGACTCGTCGCCTTTCGTCTTCCGGTCCGCTCGGCGCTCTCGATACAATCATTTTTAATCCGGCGGGGATGGACCAACACTATTCGGTCGATTCGATAGCAAGATCTCTAACGACAACTCTCAACGCTCCCAAACGTAACGTGTACTGTATATGACGTAGGTACCTACGCTACGTCGAGCAACTGTTTGAATAAAATACAGAACCGGTTCTTTAAAACTTTACCGTTCCCAATACGGATGGTTGCACACGCTTGAAGCTAACTAATAAAGTCAAACGATACGATTGAAGCTAACCTAACACGAAGCACTCTTACAAAAACTGAACTGAAAACCCGTGAAATAATACCTATCTCGAAACTACTGTAAAGAAATCGAACGCTTGATGCGAACTAACAACTCAAAGTCTCAAAAACACTACACTACACCACTAATACGAATTTACTTTGACAATCTCGAAACACGAATCTAAACTTTCAAAAACTTTTCTTATCTCACTTGCTGATTAACTACTGCTGCTTTAACGAAGAACTGCGAACTAAACCATTAATTCAATTAAAACAAGAATATGTCGCCGTTAATATACTTTTATTCTACTGTTATTTCGTAGCACGGAACGTAGCTCCGTAGCCAAATAATATTCACTGGAGGGGAGAATGGCCTAAAACCTTTTGCAATCCTGCGTAGTCGGCGCGGTTAACCTTCGTAGCATAGAACGTAGCTCCGTAGCCAAATAATATTCACTGGAGGGGAGATGGCCCAAGGCCTAAACCTTTTGCCATCATGGTTATCGGAGTGGAGTCAGTCACCCCTCCCACTCTTCACAACTGCCCTCAGCGCGGTCGACTCTGCCTCTGCAGCAAGACTCAGCAAGAGCAGCGAGTAGGGTGGTAGGTGGAATAAATGTTTCTAGAACTCGGACATTCCCACAGTTATGTAATCCTATTTTCTAACTTACGCAGTTGTCCCTTTCTAATACCATATAATCATGTTGCTATCTCTTTCTAAAGTTGAAGCAAGCGTCTTTTCTTGCAAAATAATGGTAAAACTTGATACTTATTTTCTATAGATAAGCTAACATAGAATCTGGAATGATAAAAGTTATTTCACAACAAAATCTTAAATAATTTAAGAGATATTTACAAGAAACCATCAGGAGCTCTCCTTATGGTATTGCTCCATTATCATACACCAAAATAAGTATTCATGAAAAAACTACAATTATTTTCTAAGTTAAAAAATTCTAATAGGAAAGCAACTTATTAACATAAAATCTGTTAGGTTAAGAAAATAGATAAGTAAATATCACAATCTTACAATCACAATCAATAAGTAAATAGCAGCTTCCGCCCGCGACTTCGTCCGCGTGGCCGTTCGAGAAAATTCTTAGGAATCCTTTAACAAGGATAAAAAGTACTCGTTAGCTCAGTGGTCAGAGCATTGGACCGGATAGCCAAACGTCGCGGGTTCGATTCTCGTCCGAGAATTGATCTGGTGCGAGTCGAATTTTTTCTAGTATATTATTTAGTATTGTATAAAAATAGCATTGTGAATGCAAAAATCTTAAATTTAAAAAGTACCTACCTATTCCATGTTTTAATTTCATCAAAATCAGATACTTAACCCCTTCTGAGGTTGATTTTCAGAATATTACGAAACTTTTAGTTTCCAATCATAAGCCTAATTAAAATTAAGTGAGTTTTATTTTGAAAATGAACGACTTTCCATTTACAGCTTCATCCCCCTTTTTACTCCTAAAAAGGCTGAGGCAGGTAAAAATTTATTTCAATAGTCGGCTTGAATTCGAAGCTCTAGTCATTCAAATTTTCATCCCCTATTTTACCCTCTTAGGGGTTGAATTTTTCTAAATCTTTTCTTAGCGGATGTTTACGTTCTAATGAATATTAGTGTGCCAAATTTCAGCACGATCCGTCCAGTAGTTTGAGCTGTGCGTATCAACGCTAAAATAATAAAAGGCTAAGAGACTGACTGATCTATCAAGATCAGTCAGTCTCTTAGCCTTTTATATTATAGATAGACCAACATTTATTAACAAAATCGAATAAGAAAACAACCAAGTATTGTAAACTGAAGTAATCATAAACAAAGGCTTCCTAAAATACCTATTTTTCTTCTAAATAATATAATAGCCTTAAATATTTCAGAACATAAATTCCAAGTAATTATCTAGGTATTCAAGTTGGTTTCACATGCTTGATATTGATTGCGATCACTAAGTAATCACTTTAAGTTTGTCCACTATAGTTTATCCTTTATTCCGTGTCCATAACTCTTTTTCATTTATCTCCTACGAAAAAGGATGTTTTTTTTCTCGCTTAATAACTGGTTACCAAAGAAGTATAATGTTGTCCGCCTTTGTAACTTTTCGTAACCGACTACGAAAAAGGATGTGTCTTTTGTCGTTTATGGGTGGATAAGGAGGACGGGCCATAACCCGCGGGCCCAATGCAGATTGGTGGGTGTTAATGACTGCAAATGCAGCCGGAACCAACGGTTTAACGTGCCTTCCGAAGCATGTAGAAGCTCGAGATAGTAAATTTTTTGTCACCCATCCCATGCCTGACCCTTGCGAAAGTTGCTTAACCTACGCAATCGCTGGGCCAGGCGCTAAACTACTGCGCCACCAGCACTTTTGTGCTGCAGTGCCGCTGAAATTATACTGCCAACGAGTTTTAAGCAAGGACCAAACTTGCTTTGCGTTTGTTTAATAACCCGTTGATGCGAATTTTACCTCAGGGTTACAACTCTTCAATGATTACCTTTGTAACAGGGAAATAATTTATCGTCACCTCTGGATGATACTCGTAATAAATAATCTAATCTAATCTCAATCTCAAACTTAGCATAGGGGTACCTGTGTACTAAAGCTATTAAATACATTGTGTTTGGTAATAGCCTTATAAAGCCGAATATGGTAGATAGGGACCATCAAACTGAACAACTATAGTATATTGGGACCAACTCTAAAATCGCGAAAAAAATATCAGTTGTCACATACATTTTGTTTTTTTTTTTGTATGAAATAATCTGATTATTTTTCGCGATTTCAGAGTTGGTCCCATAGTAAAAGATGTTGAGTTCGATAGCACCTAAGTATATTACAAACTAAGTAGGTAAACAACGAGAAACATTATTTAACTTCAATAGTAATCAAAATTAAAATGAAATGAGTATTAAGTAGGAGTTAATTTTGAAGCCTTAAGGAAAACGATAATAGTAAGCTGGTAACATCCTCAGTTACTTCGGTTTTTCCGAACTGGTCAGTGGTCTCTGTGATTAAACAAAGTTGCGAAAAAAACTAATAATAACTTGCGAACTCCTAAGTGGCCAGTATGTTAAATCGTAGTTTTAGCCAGTGAACTAGTCATTCTAATTAATTAACCAATCATAAATAGTGCATTTAAATAATGTTATAGATTTTTTTATTGTGATTTAAGTGACGTGTTTGTGTTGTTGTTAAAATGTATTTAAGTGCCGTTATTTTTGTCATGTTTGGTAAGTGGTTTACAGAATTTTTTAGCCTCATACCTAGCACAGTAAATAATGGTAATATATAATATAATAAAAGTAGGTAATATACTTACTTTTAATTAACTTCGTTAAATTTGTTTAGTAAGAAAGGATAGGAAGGTAGGTAGTTTAAACTATTTTGTTTATTTATATTCTGTACTCTATCCAATAATTAATTTTTATGGCCTCGATTTAATATACTACATCCTACATAATTCTAAACAAAATAACATAGTCAGGATAAAAAAATAAAATAGTAAGTGTCAATAAAAAATGTTTAGGTGCCTAAATAGTAGCCCAAACAAAGACGAATTCTTATATTTTATTACGTTTTGAAATAAAACCTATCTTCCTTATTTCAATTAACAATTTCCAAATAGCAAAAAGGCCGAACTAAAAAAGATAATATTATACTTAATAAACAGACATATTTTCCTGTTGTTACGAACAAGTTTTGACCTAAGGCACACGTATACATCTTTATCGGTGGCTCTTGGCTCTTATCTTCTTTCTCATAAAGGTCATAATAATCAGTCAATTAATTTGACAACATTACCTCAGAAACCCGTTGTGTTAATCGGTATCGTTTTGTTTTTTATTGTAACTCATATTTTGCTTCTTCATTCGAAAAAATACAAAAATAAACTTTAGAGATATCCCGATGATGGTTTTGCTCTCGCGCACGCTTATTAAGGTGATCGTCAACATCATCATCATCATGTCTGATGATCAACCTCACATCTCGACGCCCAGTGTTGGCCCAACGCTGGACGTCTTCGGTCTCCCCAAAAGATCTAATAGACGATCGTTACAAGGTCTCGATTCTGGTGTCTCATATGGTGTCTTTAGATTTTCGTGTTTTAGTAACAAGGGTGTCAATGCCTTGAAAAAATTATTTAAAAAACAAAAAACCGACTACAAAAAACCTGCCTCTGAAAATAAGAAATAATATTCAAATCATTAGATAGGTACGCATTATCATCGTTATAATAACGTCTATTGAAGTCGGGTGGGGTACGAACGTACCGTACGTACGTACGGGAAGTACAACTTCCTTTTTTATTCTAAAAGCTCCACCCGACTTCAATAGACGTTAATATAACGATATGATCTAATGATTTGAATATTATTTCTTGCTTTTTAGAGGCAGGTTTTTTGTAGTCGGTTTTTTTGTTTTTTAAACAAGTTTTTATTTTTCAATTTTTAGTGTAAGTACCTTCTGTATTAGGTAGTGTAGATATATTATTATGTAGAAAAATCGGCTCAGCCATACGTGAGATAATCGCGGAGAAACATACATACATACAGGTCAAACTGAGATCCTTATTTTTTTTTAAGTCGGTCAAAAAGAATACACTAAAGGTATCCCTTTTCCAACACAAAAAAACTTCATCAAATTCGGTTCATAAATAACAAAGTCGTCAAGGTAGTTAATGCAAAATCATAGTATTTTCAGAATTACTTGAAAACTACTGAACAGATTTGAGAAAAAATTTAATGGGACCATCTCGCAAGAATATTCAATCGAACAAAAAAGAAGCATCAAAATCGGTCCATAAATGACGAAGATATGCGCGCGAACAACGATAAAAAAAATAAAAAAAAAAAAAAAAAAAAAACACGACTGCCCTGCCAAAACGAACTAAAAAGTTAAACAACAAGTGTCATTGCAGTCGGGGGACCTTATCTATCATGGAACAATTTTTGATCAAAGAGGTCCCCCGACTGCAATGACACTTACTTGTTGTTTAACTTTTTAGTTCGTTTTGGCAGGGCAGTCGTGTTTTTAATATTTTTTTTAATTTATTTATTTTTATTTCACACATTTTAGTGACATATTATAAAGTTTTGGAATGTACTCATCAAGGCCTTTCATTTGATGCCCATATTGTAATAATAGAAGAAAAAAAATTTTTTTTCACATTTGAAAATGGCGTCGTACAGTCGCCATATTGATTTTTTCTAAAAAAAATATAACTCGGGATGTTGCAAGGATTCTAACGATACCCTATTTATCCAAATCAGTTCAGGCATTTAGAAGTTATGGTGGAATAAAGAAACTCACATACCCACAAACATACATGAACCCTGAACACATAACACTCTCTTTGCTTTGGGCAGTCGTGTAAAAAGTGTTCAATCGAATTGAGAACCTACTCCTTTTGATGAAGTCGGTTAAAAAGCAATATCATTGAAACGCCATTGAGTTGAAATATAGACACAATAAAATTGTTACCTACTTATTTTATAAGTTAACATTTTAGCAGAATCGAGTCCCAGCTACCTACTCAACTTTCTCTATTTGTTTTCTTACTTGATAATGAACTACATATGTAAACAAGTAAACATTGAGCTGAGGGAAGTCCTATTATCAAATGAACCAGTAAAATCATAAAATGATAAGCCAAAGGTTATCAAAGTATGATAATTGTTGCATTAAAATGAAGTCTTCATTAGGTGATCCTCTAGAGCTAGGGTTTCCTAGGATAACGGTGTCGTTATAATACGGCCGTAATTATAGCGGCGTTGAAAGATGTCTATGTAAACAATACGGTGACACCGTAACGATAGAAACCGCGCCGTATTGTTTCAATAGACAACGTTCTACACCGCTAAATTACGGCCGTAATATGACGGCACCGTCATCTAAGGAAACCCTAGCTTAACAAAGGAAATCGTGTTCGCAGGCTTGCATGATAGGTTTTCATTTTTTTAATAGTCTTAATTTTTGTTTAAAAACTAATAAAAAGCACTTTTTTATTTAATTTTGCGTTACATTATAATTTATATTATGGAATTCCCCATTTGTAAAGGCGTGACGTAAAGAGAAACTACCTAGTACGTATAACTGCTATTTTTGCATGATAAGGTCGACTTCGGAAACAGCTACACATTTTGTTATTTCTTTTGATATCAAATTTCTCACTTACTTATAAGTATGCAAGGTTGCAAGCCAAAGCGACACGGTTCAGACTTCAGCCATTACTAAGGCCAACTGTCCAAATTATGATCGTGAAACAAAAGAAAGTCGTGTTTTTTAACGCCTCATCACCATCATAATAGCCTCACTACACTACACGCACTGCTGGGCAAAGGCCTCCTCAAGGATCTCCACAACGATCGATCCTGCGGCCTAATGCGCTGTCAGCCTGTAGCATCTTCCCACCCCTCGCTTTTTATTGTCGGGACTCTTGACTCTTCGTCCATTCACGAGATAGTTGGTTCACCTTGTCGGGGCATACCCACGGAACGCCGTAATCTTCAGCTCACCTTTCTCGCATTAACTTGTGCCTAGGTATATTTCTCACCTAACTAACGGGTAAGACGAGTGAAAGAGGCTGAAACAGTCAATAAAAATATATTTTTCCATAAATGGGGCACTATGAGGTGGATCACGTTGAGGAAAATAGCCATTGAGTCATGTTGTTCAAGTGAACAAAATAACTGAGATCGTAATACGTATGATCTGGGGCCCATTGTCATAACATAATCGTGTTTTAATCGTGTTTCGGTAAAGAACTGTGTCAAAAAGCATTACAACTCAAACACGATTAAAACACGATTATGATGTTAACAAAATAATCTCGTCTGTGATAGATGGTAATTGACCGAGCGAGCGCGAAGCGCGAGCGAAGCGTCTATGCTTCAGCTTGGACAAAAATTATTTCGTATGTCGTCCGGATGTCCGTTTGTTCTCCTCTACAGGTCGCATTTCTCAACTGATTCTCGTCAAATTTTGTGAGCAGCTTTGAAAATTATATAGAATTTTTCAGTCGGGACAGTTTTATATATCTTCTATATCCTTCTATATTCTGGCCATAATTCGAAATTTGCAAATAAAAAAGGTTGGGACTTTGTGACAGAACCTAGGACTGTTTATATTATTCGCACAGTATAGATACTTATTAATTGCAAAACTAATAATATTAGTATCTATTCTGTGTTATTTGTTTTTAGAAAACATACAATTTGAGCTACTTTTTAACGCGAGGACGGAGCCACTAAAATAGTGTATTTTTAGGTAGGTTATGGGCATGGAATAGAGAAAGGTATGGTTAAATCGTGTTTCGTTAAAGAACTGTGTCAAAAAGATTACAACTCAAACACGATTGTAACACGATTATAACGTTATCAAAATAATGTCCTCCGTGATAGATGGTAATGTATTTTTAGCTAGGTTATGGGCATGGCATAGAGAAAGGTTAAGGTATTTTCACAACGACATAAATTAACAAATTCAGTAAATTAAACATTTTACTTAAGACTTATACCTATCTATTCTGTGCTCGAGTTACATAGGGTACCAACCTGAATTGCCTTCATTATTTTTTTTAAAGTAACTAATAATTATGATTATTTATTTTCAGCAACTTCACCGGTTTGGTCGGCAGTTATCACTGATGATGAAAGAAGTGAACATATGTCTTGTGGGTAAGAAACCTATCTACTTTCCTAAAAGAAATGGGACCTTCTTAGGTATTTAGATCATTGGGTTCGATTCTCCTAAAATATAAATTCAAAGTACCCATTTTGGAATTCGTCTGGCACCCATTGGACCTTCAGTCACAGTCAGGCGTAGGTAAGATGCAGTTTTGTAGGTCCAGTTGGCCAATATTGGAAGGTCGAATAGGTAGGTAGGTACATTGGTACATACTATTGTGTAATGTACATATTAGTGTCCAATAATGCTGATGGTGATCCATGAGTCCAAGATCAGTATCCCTTTACTACTTTTCCTCAAATTCTCAATGTCGTTTCTTTTCTCACAACAGTATCTCGGAGTTAGCTTGCGCTGATGGGTCGAGGTGCGTGCCCCTGGCCCGGTACTGCGACGGCGTCGGCGACTGCGACGATGGTAGTGACGAGACGACCTGCGACAGGGGCCAGTAAGTATGGCCTTAACTTAAGCTAGGGTTTCCTAGGATAACGGTGCCGTCATTTAGCGGCGTAGAACGTTGTCTATGTAAACAATACGGCGCGGTTTCTGACGTTACGGTGTCACCATATTGTTTACATAGACAACATTCAATGCCGCTATATTACGGCCGTACTATTATGACGGCACCGTCATCCTAGGAAACCCTAGCTTTAGTCTAAAACTTTAGAGGATATAGGTAATACCAGAAAATATATTTTTGAGAAAGTTCGAATCCTGACTAATAAATTCTATGGCAATATTGGGAATTAAAATAATAATTGAGGTACCTACCTAGCATGGCAGGATTTGAATGGAATAATGCGCGGTTACTTAAAATGGATAACGGCATTAAAATCTCGCCAACAGTGAGGAGTGTCCCCTGATTGGTTTTATGATTCATAAAATAACGTCATTCATTCCTAAAAAATAAAATACTAGGTAACATAGCTTTAAGTCTTTTACTAACACAATGGATTTAAGTTGTGTTTTTATTATTTTATTATTTTTATTTATTTAGACAGAGCATTACTTAAATTAGCAGGCGTAGGAATTGCTCTCTTCACATTCTGTTTTTTTTAAACATAGCGTTAGCTTGCATCTATGCCGAATAAAGAAATATAAAATTATGATTCAGTGGAACATTTTTAACCGTTGTATGGTATCTAATCTAACAGTTCAATAAACCACTTAGGTATGCATATAATTAAAGCTAGCTCAGGCTGCTATAACGGGTGTAACAAGACTCTCAACGAAGCCGAAGTCCACGCATTCCGCCCATCATCAGGATATTTTTTTTTGTCTTTTAGACTACCTGGGAAACCAATAGCTACGAAGAGTTAAAACATCTTTTTCAATATGGAATGTTATTTTATTCGTTATTTCCTCATTTTTGCCCAAAGAAACATTATCAAAATTTTATATATTTCGTAACAAACAATGGCTTCAAAACGTCATACTTACTCAATGTATCATGATGCTCATGAAAATAAACGCTGCTTTTCAAATTTCAACTCGTCCGCACGCAACTTTGTAGGTGGTAGCATACACTCGCAGGCGCGGTTTGTTGTACGCGTTACATTGCGTGGTAATGTATGCAATGCTTTTTTTACACCAAAAATTAAAATCGTTTCCCAGTAATAATTTTGAACAGAAATGGTCTTGATGATGGGCCGAATACGTAGATCTCGGCTTCGTTGAGGGTCTTGTTACACCCGGTATTCTATTTAAGAAGGTAGTTACCGCAAAGTATTCTAAAGAACTTAATCTCATAATAAATTTATTAGTCATTAGACTGTACTAAGTATTTATGTCAACGCTGGTAAATCGTATTTAGTGAACACAGCACCGTGTGCTTATTTAAGAATTCCAAAAACTCGTTGTAGACTCGTAGTTCAGTTAGAATTTCTTCTGTCCGCAGGTCCCCACATCGAGTTTTGCGAAGCGTCAAACAAGTTTTGCAGGAGCAATGTCGGTGGGTATTTAGAATATTGACCTTTCGAGTTCGAGATGAATCTCAACTTTTATCTCAATTTTATTAGATATACTTACCTTTGAATTTAATAATAATCTGCTTATGTTTATTAACTTTATTAATATAAGCACTATACTATGTTATTAACATAAGCAGATTATTATTAATTTCAAAGCTAGATTTACACGTAGGTTAGGTAATTAGCTTCCTCTCTTACACTTTGTTTTATTTTTTCAACTAAGGTCACGGCCTCTCGCTGATTACTTACTATAACGGGAACATAATCTACTTGACAATGATGTAGCTACGAATGTTGCTTAACCCTTTGGTAATTAGTAATAGCAACATTTTTGACTAATTTTCAAACTGTAGGACAACATTCTGTCAAAAAAAATTGCTATGCCAAACAAAAATAATGCTATAGGTACAAAACTGTCAAAAATCGTGTGGATCTGAACTGAGAGCCCAAATTTTAAATCATTGCGAATCAAATTGAAACTTATAGGGGAGTTAATAAAAAAATCTAAAAACCTGAAGCAAAGGTTCAAAAATTTGGGCTCTCAGTTTAGATCCACACTCAAAAATCTGTAATTCATTTTGAACCTTAATCAATGCTTAATGACTAAAATGCAGATGAACCTAACTTGCATAATGTCTTTAAAGAAATACCGATGTAAACTAGCTTTTGTTCATCTGTCAAAACTAACATTTCGTTGTAGAAGACAAAAAAATCTAGTTCATCGTGCTTAATACGTCTGCAGAACTACATAATACACGGCATAAAAGATACTTAGGTTGGGCAAACGTTAATAAAACATCTTTGTTTTCCAGCGATGACGAATGGAGCTGCAGAGATGGTACCTGCATCAGCCACCTCGGAAGGTGCAACGGGCTGATAGACTGTCCCGACAGCAGCGATGAAACTCCAGACACTTGCAGCGAAAACATGTGAGGCTGTTCTTTCAATCCAGCTAGTATTGTTATCAACAATTTTAAAGTCCCCATCATCATAATAGGCCTTTGCGTCTATTGCAGACGAGTTATATGTCCCCAATGCTGGGGCATATAGGTCTTCCTTTTGGGTGGATAAAGAGATTGGACGAGTTGAGTTACAACTTAAAATTTTTGGTCACCCAGTGCATAGATGACGGGGCGAAAGTTTCTTAACTACTGCTATCACAGGGCAAATAACAGGAGCTAGACGCTAACGCCATTAAGTTCGGCGATGACCATTTCAAAATTCAAATTAATTTATTCTGTACAAGCAGTTGTGTATGTCATAGCATAGAAGCTACGCCATCGGTTCGCGCGCCCTAAGCGGGAGACCTTGTAACGAGAAGAACCGGCAAGAAACTCGTCAAGGGCTGCTTTTTTCTCCCTGTATATTTCATACAAACAGACAGAGTCGTCAACATTGAAAAATGACCTCCACATTTAAAGTGAGGTCATTTTCCATCACAATAATTAACAAAAGTTTACACGCAACGCAATAGGTAGATTGAAATTATGCAACATCAAATCTAAGTACTTACTGATTCAAAGGGCCCTATATTTTTTTCGTGGTCCCTATCACTTCCCTTCTTCCACTCCCACTTCTAAGATTCGAAGCTTTGTCACAGAATATACCTTATAATAGTACTGCTTTGTGCTCTGTTAAAAGTTTGGGGCTAAAGTAATAGTTGTTATCTATTTTATTTATTTTCCAGATGCTCCGAATACCAATTTCGTTGCTCTTACGGAGCATGCGTGTGGGACTTTGCGCCCTGCAACGGTGTGCCTGAGTGCGCTGACAGCTCCGACGAGTGGCCAAAGTACTGCTTCAACCAGACCTACAGTAAAAGGTACGCTCTGGAAATCATTCAACGCCATGACTTCAGCCAAATTACGGAGCGAATCTTTATTAACAAAACCTCAAAAGTATATTTTAGATTAACTAGCGGCTGCCTACGGTTTCTCCCACGTGGTTCCCGTTCCTGTTGGAATATCGGGATAAAAAGTATTCTGTTTTAATCTAGGCTATCAACTATTTGTGTGCCAAATTTCAACCAAATCCGTTCAGTAGTTTTTGCGTGATTGAGGAACAAACATCCAAACCCACAAACTTTCACATTTATAATATTAGTAGGAAGTAGGATGTGCATGTCATCGATAACTGAACTTATATATCGTCCAAGTTAGATAATTAGCGTTTATCACTGAAACTTATCATAGGTAAATTTATGAAAAATTAAGTTTTGTTAACGTGGTAGGCAGGAGTAGAGGTATTACAGCACTAAAATTTAACGAGATCGAGTAAATTGTTTTGTTTGATTTGAATACATTCAAATCATTTTTTGAGTCTAAAACTTCCTTCAATAGGCATGTTGTAAGGACTCTGAAAACAATAACTCATGGTTATGATGACGTTGAAAAGCTTAGTGCTGGAAAATGTATGACTGTTAGATATTTCTAAATAACCTTCAAAAATTTTCTGTTTCGTGACTTCCATCAGTTAGATGGAAGTAGTACAGAATAGTGCAGGCATGTATTCTGGTTCATATCTAAAATTTAACGATTTTAATAAACTAAAATAAATGAATTCTCAACAGGCCAGAAGAACAAGTAACGAAACGTAGCAAAAGGCAAGCTACTTGTGGGTAAGTGGTGATATTATTACGTCTTAATTAATGATGTAGTCTTGGTATTAATCAATATAATGCGCAAGTTGCACAATATACATATTTGAGTACATATTCTCAATAGCGCAGACGCAGAGTCTACTTTCATATTTAACATGTTACTAATGCCTTCTGCAATCAGTACGTACTTAACTGGGTAGATAGGATTACCTACCTTGGTAGTAGATTAACCTACTTCAATTATTGATCTTAAAGTTGCAAATATTGTAGTCGAAACTAAAATGCAGGTACCTAACAACAAATGGAAAATTATTTCTTCTCCTATAACAATAAAAAAATCATTTTCCCATGGCTGAACTTCAGAAAGGTGCAGTGGAAGTGTCGCGATGGTAGCTGCATTTCCATCTACGGCAAGTGTGATGGCGTCAAAGACTGCCCCGATGGAAGCGACGAGACCTTCGCCTTATGCAGGAAGACACCGTGAGTTATTACGACCCTAATGAGTTTATTCAATGAAGGACACATGAGGATATGGGACCGCAGAAATCTACACCACGCTTGGCAAAGGACATCCACACAGTAGGTTAGATAACTGCAGTTAAGTAATGAATTGATCAAAACTTTTACATCTATTTTAAACAGACAAAGCGGTCCTACAGCTTTGCTTGCTTCCTCTCGCTAGCTTTTGAAAGATCTTTGATTTGTTTAATTTGGGCGATCTTGTACTTACATACCTGTGATTAACGCGATTTTTACAATTTCAGCATAAAAGTTACTGACCGTTTAATTTATAAATTTATTTTTCAGGTTTTTATTATTAAAATCATGAAATAAAATAAAATATGAATAAAGAAACCCTTCAAAATAAGCTTTTATTTAATTAATATTTTTAGATGAATTGTCTTGTTTACAAAATATACGAAATCTTTGCCGATAATCGTGGTAAAGTTTTCGTAGAATTTTAAATATGGGTAGGTAGATAAGTGACGGGTGTTTCTTTATTCAATATTTTATTAACATTTCCAGATTGAAGACTTACAAAAAGCCCTCTGGTAACATTTATAAGAACTTAGAAAAGAAGCTTTGGAAGGAGCACTCGGAATTGCCCAAGACGGTTAAAGTGCCGATAAGGTGATTAACTTATTGAAACGAAGGAGTTAGCATTATTAATGTTAGCATAATTAACGGACTTCGTGAGATAGAACAACTATAATGTGAACTTTTTCTGTTGCTTTGGTGTATCAAAACTTCTTTGACTCTTCTTTCTGGGGGTTTCCAAATTATTTTCTGGCTTTGGTCTTATCGTTGGCAGTAATTTTTTTGCTGACTCGGTTCTTCAATGCTTTTGTGTAGTTTTTGTCATCTGGGTTGTCTTCTTCATTGCGTTTGGGATGTCTTCACTCATTTTGTATTACAGAATCATATTTGTGGAAGGTAACATTAATTTTAATTATATAAGAATAAAACAAAACAATTTGATAATAAATTTTATAATATCATAACAGCTCGACGATATTCAGCTTTTATTCTAGCTTGCAAAGAAACAAATAGTTTGATTATGGGTTGTTTTTGCAACAAATGGGTGCAAACTGGGATAATAAGATCTGCCTGATGATGGTGAGTGGCCGTAGTTCAAACAATTTTATGTGACAACATTGACTGAGGTAGCATGTAAGTTACTCCAGTCAATTTTGATTTGGTCCTCCAACGCTAAAGCTCGTCCAGCTTCAGTTCGTGTTATCCTGAGCTTTTAAAGCTCAAACTTCAAACGTATAGGTAACATCATCTGAAATACATAATTACCGAAAAGTTATTTGACTGTTGTCTTTTGTTTTTCTGAAATTATTTTGAGTAACACTTTCTATGATCTGAGAAAGAGCACATACAGTGGTGACAAAAATACATGTGCTGTGTCTTTTTGAGTTCTATAGTTTGACGAAAGTGAAGTGCCACGCCTTAAGGCACAGAGAAGGCGGTGGTGGCAGTGCTGCCTCCTTTTTTCCCTCCCTCCCGCACGTATCGTCACTTTCTCTCCCCCCGCCACGTCCACGCCTTGGGTGGTACAGCGCTTACGATCAAACCAAATTGCATTGCAGGTGCCGATCCAACTTTTTCCGTTGCACGTACGGCGCGTGCGTTGATGGTACGGCGCCCTGCAATAAAGTACAGGAGTGCGCTGATAATTCGGACGAGTTGTTGCGACGTTGCCGCAACCAGACTGAGGAAGTTAGGTGAGTGCAATACTTTAAAGCTAGGGTTTCCTGGGTTGACGGATCTGTCATATTACGGCCGTAATTTAGCGGCGTAGAACGTATTCTATGCCAGGGGTGGCCAACTTGTCTAGGGCTGCGATCGACTTTAAAATTTCCTGCCAAATTGAGATCGACTTAAAGCATTTTCATTTATGGGGTATTTTTCACTACAAAAACGCCGCACCCACCTCCCGCACCGTTCTGTTGCTACTTGCTTTGCTACCACAAGCAAAGCATCTTTTGTTATGACTCTCGCGATCGACTACACTGTCTCCAGAGATCGACTGGTCGATCGCGATCGACTTGTTGGCCACCCCTGAGGGCCTAGCCAAAGTAACAATGGCTAATCTTCGTTATCGCTTCGCTTTCGAAACATGTATGGGATTGACATAAGATTTCGTTACCAATCGAATTTTAAAACGTCAAATCCATACATGTTTCGAAGCGAAGCGATAGCGTAAATTTGCAAATGTTACTTTGGCTAGGGGGGCTGTTCTATGCAAACAATACGGCGCGGTTTCGCCGTATTGTTTGCATAGACGACATTCAACGCCACTATGTTACGGCCGTAATATGAAGGCACCGCTA
Organism: Agriphila tristella; assembly: GCA_928269145.1. Classification (NCBI taxonomy): domain Eukaryota; kingdom Metazoa; phylum Arthropoda; class Insecta; order Lepidoptera; family Crambidae; genus Agriphila; species Agriphila tristella. The sequence continues at coordinate 5,206,998 of OV743448.1, read as the reverse complement.
TCCTAGGAAACCCTAGCTTAAGGCCCACTTATTTTTAAACCGCTCTCAATGTTGAGAGCTATCCTGAGACCATACCTGAGATGCTGTTCCTATAAAAAGAGCATCTCAAGTATGGATCTTAAGATAGTTAGGCCCATATTTATAAACTGCTGTCAACGTTGAGAGCTATCTTGAGAATTGAGAACATACTTAAGATGTTCTTCTTATAGCAGAGGTGCCCAAACGGTAGATCGCGAGAGGTTTTAAGGTCGATCGCCAAGGATAACAGATTTGACACTTTGCACCCAATTTAGTTTTAGTTTGAAGCTTTTTTCCAATATCGGTAAAAATTTCGATCTCTTGGTCATACATTGTTGCTATGTCGATCTCCTTAAGAAAAAGTATGGGCACCCCTGTCTTATAGGAACAGCATCTCAGTATGATTTCAAGATCTCTCAACTTTGAGAGCTGTTTATAAAATACGGGCATAAGTTAGCGTTAGCATTCAAATATAGAAAGATAACCATTTAATCAGGGGCAATCAGGGCTCTAATCAAAATATTGCCATATATCAAGTAAGCAAAAAATTGTACCTCTTCGCTCTTGTTTTGATCGATGTGCGCGTAATTAAATCTCGGCGCTTTAGCGACTATCAGGTTGAGAAGAAGGACAAACACTCCCTTGTTTTTATTTTACCTAATTAATCCAGAAATGCCACTCAGCTGAAGTGGCAATGGGCGGGACACATAGCGAGAAGAACCGATGGCCGTTGGGGCAGAAAGGTTCTGGAATGGTGACCGAGCACCGGACGACGCTCCGTGGGTAGGCCCCCGACAAGGTGGACCGACGATCTGGTGAAGGTCGCGGAAAGCCAGTGGATGCAGGCAGCGCGGGACCGATCGTCGTGGAGATCCTTAGGGGAGGCCTATACTCAGCAGTGGGTGTCGTGTGGCTGATATGATGATGATGATGATGAATCCAGAAATGACTTGGATAGAGAACCATTATAAAGAAGATTTTTAGACATGAAATACTTAAAAAAATGTTACTAGAATTAATTGTTTTTCATCTTTCTCTAGGGGTACCTTCAAGTGCGATAATGGCCAAGATATACAAGCCTTCTCTCACTGTGACGGCACTAAAGACTGCACTGATGGTTCCGATGAAACTGTGAAGGCTTGTGCCGGCAAGACCTGCGCCCCGTATCTGTTCCAGTGCGCTTACGGCGCCTGCGTCGACCAGGGATCTGATTGTGATAATGTGAGTGTTGAGCGAACAATTACTTCTTACAGCATGTTCCAGACGGATGTAATCACGCCTCCCATCAGAGGTCACCTTGGTGAAAGCATGATTGGAGCGTGATTTCCATCCGTGGTTTGTGTTGCGGCTACACGAGTTTCACATCCAAGCGCCAACACGAGTTTCCATCCAAGCGCCAACACGGTCGCCCTTCATTGTGAATCACGAGCAAAATGACGTGTCGTATTGTAAAAATGGCTCCTAATTTGTCGAAATTTCAAAAGGTAATAAATATAAATATTTTATATGGATATTGGATGGAGAAATTTGGATTACATCCACCGTCTAGATGGATGGCATCAAGTAAGGTCACCTCTGATGAGAGGCATGACTACATCCGTCTGGAACATGCTTGCTTCTTTATAAATTGTGTCTAACATCATCATCATCATCCAAGGTGAGCATTAACAATCGGGTTTAAATTATATGGTGCCTACTTACCCATCGCCCATCAAACATGAGTAACAGCCGACAGATCATCATTGATCTTTGCTTATGAAAAGCTAAATATCAAATAATAACATTTCAGAAACAAGACTGCGCCGATGGTTCCGACGAATCTGATGAGCTCTGCAACAGACAGGGGTCACCTAACACTGGCGTCACTGTACCTACTGTGTAAGTATAATAAACCACTTCAATTAAAATAGCACAGAACCTTTGATATCCCATATTTAGAGTTCCTTTATTTCCATCTGCCCCCTTCAGGCTCCACCACCGGGGCGGTGGTTGGCACTAATAGGTGGCGTTTATCACCCCGGGTCGATGGCACCTATTTATTTCCATCTTCCATATTGCAGTCGTTAACACCCACCAATCCGCACTGGGCCCGCGTGGTGGGTTATGGCCCATCCTCCTTACCACCCATAAGGAAGGCCTGTGCCCCAGCAGTGGGGACATCAAAAAAGGCTGATGGACATCGACCACTGGGGTGGTGAACACCACTATTAGTGCCAACCGCCACCCCTGTGGCGGAGCCTGAAGGGGGCAGATGGGAAAAAATAGGTGCCATCGACCACCAGGGTGGCGAACACCACCTATTAGTGCCAAGCACCACTCCGGTGGCGGAGTCTGAAGGGGGCAGATGGGAATAAATAGGTGCCATCGACCACTGGGGTGGTGAACGCCACTATTAGTGCCAACCGCCACTCCGGTGGCGGAGTCTGAAGGGGGCAGATGGGAATAAATAGGTACCATCGACCACCGGGGTGGTGAACGCCACCTATTAATGCCAAGCACCACCCCGTGGCGGAGCTTGAAGGGGGCAGATGGGAATAAAAGTTAGAGTTGATTGATATAGGTGGTGAAAAATTAATTATTTTATGATTTGATGCTATCTGTATATTTTTTTACAGTCCATTGACCGGTGGGCCTTGCGTACTCCCCCCGTACCCCCCCAACGGGCACTACACGGTCAACAACGTTCCCGGAGCAGTTCCTGGACAGAGCGCCTTCTCCGTCGCCTTGAACATCAGCTGTTACCCCGGGTACGGCCTCTCCGGCTCCGCGGACAGATTGTGCATCGGAGGCGTGTGGCAACCTACTACCGTCTCAAACAACGAGTGCGTGCGTAAGTAAAAAAAGATTTTAGAAAATATACAGCGTGAAATTTTAATCATTTGGTTCCCGCCGTGGGGTGGTTTCACTCCTGAATACAAGCAACTTTTACTATGTGGCCAACTCTCCTCCTCGCAAAAAAGAACAGCTGTTCCACACAAAAGTGCAGTATACCTACTGGACCTTAATGTATAGAACAGCTGTTTTTTTGCGTGGAGGAGAGTTGGCCCCATGGTAAAAGTTGCTTGTAATCATGAGTGGAACCACCCCACAGCGGGAACCAAATAATTAAAATTTCAGCGTGTATATAAACGGGAAAATCCGATCTCAACTTGACACACTACAAGGTACACTACAAGGAACTAAAACTCGTTATTAAGCTTTTGTTAAAAACAAAAAATGTAAACGAAAGGAATTAATATAGGACCTTAACGGGTGTAACAAGACCCTCAACGAAGCCGAAGTCCGCGTATTTCGCCCATCATCAGGATATTTTTTTTCTTTTAGACTATACCTGGGAAACCAATAGGTACGAAGTTATTGAAGGTCGAAGTAAAAAAAAAATACTTATTTTATTCGTTATAAATCCTAATTGAAGAAACGATATCAAAATGTTATACATGTATTTCGTAACAAACAATGGCTTCAATACGTCATCTTATCATCAATGTATCCATGAGCACGCACATAAACGTTGCATTTCAACTCGGCCGCACGCAGCTGTGTCGCATACACTCGCAGGCGCGGTCTTTTGTACGCGTTAAATTGCGTGGTAATGTATGCAATGCTTTTTAACACCAACAATCATAATCGTTTCCCAGCAATAATTTTGAACAGAAATGGTCCTGATGATGGGCAGAATACGTAGAGCTCGGCTTCGTTGAGGGTCTTGTTACACCCGGTATTATTTATAAATCTGATTGCATAATAAACTGTCGTAATTGCTAATATTAATGTATTTTGTTTTTTATCGTAGGCTTCTGCCGACTCAACAAAGACCCGAGCGTGCGGTTCCGCTGCATTCTTAGTGGCACTTTCGATGGTTTTAGAGAGTGCAATGAATACGAACCGGAGGGTACTGTCGTCGCGCCAGTTTGCAACGAACCGCATTACTACCACAAGGGCTACCTTAAGAACATGCGCTGCATTAGCGGCCAATGGGACAACGTCGCCCGGTGTACCCCAGGTTTGGCTAAAAACGGCATGAACATCACCATACTTATAAAAGACCAAATAGAAATACATATCAGTGATATTCAATATACTGTCAATTACAATACAAGTGATCCTTCAAAGAATGTTACTGTTATCAACCATGACTCAACATCTAACGAACATTCGTCTAAATCTCCCGTTTCTGTGGAATATTATGATTACGCCGTTGATGAAGAAGACTGGAGAATGGGCCCTACAAAGCGAACTCGCTATCCTACTGAACCAACAAAGAGACCCCCTGTAATTTTTACATCTAAAACCACTGCTATGCCAAATATGAACGCCAAAATAAAACTCCCCGTCCCTAAGAATACAAGCCAAACTCTTAATTTAAGTATAACTAACAGTACTGTCGTTTTAAACGCTGGACACAAAATTTATTTTAGAGTTGATGATCCGTGATACATTTTTACTTTTAATAGTTACACTACACGTATAGAATCAATAAACTTTATGCCATAAGTAAAATTATGTATGTATGTATACAGTGATCATTCAAGTGAATTCATAAATTCTTGTCTAGTTAAGGTCTTGGCATAAGAATAAATAAATTAATCTTATGGTCTTGGTTATGGTGAAATTAATTGTTATAATCTTGTAACTCCCAGGTTATATATTCCATACAAATATTGCTTCTAGTATATCGAAAAAGCTCCTTATAGGTAGTATTGTAACTTAAAGTTATTTTATTTATACCTAATAAACCTGCCCCAGTTGACCAACTAAATAAAATAATAAACGTAAGCCAAAGACGAAGTATTACAATATGATAATTCCAAGGACATAATCTTTGTGGTTAAGCAGTCCAGTGGCTGAAGGTTTGCTGGAAGGTATCACTGAATCCCGAATAAAATTTGTCTCGACTCTCGAGGCTACATAACCACCTACCTAAGGAATTCCTACTAAAATTTTGGTTACAATCTGAGGTTTCAGATTTTCATTAGAAGTATAATTTACCGCTTATGTATTTATTTTGGGATCAATACGATGTTTCTATGAATCTGTTTTTTATGAAAGTTCATATAAAGGATAGTTATCTAGATTTTTTTAACTAATGGGAACTTTTATTGATAAGTACCTAAGTACTTTGTAGTATGTTTAGTTAGTATATTCAGTGCTATTTTGAAATAGGAAATATCCACATAAGACACTCTTACTTTATTTGTGGGCTTGTATTTGTGATATTAATAGGATGGTTTTTTAATACATTTTTTAATTACATTTTGTTGTTTTTATTTCACCTCTACATATCCACCATCCTATTTATATCAATAAATATAATTCCAACTGTGTCCTGGAGTTTCATTTTCAACATTTTAAGAAGGTTCTAAGTTTAAACAATGGGTAGATATTTTTGCAAGAAATTATTTGGTCCCCCTCACAACTTCATGCGAGTTTTTTTTTTTTTTTTTTTTTTTATTTCACCAGGGATAAAAAACAGTCATACAATATAAATTACTATAACTTAAAATTAAATATAATAATTTTGACTAATTGTAAGACCAGCATCAATGCCCACATGTTACTTGAAGATAATCAAAATACAGTACTTAACCGATTAGACATGCAGTAGTAGAAAACATAATTATGTTTAAGTTGAAAAGAGAAATATAAATACTTGCCACTAAGATTACTAAATAGTTCATCAAACTGTCAAAAAATACATCATCTTTAAAATAAAGTGAAGAGCATAGATTTTCATGTAAACGGTACACGATAAACAGTAGACATTTAACTTGTCTTATTGGCTCACACAGATTGTGATTGTGCCTGCGAAAGCGCACCGCAGATTGCACTTTTGAAAAAACTTAATGAAATTGAAAAGATATCGACATCAGATTGTCTAAGTCGTTCATTGAATGTACGCATAATTCTTTGCAGGGGTGCACGCAAACCAGCATTAGTTTTATTATGATCAAGATGAAAAAGCGAATGTGGGTAGGTACTCCGAATGCGATGAGAGCGGCTAGGAATCTTGTACGCAATGCTGTCAGTTAACTCAATGCAATCGAAACTATTATGTAAAATATTATGTAAGCAAACCAAATCAAACTGTTCTCTACGCATCACAAGCTGAGACATTGAGAATTTTATGAGTTATCAATTATGAATTCTTGCTAAGAGTAAGAGATAAGTAACTATCTAGTTATACTGGAGGAAAATATTCTTCACAGATAACCAGTTATCTGGACATGGTTCCAAGGAACAAGGGAAATCAATTTTGTTTGTACGTTTGATAAATAGAGTCATTGCTATAAATAGATAGAGCTTGGCGATCGCACTTATAAGTTCCTTCTCAATTATTATTGAAAGTCCCTTATTATTATGGAAATATTTGAGATTTAATTTACAATGCCTAAATCTGCGAAACAGGTAGGTATATGAGGAAACATGGGCAAGTCAAAGAAATATTGTTAAAAATAATAATAAGTTTCCGGACTCTACCTGTAAGAGTTTCAATCTGGACATGCCAGTCAAGCCTAAATACTTTGGACTACTTACAGATTTCAATGGCTTACAGAGACAGTAGGTAATTCCTTCTTGAATTTTAGAACATGTGACTTTTCAAAATTAAGTGTCAGTAGATTTGTGGACAGCCATTTGCTGACACTACGCAGAGCAGTCTCAGCATAGCACTTGGCGGAGGTCCAATTTTCTCAATAGACCAAAAGGACCGTGTCATCTGCATAAGTAAAGATGTTACAATTTTTAAGAGAGAGGCGGCATAACTGGTCTATGTATGAGGAAGAGTGTTGGGCCCAGAATGCTACCCTGAGGCACTCCATAGCATATGGGTGCCACATCGCTGAGCAAACCACCAATTTTAACGCATTGTGTTCGGCTAGTCAGATAACTTCTAAACATGTCCAAACTGGTACCCCGAAATCCAATGGACTCCAGCTTGGACTGGAGGATGGGAGCAGATACCGTATTGAAAGCCTTTGACAGGTCTAGAAAGATACCCATAACACTTCTGCTTATTATCAATGTGCGATGCAATAGCTTCAGTAAGGCTCGAAACAGCATCATTTGTGGAAATACCACTCCGAAAGCCACACTGATTATCCGACTACTTAATTATAAGTAAAAGCGATTAACCGAAATCGACATGAAATTAGTATCACAGATTGGTCGGTGGGAAGATAAAATCGTTTCCTAGATTGGGATTATAAGAAGGTATTTCTAACGAATCTTCTACCGGATGGGTAGAATAGGACAGATAGAAGACATTCATCCGCATTACCAAAGGGTTCGAGTCCCACTTGCGGAGTAGTTGGAGACAAGTCAGACAAGTCGCTTTTTCTAGAAGTTTTTTGATAAATCGCTTCAGCAGGAATCAAACGGACGAAATGCCGTAAGAATATCATCCTGTACTTTTATGATACCAAATCGCTAGGGTCAATGATAATACGGACAATTTCTTTTAAATAACATTAGGTATCTTAAATTAAAGGCAGATCCAGGAGAGATAAAATAAATAGTACTTAGTTTTAGTTCAAAATAATCTTTTTAATATACTCGTACCAAACTACCAACTGTATTTTTTGATTTGGCAAAATTAGAGATCAGCGACTACAAGTTAGAGTATTTATCGGTAGAATGCGGGAAAGTGGTGGCGGCAGGAATCGAGCTGATCACCGGCGGCCGGCCTGCGGAAAATGGCGAGCTGCCGTGGCACGCCGGCATCTACAAGAAGACCACCGACCCGTACATGCAGATATGCGGCGGGTCTCTCATCAGCTCCAAAGTGGTCATATCAGGTGAGCTAAGGGTGGGATAAATCATGTACCGTTCCTATGTGCTCGTTTCGGTACAGAATTTTCTTGACATTATCATTATTCTGTGACATTATTTAGTAAATTGGAATTTAACTGGTTCTTGTAAGCCTTGACCAAGACATGCGATGAAGAGCCGAGAGGCTGATATCGACCAGCGCGCAGGTGTTGCCGAACCACAAGAAGCAGGATACTCGCGCTCGTGATATCGAGGCCGGCGAGGGTTGAACTTGAATTTGATGAAATAGTTTTTATACTTTAGCTGCCCATTGCTTCTGGGACGACACGCTGAGGGCGCAGCCAGCGTCCAACTACGCAGTGGCGCTCGGCAAGCTGTACCGACCCTGGGCCTACAAGGGAGACCAGGATGTGCAGCGGTCGGACGTGAGTTCTCACTTTCTTATTCTTGGCCACATCCTGAGAATGTCCGAAATTTTGATATTCTGTCTGAATTCTGTACAGATTTTTAGATTTCATAGAAAATTGATAAATGTCAAAATTCGTCAACTCAAATGTACTTTTTAAATTATGAAAGTGCTTCCGGGTTGTTATCGAAAGCTCTTCAAATTTCAATACGATAAATCTAGATGGTGCAAGCTACTGGTAGGTAGATTAGCGAAACATTTTGAACTAGTATGAGTATTTGCAGAATCAGCTATTATCACACGATACGCTTTTGTGATAAGAGCAGATAACATAAGGCAGATATAAATACATCACGATTTGTTTATTTTAGGTAATCAAGAGCAGTTGAAAAACCTAATAGGGTATTGTTAGCTGAGCATAGAAAAGATAGCACTTGATGTTGATTAGCTGTCCCTTAGAAACTATTTTTATCATATTATATTTTCACAGGTCGCAGACATCAAGATGTCTCCTTACTTTCAAGGTCGCGCAGCCAATTTCCAGGATGACATAGCGATACTCATGCTGACCTCGGTCATAGAATTCCAGGAAAACATAAGACCTGTCTGCGTAGATTTCAACGTGCTCTTCGAGAGTCGTCAGCTTTCACCAGGAAATAAGGGAAAGGTGTGTATGTATAGTAAAAGAAGGGATTTCTTTAATGAGAAGATGATTTGATTGATGTTTAATCCTACCAATTTTATTGATGTGAAAGTTTGGATGTTTGTTACTCGATCACACAAGCATTTGGATAAAATTTGTCACACAAAACCTGGATTACAACATATTAGAATACTCCTTGTCCTGGTCAAAGGATCCCTTGGGAGTTATCGATTGTCCACGCGCACGAAGAATTAAACGAAATCTTCATTAGCTATGGAACTAAAACAATTTAGATGATTGTTTCAGTTCTATTTGTTTTTTTTGTACAGGTCGCCGGCTGGGGTCTGACGGCGGAGAACGGGAACGCATCACCGTTCCTCAAAGTAGTGGAGCTGCCGTATATTTCCATCCAAGAGTGCCAGACCGACGCGCCTATCAACTTTAGGGGGTATATCACTGCAGACAAGTTCTGCGCTGGATTTAGGAACGGTGAGACTGATTTTGCTAGATGCAGTATATTCTGAGATTGAGACGCAATTGACGCGCACAGGGCTTGAAGAGACACAGGACAGGTCTGCGACACACGTGCTCTAATTTGCCCTGCGCTGCATAGAACTGAACTGAGTCTACTGCCTTAAGTCTTTTTAACCCCCGACGCAAAAAGAGAGGGGTGTTATAAGTCTAACGTGTCTGTGTATCTGTCTGTGGTATCGTAGCTCCTAAACAGATGAACCGATTTTCGTTTAGTTTTTTTTGTGTCATAGATAAATTTATCCCGAGTGTTCTTAGCTATGTTTCATGAAAATCTGTTCAGTCGTTTGAAGATCATCAGCTCTTTTCTAGTTGATGAGGGGATCTGACTAACTTCCTTATGTCCGATCGATTCGAAATTTGGTACCGTGTTACTTCAATGATATTGGAAGTAAATGGTAAGGAAACCATGATCTGATCAGCTGTTTGAAGATCATTCATCAGCTCTTTAATAGTTGATGAGGGGATCTGACTATCTCCCATATGTCCTATCGATTCGAAATTTGGTACCATGTGTCGGGGGGTTTTAAATTTTTTAGTTTTTGTTATTTACAAATAAGGGGGACAAGTGGGCACAGAGAAATAAAAAAATACAATTCTTGTTTCCATAGCGGTTCAGCAACTACTGAGGTTCATTTGATTTCTTCACAGGCACGTCTGTTTGCCAAGGGGACAGCGGAGGTGGTCTGGCCTTCCCGGACCAAGAGCAAGGCTTCGTGCGGTACTACCTCCGCGGGATAGTCTCTACCGCCCCGAAGGCAGAGAGTCTCTGCAACACAAACTGGCTGACCACGTTCACGCAAATCTCCCGCCACGAGAGGTTTATCATAAACTACCTCTGATGTGATCCCAATATATGGGGTGTAACAAGACCCCCAACGAAGCCGAGGTCTACATATTCTGCCCATCATCAGGACCATTTCTGTTCAAAATTATTGCTGGGAAACGATTTTAATTTTTGGTGTTAAAAAAAGTATTGGATACATTACTACGCAATGTAACGCGTACAAAAGACTGCGCCTGCAAGTGAATGCTACACAGCTGCGTGCGGCCGAGTTGAAAGGCAACGTTTATGTGCGTGCTCATGAAATACATTGAGTGATGACGTTTTGGAGTCATTGTTTGTTACGAAATACATACATTTTTGATATTGTTTCTGTAGACAAAAATTTGGAAAAATAAGATTTCATAAAATGTTTGAAAAAAATAATATTTTGACCTTCAATCACTTTGTAGCTATTGGTTTCCCAGATATAGTCTAATGCCGGCATCGGCATCTAATGTCGGCATCGGCACAATTCATCGTACGTTGCCACAAACGTTGTAACAAATGCTTCAAAGAGGTTCTTTCAAAAGCATCAATGTATGATAAATTGTGCCGTTGCTTGACGAATATATAAAGCCGGTATAAAAGACAAAAATGATCCTGATGATGAGCGGAATGCGTGGATTTCAGCTTCGTTGAGTGTCTTGTCACACTAGTGATGTACAAGACTCGAGTCCTCCGAGTCCTTTTGTCCAGAGCTCGGAGTCGTTTTACAGGGCTCGCCTCGCTTGTACGAAGTTCGACGACTCGGGAGTCTTTTTTAGCGCTCGAGCCTTTTTCAGAGCTCGGCCGACTTCGAGCCATTTTCACGGCTCGAGCCTTTTTGGAGAGCTCAGTCGATCTCGAGGCTTTTTCACGACTCGAGACTTCGGCGCACTAGTTGTGACGGGCTGCTGATGAATGAGGATAAGTAGAGCTAAAGCACTATATATTAAGCATCTACGGTGCTCTTTAAAACATAAGACATTCACCTTTTTGAGTTCAAATTTTGAAGACTAGAGTCAGATTTTCAGGGCTCTGTGAGCTATCTGTGAGCCTATCGAGCTCACAGAGCCCTGAAAATCTGATAATAATAATAATAATAATAATATTATAAATATTATTATTTACGGAGATATTAAAGTCATAAACATGAACTCTAAGCTTTTTATGAGGCTCGCGTTCATTTTAAGACTCGAGCTTTTTTGAAGGCTCGAGCTCTTTTAATAGGTTCGAGCTCTTTTGAAGGCTTGAAACTCTTTTGAAGCCTCGAGGCGTGGCTCAGAGAGCTCGTTTTTCGGCTAGGCTCGGGCTTACGAGCCTACTGAGCTCACCGAGTCCTGCCAATCCGAGTCGAGTCTTCAAAAGTAGAACTCGACGACTCGAGTTTTGTACATCACTATGTCACACTCGTTATTTACTTTACAATTTGCTTTATAATTTCCGGTAGATGTATTTATATTAATCTCTTCACAATGACAATCGAAATTATTGTTAACAAGCTACTTACTACAAGATAAATTCCACATTATGCATGAATACAACCTTTTGTCAGATATAGTTAATTTATTGAAGTGCTGGAACAAATCGTTTAGAAATGTGATAAAAGATAATACTTAATAGTTTATACAATTAAGCTTCGTTTTGTATATTTCTTGTAATATTTTTTTTAAACTTTAAAAGAATTTTGCAAATAGGTGTAGCTACTGATCTCTGACACACTACATATTGTAGTAGGTACAAAAGATTATAGTACGTATAGTATATCAGCCTATTAAACGAACATAAACGACGACGCAAGCCTAGAGCTGGGTATAGAATTTAGACCTCCCCAAGGATCTTCAGTGGGAATCCACCGTGCACGATTTATAAAGAACGGCCTATATATTTTATATTTATTATTTATGATACTGAAGACTTATTTTTTTACTAATGAATGTAAAACTGCATTATTCAGAGACTGTGATCAACCTCTTTATTTTGTACCAATATTTTTATCTTACTTACCTTATACATTAACTAAAATGTTATGTGACTTTAAATGTTACAGTAGGTAGTCTGTAAGTTTTAAGTAAAGATTACGTAAACGGTAAGAAATTTTTATAAATATTTTGCTCAATTAGTATTAAATAAATAAATAAATACTGTATTAAATAAAATGTTTATTTTCACTACATTATACTTTTTACTGTTGAACAAACAAAAAGAATACAAAAATACTGTTTTCAGCAAGCATCACTGATATCCAATAGATCTGTTTAAAAATTAAATGCCCAAACCACAGAATATGCCCAAACTACGCGGTAAGCGCGCGGTGCTGCGCAGACCTCATTCCTTATAGGATGATTGAAGGTAAGGAGGCTTACGAAGCTTTCAAAAATGACACAAAATTGATAAGTTGTATGAGAAACACTAAGAAATATGTATTCAAAACACTGAAAATATATAAAATACTGTTAATTTTTATAAAATACTGTTTATTTTTCTTTTCCTACCTTAATATACTTTTTATTTAGTAAAAAAAAGTTGGCAACCCTAGTCGGGACCCACACGACAATGTGATGCGAAGACCGCCTTTGTGGTCTAGTGGTTCGCCCACACGTTAAAGACGTAGGAGCCTGGGTTCGATTCCCAGGGGGGGTATATTTGTGGTTTGGTTGGTGGTAGGGCTTATTTCAAGCCCGCCTGGCTAGCTACCACCATCAACTTACCTGAGTCTGACGCCATAACAACAATTTAAAAATCGTAGTGTTCCGTTCCGGCAGTTATAGGTAAGATAGCCAGTTCCTCAGTGATGAGGATTCCGAAACAAGAGAGACACGCTTGAGATAGTATATACGTACCGCCTTTGTGGTCTAATGGTCACACGTGAAAGACGAAGGAGCCCGGGTTCAATTCTCAGGTGGTTGGTGGTGGGCTTATTTCAAGTCCGCCTGGCTAGCTATCACCATTTTACCTGAGTCTGACGCCATAAAAACGTTCTGGCAGTCAGAGGTGAGATAGCCAGTTCCTCAGTGGTGAGGATTCCGGGTGTAGTGCGCTTCCACCGCCATATCGTCACTTAACATCAGGTGAGGTGAAGGCCGAACACTAATCCCGTTGTCCATAAAAAAACCTATAAGTTCCCTCGTCCTCTAATTCTTTGCATTATTACGTAAGTACCTACTACCTATCTTTTTAGAATGATTTGTTTTCAGTGCGCAAAGAAATTCACATGCTAAACAAGCACTGACGTCCATTATACAGTCCAGTACGCTGGACAGGCTATTGTCATGAAATGACAGAAATTTTTGGTGCCATTTTGAAAATCACCATATTGGCGCCAGTAGATTCTGCTCTCAGGAGTAGTGACTGTACTTGGAACTAATTAGTTCCAAGTACACTCACTACTGCCATAGTAGAATCTACTGCTCTCAGCGCCAATATGGCGATTTTCAAATCAGCACAAACGATTGGTGACGTTCGTTCGCCAGTCCAGCGTACTTGTATAATGGACGTCAGTGTAAACAAGAGAGGCTTTCGAGCTTTCGTTTTCAGTTTGTTTGTTTTCAGTAACCGTTTGGTAGCAGCGGTGGGAGCACGCACGTCACTGCCGCTATATTGCGCGGGAAAAGTTGGCGCGAACACGAATGAATATCGATGTGAAAGTTCTTGAAAAACTAGTTGAATATTTAGCATATGAAAAAAAGGGTGAGTAGATTAGTATTTTTATGACATTTTGAAAGAGGTATGAAAGTTTAAGTCATGTACCTATGTTCGGCATGTTTTTTTTATTCAGTACCTACAGTAGACCCAAGCGTGTTCTTAATCAAGTTTTATTATTTTATTAGGTACCTATTCGATTGAGTTACACGATACAGACTGACTATTATGTGCCATGATGAGTCGTCATGACATGTAGCTAAGCTAGTAAGTGGTAATTAATTTTTTTCATTAAAGAGCAGAATTTTATTTGCGATTTTGACTGCTCCGAATTCCAAAAAACGAAAGAACAAAATGACTTTAAGTATACAAAACACTATAGCGTTAGTAAGTATTATGTTATTTCTGTGAGAAAAATTTTTTTATTATTTTCGAATGAGGCTTAGTGGCCACCTCTGGTGTAGCCTCTAACTTGGCTTAACGACTGTTATCAGATTACAACAGCGAGGACCGACGGTTTAACTTGCCCTCCGAAGCACGGAAGCGCTCAGCTATAATGACCGGTCACCCATCCTACACCTGGCCGGACAGAGCGTTGCTTAACAAACGTGATCGAGTACGATCAGTCTGTCAAGTTCCTCTATGAGCGCTTCAAAAAAATAACAAAACAAAAAAACAACAACATAACAAAAAAAATAACATCACGTCACGTGCATGTAGATTCCTGAAACTCCAGTTGGCAGTAAGTGGTTCCCCAGGGAACTATACTAGGCCCCATATTTAATTCAGTAGCGTTCGTACGTTCACCTCTCATTTCATATGCAAATTACATGATAGTTCCCTGTTTTATGCTCTATTTTATTAGTCAACAGTGCCGCAGTCACGCTGAAATTAGATAGAAGGACACTTTTATAAAACAAGTAGCTTTTTTAATACTTTATTTAGGCGACTTCCTCACACGGTAGCTAAGTACGATTCTGTAAAAAAAAATCACTCGAATATTATATTAAAAAATACCGGAACGAAAGGGTACTGAGCCGGTGAGTAAGCCTAAGTTTTTTGGTAGGAAGAAATTCTGTTCCAAAAAGGGGACCTTTCGCCCACAGATGTTATTTTTCGGATGATTTGTCGCCGAAGTCGTTCTATCTGTAGGGTTATTCACGATTGTCGGAAATCTAGTCGAAAGCATTCGATTCGAATCCGTATCCTCCGATATTACAAAAATATAGCTATTCACAAAAACATTCGACTGGCATTCGATTCACTTTCCGACGGGAAAGCCCAATGCATCTAGAAAGTTAGGTAGCATAACGTATAAAATAAGATCGAAGACTATAGACTTTCCGATTCGATTCGGAAAGTTGGTTTCCGACAATCGTGAATAACCCCCCTGGAACCTGACAAACAGGCCCTTACTATGCTTTGTTTTTATAAAGGTGAGGTTACCCATTATGAAAACACACAAGAGTTCAAAATAACACAATAAGAAAATCTGTTCCCAGAAAGGGACGTTTTGCCTGCAGATGTAGGTACCTATTACCTTCCTATTACCTAATATTTTCGGATGATTTGTCGCATAATTCGTGCTAATCTGGACCCTGAAAAACAAACTCTTACTAGGTATATCTATGCTTTGTTTTATAGAGGTACCATTATGAAAACACACAAACAGAGTTTAAATTAACACAATGAGAAAATTTCAACTTTTTCTGTAACTAGGTTTACTTATGTCGTTTGTTTTGAAACAACAGAATAAAATCTCGTTCAAGCTGATGTGGAAGTGGAAAACGACGTTTTCTACACTAGGTACTTGGCCTTGGGTCTGAATGTTTTGGAAGATCATAGTTTGTGTTGTGATTTCTCTTAAGGCGATTCCCTAACCGAAAGTGGCGCCCTCAGAGGTTTTTATTTAATAACTTGTCAATAATATTAAAGAATTTTAATAAAACTTCTCGTGGAATTTTTAGGTCTAAGGGTTACTCACTTAGGTTCGCGAACCTCCGCGCTCCGCGAACCTGCACCGATAAAATTGTTTATCCTCTGCTGGAACAGTGCGCCATAGTGTGTACGTGAGCGAACACGTATGCGAACCAGCCCCCCTAGCCAAAGTAACATTTGCAAATTTTCGCTATCGCTTCGCTTCGAAACATGTATGGATTTGACGTTTTAAAATTCGATTGTTAACGAAACCTTATGTCAATCCCATACATGTTTCGAAAGCGAAGCGATAACGAAGATTTGCAATGTTATTTTGGCTAGGCCCTCTGGTTCACACAGGTACACAGTATAGCCGAAGTGAAAATATTTGTTACTGCTATGATTGACTGACCCAGGTTCGCGGAGCGCGGAGATTCGCGAAGCTAAGTGGGTCCCCTCCCTAATAGTCTAGTAATTTAGAAGGTATCACTACATTCCCTCGCAGTCATTCGCAGAAGCAAATGTGTCAAAAACGGCCACTTTTAGCAGATTTGTTATCTACTTCTAGCAGTGACTACGAGGGAATGAATGATACCGTCTAAAAATACTAGACTGTGGGCCCTAAAAATTCCACGAAAAGTTTGAACAATGCCAAGAGTAGCGTGCGTATTGTGATGTTGTTTTGTTTTCCACACTTAAGTGTTTGGACAAACAAAATACTATTATTTCCCCCTCCCGGCCGGCGGCCCTTAATTGAAGCTAAATGATAGTTTATACTTATCCTCAACATTTGACAAATGCATTCAGAGTATAAATATTGATGTCCCACTTATAACCCGACCTTGGTATCTATACCAACAGTTGATTTAGGTCACGAAGGTGTTTTTGTCCGTCATTCTGTCACCGCTTATTGATAAATCTATCGAAAGTGTTATATTATTTGATACATCTAGGTAATCAGAATAAAAATCAGTCCCCATAATGGCTAAAAGCGAAGAGGCTCGCACATACTAGGTACAACACTCGTACATGTACGAGTACTAGTATGTATTAAATTTTTTAATAGGCTACTAATGTTTGAAAAAAAAAAGAAGATTATCAATAGATTCCAATCTGTGATGGATTTACTGATTCTCCTGTTCTGACAATTGGTCTTATAAACATAATTAAAAGGTCATTGGGCATATTTGACCAGCTTGATGAAAGGTCGCAAACAGAAACCAAACCAGTTTTAAATTAAAGTATTCAGTGACTCGGTAGCTCACCGGTCAGAGCATTTGGACCGGATATCCAAAGTTCGCGGGTTCGATTCCCGTCCGAGAATTGATCTGGTGCAAATCGTATTTTTTCTAGTACTTATATTATTTAGTATTGAAGAATTTAATCCCACTTTTTAAAATAGGAATATATGTAATATTTTTTTATGTACTAACCAGCAGAAAAAAGTTATTTCACATTGTGTGTGTGATTATATGTTTAATTTTATTAAAATTTTGTTAATAAAACAGAAGTTTATACCTTCAGCATTGTGAAAATGTGTGCCACAAGCATAATAAACGTTTCTATTGTCTATATTTATTTATTTTATTCTATTTATTATTGAAATGCTATGATATAATGATAAAAAAAATGAAACATGTCCTGCAAGAATGCGACCCATATATACATGTAAGATCCATTTAGCTACATACCTAGCCCTATTTCGTTTTATCCTAGGTCAAATGTCCGAACAAAATGCCCAAAGACCTTTGAAAGCGTGATTTGAAAGAGCCGATCATATTTTAAGTATCTTTCAAAAAATACTAATTTTCAATATTCTGGGGAAGTGCAAGATAAAAACTTTGGGGTTCCTTGGCAAGCATTAGCAGCCGTAGTAGACTCTGGTAATTAGGACTCTGTTAACATGGAATAAGGTCGAAGATATCGCCAGAATTTTAACTGTTGATACAGTGACTATTAATAACAACGATACCAGGATAAATAGGGTTAATCTGTGGTTAACCTTTCTACAAATAAAACAAAAAGAATCAGCTAGCCATGGCATTATAAGAGCACTACTTCTTCTTTCTTTCTTTAGGAGCTCGGTGGCGCAGTTGTTTAGCGCCTGGCCCAGCGATTGCGGAAGTTAAGCAACGTTCGCAAGGGTCGGTCATGGGATGGGTGACCAAAAGTTTATTATCTCGAGCTCCGCCGTGCTTCGGAAGGCACGTTAAGCCGTTGGTCCCGGCTGCATTTGCAGTCGTTAACACCCACCAATCCGCATTGGGCCCGCGTGGTGGGTTATGGCCCATCCTCCTTACCACCCATAAGGAAGGCCTGTGCCCCAGCAGTGGGGACATCAAAAATGGCTGATGAACTTGGACTTCTTCTAACCGCCTCTGTGGTCTACCACCCGTGTAAGACGCTGGAGTCCCGGGTTGGATTCCCGGGGGGGTACAATTTGTACTCGGTTTGGTTGGTTTTAGGGCTTATTTCAAGTCCGCCTGGTTAGCTACCACCATCTTACCTAAGTCTGACGCCATAATAACAATTTAGAAATTGTTTTATTCCGGCAGTTAGAGGTAAGTTAGCCAGTTCGTCAGTGATGAGGATTCCGGGTGTAGTGCGCTTCCACCTTTGACCTTATCGTCACAACATCAGCGGGGCTACTCAAATGGCCACTTTTCTATTCGTTCGCTAACTTAAAAATTTAAAATAAGCCATAAACACCAAAATAACGTGTCGTAGGCTTGTCAATTCTGTACAATACAACAATGTCTGTGATTTACATAAACTTGCAACGTCTGACTTGATCATTAATTGCTTATTTTTAAGATTTAAGTTAGCGAACGAATAGAAAAGTGGCCATTTGAGTAGCCCCCCAGGTGAGGCACTGTCTCATTGTGCAAAAAAATCTTTATTTATATAAAAAATTCTGTTACAGATCAAATAATGGTAGAAAGGACAAGCACTACATCGAAAATTGCGGCCACAGTATTAGTAACAGTCAATCTCATCGTTATGGTAAGTACCACTCAATCGTCCGACGTGAAAAAAAGAAAGCAAAACGTCCAGCCAGCCTACATTGTCTTATTTTCAAAATCTATCGCAATCGCTTTCATTTGACAGATGGATATAACCATAGACATAGAAAAATTTTCGCTGCGCTCAGATATGACACATTGCTACATTTCTTTGGTAAGTTTTTATTTGTACCAAAAAGAAGCATAAATCCTGAAAGCGATTGCGATAGATTTTGAAATTAGACAATTAGCCCCCAGGCGACCACAATCACCATTCCCAAGGGATGTAATTTTAGGGCTTATTTATACAGGTAATCTAAAGTTCAGAAACGCCTGTAGAATTTACTAGTGTAAAAAAAACGATATGAAGAAACAAAAGGCGCGCGCAGTTGAGATGAAAATTGTGTACCTATTTCGGATGGTGTAACGTACATACATACATACACTCACGCCTGTTTCCCATGGGGGTAGGCAGAGACTATGGATCGCCACCTGCTACGATCCTTGCACACTTCTTTCGCTTCATTCATATCCATCAATCTTTTCATACATGCCCTGCGGTTTTTGTCACTGCGTACACCAGCCTTTTTTATAATAACCTCTATTTGGTCCGCGTAGGTTTTTCTGGGACGCCCTCGTGCAATCGTTCCTTCCACATTCGTACAGTATATCTCTTTCGTGATTCGCCTTTCATTCATCCTCTCTAAGTGACCAAACCACCGGAGCATTCCTTTCTCAATTCTTGTCACTATATCATCTTTCAGACCACACCTTTTGCGAATCACCTCATTGCTCACTCTATCACTCAGTTTTACTCCACATATTTTCCTCAACGATCGCATCTCTACCGCATTTATTCTGCTTTCATTCTTCTTCTGCCATACCCAAGATTCACTTCCATACATCAGTGTCGGTACCAGCACTCCGTTATGAATAGCCATTCGCGCCTTTGCAGAAACGGTTTGGCTACTCATAACCGAGTGTATAGCACCACTCACCGAATTTCCTTTCTTCACTCGTCTTTCTATGTCTTCCTCACTCTTTCCGTCCCTTGTGAACAAACTCCCCAAGTATACAAACTCACGGACTTGTTCCACTTTTTCGCAACCTAACATTACCGTACAGTCAGTCATTTCTTCATCTCTCTCAAACACCATCACTTTAGTCTTAGTTACATTCACTTTCATCCCTTTTCTCACAAAATCTTCATTCATAACCGACATCATTTCCTGCAACTCTTGCGCAGAAGACGCAAGTATAACTTGGTCGTCAGCGTAGAGAAGGCACTTGATTTGAGTCCCATTCATCACAACCCCACAGTCATGTTCTTTCAGACTTTTCATACAACTGTCCAAAAACAGATTAAAGAGCCATGGTGACGCAACACATCCCTGTCTGACACCCCTAGAGATGCCAAACCAGTCAGTGTATACGCCGTCAATCCTGACGCATGCACGGGAATCCTCATAGAGAGATTTCAGTGCATGAATCAGTCTGCTCTCCAATCCGTATTCGGACAACACCTTCCATAGCTCATTCCTGTCAACTCGATCGTAGGCCTTCTCCAGGTCCACAAAGGCACAGTAAACCTTTTTGTGCTTAGCCAGGTGTTTTTCGGTTAAGCACCTCAAGGAGAAGACCTGATCCGTGCATCCCATTCCCTTTCTGAATCCCGCTTGCACATCCCAAATACTCTGATCAGTTTTTTGCATCACTCTTTCAATCAGTACCTTTGCATACAATTTACTGACAATGCTGAGAAGACTGATCCCGCGGTAGTTTTTAGCATCCTGCCGTGACCCTTTCCCTTTGTACAGCGGCACGACCACGGCTTTACGCCAATCTTCCGGCACTTTGCCACTGTTCCAACATTTATTAAAGATCAGGCACAGCCAGGACGCAACCAGCTCTTTCCCACCTCTCAGCATTTCAACAGTAATTCTGTCATATCCTGCTGCTTTCCCTTTTTTCATGCTCTTCATTGCACTAATAATCTCATCCATATATATATCTCTTTCATCCACTTCTGTCTCTTCCTCGTCTTCCACCCTTTTATCCGAGGCTTCTAGCATAGAGCCATCCGCCTCAAACAAACTCTCAAAATATTTTTTGGCGGTAGGCGATAAAATCGTAAACACATCTTCTCATTTCAATTTATTTAAATATTTAAAAACATCAGTTTTTAATCATACTTTTTAGTGTATTTTGTAGCACATTATATAATTATCAATATACATTGTGGGAAATACCCATTGATGTGTAAATAAATAGAAAACTGCACAAACCTGCCAACTGAAATTTTTCCTGTCTACACTAAACCACTGAAGCTCGTATTCACCTGATATCTTTCACAATGGCCACTATCTCATCACTACTGGATTCTCACAAATCACTGGAGACTACCCTACTGGCGAAAATGACTGAATTCCAAGCTCAGTTGAAGTCCATCTCACCGAGGAAAGACAAAGGTGACAAAGGCGACAAGCTGTCTCAACTTCAGGATGAGTTCAACGCCTTTAGAAGTCAGGTGTGTGATATTTTGACTCTCCTTAAGCAGCAGGTGTCTCTGGTCATGCTGACAGTTGATAGCATCGAGATGAGACACCGTCAAAAATCCCTTATTCTGAGTGGAGTTCCCGAAGATCAAAACGAAGATTTGCCGAGTAAAGTTATTGCAATCTTCCATAATAACCTTGGACTCTCTGGCTTAGCTCCCACTTCGCTTAAGAATTGTAATAGACTGGGTCAAGCGGTTGAGGGGCGCGTTCGTCCAATAGTGCTTCGCTTTGTGGAACAGAAGACACGCTATAACATCTGGAGGAACAAGTCCAAGCTCAAAGGTTCTGCCTATGTACTCTCCGAGTTTTTTGACCAAAGCTCGGCAGTCAGTATTTCAAGGAGCTCGCAAGCACTTCGGTGTGAGAAACACTTGGACCTCAGATGGGGTCATTAACATCAAAACCCCTGATGGGAACCGCCGGCGGATAAGCTCTTCTGAGGATCTTCAGTTGCTCATCAGTCAGCACCCTATTCCCTCAGTGGATGATGGCACCGATACATAACAGAAAGAAGCTGCGACCGCCACTTCAAATAAGACGGCCTCCGGAAGATCTCGGCGTGCCCATAATAAAAACACTAAATAGGTATATTGAGTAGTTAGTTAGTTTCTTTTTATAAAATTATTAAGTAGTTTCTTTCAATCTCAAGTAACCCTTAGATTACTATCATTCTGTTTGTTGAGCTCTGTTCCTTCAATAAGTTAGTTGCTTCATACTTTGTTCTTTCTACACCTCCTAGCAGCACTAACGTTTTAGCTATTTCTGGCTAAGGTAGTTAGTTACTTTATTTTTATTTAACAACCTTTTTTTGCTGTTGGTGAATGTAATTTTATAAATATAAAAATCAAGTTATTTATTAATTGACATTGACATGACAGACAGACTTTATATGACAGTGACAGCCAGACTTTTTTCTTTTTCTTTTAACGTTCCGTTTTATGTAGTCGAGTTTATTGTCGAACTAGTTGCGTTTAGTTACTGCTTTTTGTTTATTTCGTTGGCTTTTTTTTACACGACTGCCCAAAGCAAAAAGAGTGAACAATTTTACATTGTGTTTTTAAATTAATAACGTCATGTTGTGCTGTTGTTGGTGTTGCTGAATTTAGATAAACTATTAGAAGTAGGTTAGTTAGATTACAGTTTGACCATAAAGAGTTGAAATTAAATAAAATGGAACTAAAATTTTTCAGTACAAAATTCAGTAAGTGTTGCCAATTTATTCGTGATTTTGACGTGTTTACATAGAAAGTGGCGCCCTCAATTTTTGTCAACTCTTTATGGTCAAGCAGTACCTCTAATATTGTTTTATTATAATAATTACCTATTCTGTTTATAATGTCGCTCGGCAAGGTGTGCAGTTTTCCGTAAGTAATTGATTTTTTTTATTATATATTTATTCATATACTTATATATTTTGTTTAGATTCATTTCTATTTTATTTAATATTATTTGTATAGCATATTTCTAATGTCAGATACTGATTTTTTCTTTTCCGCTGATGACAGTAGTTGTTCTTCATACCTATCTCTAGATTCCACATCTGAAGATTCATTGGACGCATTCCTGGCACGTGAATTCGATGGCCTGCCTGGAAGTTTTAACGTGTGTCACATTAATGCTCAAAGCATTCCATGCCACCACACCGACCTCCTTGCTACATTTTCGTCAGACACCACCCATGCTATTCTTGTTTCCGAGAGTTGGCTGAAGCCGTGTCTTAACACTGCGTCTTACTCCCTACCCGGCTACACTCTAATTCGGAATGACCGCGTAGGAAAGGGTGGTGGGGGTGTGGCTATCTACCTGGCCTGTCATATTCCATTCAAAACATTGACATCTTCCTCGTCTCGCTCTGGATGTATGGAGCACCTAATACTTGAACTTGATTTTAAGGGTACAAAAGTCGTTCTTGGAGTTGTATATTGCCCCCCTTCCATTGATTTTCACTCTGATTTGGAATCACTTTTAGAAACCTTCTCCACTGATTATAACCACCACATTATCATGGGTGACTTCAATACTGACCTGCTCAAGGATTCACTCTCCTCCCGTAAATTCAGGTCCATTATAAAGTCTGTAAACCTCTCTATTCTACCTCTTGAACCCACTCACCACAACCTCAACACAGACGACACTCTGATCGATCATATCTTAACGTCCTCTTCTATTCACATTCTTAAGCATGGTCAAGTGCCTGCTCCTTCTTTCTCAAGACATGATCTTATATATCTAGCTTACAAGGTAAAACCTCCTAAACCGAAGCCAACTGTTGTCTGTATGCGTAACCTTGCTAGGCTGGATGTGGAGAAATTAACAAGCGATGCATGTTCTATTGATTGGTCCCCTATTCTGGAGTCGTCCTCAGTGGACGATATGGTATCCTATTTTAACACCGCTATTCTTAAACTTTATGACTTACACGCACCAATGAAAAATGTTAAGTTAAAACGGCCGCCTGCTCCCTGGATAACTCCTGGTGTGCGCATGGCTATGAGACGACGGGACCGTGCTTTCCGCATCTTCAGAAGATGTCGGACCGACGAACACTGGGAGTCTTTCAAAATTGCCAGAAACAGATGCAATCAGATGGTAAGAAGAGCTAAACGCCGCTACATCCACAATAATGTTCTAGAATCTACTCCGGCTAACACCTGGAAGTTTCTTCGCACGCTTGGAGTTGGTAAACCCCAACTTTCTCACAAACCTTCTTTTACCTTGAACCAACTCAACCAGCATTTCTCTTCTGTCACCCCACTCCCCAGCAGTGTTAGACTTGCAACTATTTCCGATGTATCTTCTGTTCCTCCTGCACCTCCTGTCCCTCAATTCTCTTTCTCTACCTTGTCTGAGGATGAGGTACGCAAATTCATCCTCTCAATCAAGTCAAATGCTGTAGGATGTGATGATGTCAGCAGAACTATGATTGTCTTACTGCTTGATTGCCTTTTGCCCATCTTAACTTTCATTATCAATCACTCCTTGTCTTCTGGCACCTTCCCTACTTCATGGCGCAAAGCCATTGCTATTCCTTTACCCAAGACCTCTAATCCTAATTCCCTTAATCACTACCGCCCAATCTCCATTCTTCCTTTTCTCTCTAAAATCCTTGAAGCTGCCGTTCACAAACAGCTTTCTTCCTATGTCCTCTCCAATAATCTTCTTAATGCTTTCCAGTCTGGATTCCGACCTGGACATAGCACGACTACAGCTCTCATAAAAGTATTAGAGGATATTCGGTATGGTTTTGAGGCCTCACGACTGACTGTGCTTGTCTTAATTGATTTCTCTAACGCTTTTAACGCAGTCGATCATGAAATTCTCCTTGCCATGCTCTCCCGATACTTATCTTCTTCAGCTCAGTCATGGATTTCCTCATATCTTCGCGGGCGCAAGCAAGCCGTGCGTGTCGATCGGACTACGTCCGACTGGTGCGACTTGCTGGCTGGTGTCCCGCAAGGCGGTATACTCTCTCCCCTTCTCTTCTCTTTGTTTATCAATTCCCTTACTGCTAATTTAACCTCTTCTTACCATCTGTATGCCGATGATTTGCAACTATATGCTCTGAATACTGCTGACAGACTAAACGAAACCATTGCATCACTCAACCGCGATCTCGAAAGCATTTCTCAGTGGTCGTCTAATTATGGCATATCAGTTAATTCTGGAAAATGTCAAGCAATGATTGTTGGCAGCTCTCGACAGTTGTCGCATCTAAACATGAATGATGTTGCCCAATTAAAATATAACACCGATGTTATTCCATACTCGCAGCAGGTGAAGGACCTTGGTCTGACAATCGATGCTAGTCTCTCTTGGAGAGAGCATACCAATCAAGTTTCCCTAAAAGTTACAAATGCGCTTAGGTCTCTCTACAGGTTTAAGTACTTTCTCCCGTCCAGCACCAAGATTGCGCTCATACAGGCTCTGGTCTTACCTATTATCGATTACGCTGATGTTTGCAGCTCTAACCTCAACGAAAACCTTCTCAATAAGTTGGATCGACTTCTTAATAATTGCATTCGTTTCATATATGGACTACGTAAATACGACCATATCTCTCACTATCGTCAGCAACTCAAATGGCTTCCTATTCGCGAGCGTAGGAACCTGAGAGTTGTTTGTACGCTTTTCAACATCTTATTCGATCCACATACCCCGGAATACTTGAAATCTAGATTTCAGTTTCTGGGTGACTCTCATCTACGTGACCTTCGTTCTAGTAGCAACCTTCTCTTGCTTACTCCTGTCCATTCTTCTGGCTTCGTCTCCGACTCTTTCACCCTTTCGGCTATACGACTCTGGAACGCATTACCCCTGAATATTCGAAGTGCCCCAAGTAAGTTCGTATTCAAAAGACTGGTTCGTGAACACTACCTGAGTTCCATACTTTAAGTTCATCAAATCTGACCTATGCTATACTATCTTATGTGTATGTATTATATATGTAAGTATATTATTATATAATATTCATATAATATATTAATATTATAGCAATTAGGATGATTTATGTATGTATTGTTATGTATGTTTATATTGATCCTTATTTATGATTAACGGATATTGTAATTTGTAACTTAGTTATCTTTTTTTTTTTTTTTCCGCCACGATTTCTTTCTTTAACACCCTTTCCGGTCGACTGTTAGAGAATGCCTTAAGGCATTAAGTCCGCCAATCGTATTTTCTTATGCAATAAAGTTTAAATAAATAAAAAAATAAATAAATAAAATATTTCATCCACTCCTGTAGTACACCTTTTTCATCTGTCACTAGCTCACCTTTTTCATCTCTTATCACATTCATTTTAGACTTATGTGATCCACTTCGAGACGTTTTCACTTGTTTCCAAAACAATTTTATATTGTCTCGAAAGTTATCACAGAGTTTGAAGTCACACTTTTCTTTCATCTTTCTCTTTTTTTCGTCTACTTTTTCTTTCACTACTTTCTTAATCCTTTTAAACTCCCTTGCAACTGTATCAACGTGTAACGTGAGTGGAAAAAAATAGAGATGAGTTTGTTCTCATAAGGACCTAGTACTGTAGGTAGTCGTACGAGTTACATAATAAGGTTCTATTCTAGCTGAATAGTGGAAAGGCTTCTCGAAAGAACTGTTTGTCTACTTCACTTTAAGGTCAGTGTTAAAGGTAGTTACTCTGATTGCCTAAACCTCGGCCTTGAGAAACATGAACTGCCAGTGATTAGACGCCCTTGGAAGTCCAAACTTGGTTTACATTTAACGAGGCTATAGAAAAATAAAGTTAATTAATTTTACTATTTTCATGTTTGGAATTTTTGCAGTTTTAGAAATTGCGCTATTATGTTCTTTTCTATTTAAAATGTTGGCATTATTTAAGATCAGTCCTGAGTTTCCCGCATCTAGGCTTACCGCGACTTTTTCTATATCTTCACGGACTGATTAACATCAGCGCACAGCCTAGACTACTGGGACTAGCAACTTAAAACTTACAAGGGTTCCTTTCAGAATATAGACGAGCGAAAGATTTTTGAAAATTCCCATAAAAAGCGGAATTTCACAGGCACGCAATCGCGGGCAGCCGCTAGTGAGAATATAAGCGCTATCGTACAAGGGCAACGTAGTCGCCCAGCAACTGTTTTGTCTCTTACATCAAGTCTACGGGTTTACATGGAAGCGCGCACACGAAGCGACGCAGTCGTCGGCAACTTTTCATACAAACCATGTGAGAGACAAAACAGTTGCTGAGCGACTAAGTTGCCCATGTGCGATAGCGCTAAACGTCCATGACTCGGGAACAAATAGGTACTTATGCTCGTAACACAATAGCACAGGGGTCTCCAAAATACGGCCCGCGAGCACCAATAATCTGGCCCGCGAAAGCGGACCGTCAATACCGTCATACTGTCAACAGTATGTTGGTACGATGAGCTAGCTAGATCCGGCCCTTGGGACTTCGTGGAGGAGTTTGTTTGGCCTTTAGGCTAAAAAGTTTGGCGACCCATGCAATAGCATAATATGCCAATATCCCCGATTCAAACCCAGGACCTATGGCTCAAGAGGCCAGGATCGTTGCCACTGCGCCAGGGTCTTCAAAACAACATCATAAAATATTTATTAATTAGTGGTGGCCCTGATTTTGGTAGTAGCTTCTTGTGACATTGAACTTTATAGGTGGACCTGGAATCCTCGACCTTGTGGGTCTTGGCCTTGCTTGCAGGTAGATTTAAACTTGTATGTTTGAATGAGATTTGAAGAACTGTTATTACCTTGAGCTGGCATCAATCAATACGTTTTATTAAAACAACGACTAAGTGGTAATAAATAAGATCTAAATTAATACTAAGGTTTGCTCGCTCTTTTCATGCTTTGATTGCAATGTCGTGACTTCGAAAATAAGCATAGCATTAAGTATCTTCCATATGTTTTTCCTACAGATCTTCTGCGCTCTTCTATTCGCTTTCGGTTTATGGATGATCGCTTCACCGACAACTCTCCAATTTGCCATCGAGTCTACTGGAAGTGCTACCATAACAGTAAGTTAATTTTCAGCCAGAAAAACTTCTGATCCCAAAGGTTAGAAAAAAACTATCGCAGACAAAGTGGCGAGCGGCCGCTAGTGTAGTAGCCAGGAAAATAAATGAAAAGCGGACAAATACAGCAACTCGTACCCCTTGGTGGTATGTAGAGGCATCACGCGACAGTTTGAGCGATTATACAGGCAGATGTGGGACACGATATTATGATACCTTCGTAGATCGTGGCGCTGATATTCGAAACTAATCAAAATAATCTCTTTCATCAATTCATTCATTTGTTTTGTAGGACATAGGCCATAGGTAACGCAACTGTATCATTGACTAAAAATATGCTACTCCCTTGTACACGTATCAAAAAGTTTAAGTATTTGCAGTAACCAAATTAATCATGCTTTTTGATTCGTTTTTTACACCTCACATATTTCTCTGCAGTGTACGACACGGCATACCCCAGGTAATAGTCTCTCATTTCTAGATTATCACCTATTTGAGCAAGGCGAACCAATCTTCTGGGTCGAACCTTAAAAATCTACTTACTTTGTGCCGTTGCAGTGGCGCCCAACGTGGGGCGTTACAAGTTAAGATGCGAAAGCGTAACACACAAACAAACTTACTTTTGCATGTAGCGGTTAAACTTTATTAGAAATATTGAACCTGTCATGTGATCGTTAGATTAGCTTCCCTCCCTTATGCGGTCAACTGACAATGTTTTATCGCGACCTAGATCGCGGCAATTTTGTAAGTGAACTAGTATGTGTTACACCTGTGTTATAAATATTAGTGATTTAATAAAAAAAAGGAAAAAATCACCACGGGCAGCTTAATGCCTCTTAAAGTTTCTTTTCTGGCCAATATTCGGAATTTGATAATGTATAGTAAGGTAAAGAAGGTGCAAGGTGTGTTGCTGTCTTGCTAAATGCAGGTATTGTGCACTGATATTTTGAGGTGCATGTGCATTTTTATGCGGGCGGGCGGCCGGTGCATCTTGCATAATATTGTTTGCTCGGAAGTAAGCTACATGATATTCCTTTTTTCACAATGGTTTGGGACTTCCGCCAAGTGACGCCTGATTCAATCAAATACATCATTTATGTTGTTTTAGCTGTCAATAAAAAGGTCGCAAGAAAATCAGCTTAATCAGTATTCATACCCAACTACACTGGCCTGCAAAACTAAGTACTACAGAGGTCTATTTTCATACAAACGAGGTAACTTTGAAGCATTGGTTCTCCGCCCAGAATTAAACGTGGTGTGATCTGATGATAGCCATCCAAGGAGCGAATGGAGAAGATTCAGATCCCCATACACACCCAATTGATCTGATCAGCATTCTAAGAGCTGTTTGGATATGTTTAAAAAAACCACAAAAATAGCAATAAAATGTATGGAAATGCTGTAACTGATAACTCTAATCCTTACAGCTCTTAGAATGCTGATCAGATCAATTGGGTGTGTATGGAGATCTGAATCTTCTCCATTCACTCCCTGGATGGCCATCATCAGATCACATCCCGCTTAATCCTGGGCGGAGAACCAAAGCTTCAAAGTTACCTCGTTTGTATGAAAATAGAACTCTGTAGTACTTAGTTTTGCAGGCCAGGTATAACCCCGACCCAAAATAGGAACACCAATATGTAATATTCGATTACATATTTGATGGATGACCTAATCTATGAAATTTTCGCATACCACCATTTCCTTTCAACGACCGACGTGATGTCAGCGAGGTCGTTACGTCAGTGTTCGTACCACCCCGTGACGTGCACTTTTATCGAGTTCTAACAATACCTAACTGAAGTTAGTGGACGATAAAATAGGAACGAATTTGTTGTTTACAAAAATAAGACAGTCTAAAGATTTGATTATTCTGAGAGACAGACGCTTACCTACATAACTTTTATGTTTTACTTTAAAAAAGTGCATGAATTTGATGTCATGGTATCTTATTACCTATCAAGATTCCTTTTTCTTATTAAAATATAGGTAATACGATCATATTCTCAGACGGGAATCGAACCCGCGATAGAATCTCAAATTTAAAAAATATTTAATATTTTTTTTCGTGTCAAAAATGGAATCGATTTCCTCTTTTATTTCTCATATTCGTTATCCTACGTGCATGACTCATGCACATTGCACGTAAGTATATTTATGTAGGTATATGGTTCGATTCCCGTCTGAGAATATAATCGTGCGAGTCGATTTTGGTATTATATTTTAATAGCCCAAAAACTCCTAAAAGAAAAATGAAGCTTGATAATAATATACATAATATATCTCTAATTTAATCGTAATATCACAACAAAGGTAAGTGGTTGGTAATCGAATGACTACCACCATTACCCGGC
The DNA here is from genome assembly GCA_928269145.1 of Agriphila tristella. Classification (NCBI taxonomy): domain Eukaryota; kingdom Metazoa; phylum Arthropoda; class Insecta; order Lepidoptera; family Crambidae; genus Agriphila; species Agriphila tristella. The sequence goes on along the minus strand of OV743448.1, from coordinate 5,176,849 downwards.
TATTATGCACTATATCCGGGTCACCGGCACGATCAGACAATGCGTGTCCCGGATAAGGGTAATGGAAGACTGATCAAAACTTTGTGTGTTCAACATGCCACAAATTATTTTATTGTAACGAATAAAACTTCTTGAAATTATTATGGAAGTAGGTACTTTACCTCGTTACCATGTAACAGAAGACAGTCGGTAGGTTTACGGGGATTCAAAAAATGTGTGAAAGGGAGCGCACGCCACGCGGCCGTGCCGTGACAGGTTTCAATCTAGACCTCCTGACTGCACTAGTCAGATGTTCTATGAAACTATTAATTGCATCTTAAACTTGGTCACTAATTTACTACTTAGTGCCGATTTCACCGTTAACCGAGTTAAATTGAACTTGGTTTTACTTAAGCGAGTTCAGAAATTCGTTTTGATCGCGGTCTACGTTGCACCGGTTTCACCGTCTTCATTTTGATAACCGTAGTTCAGCTTTGACAAATAGACCGGGCGGCCATCGCACGGTTACCTACCCCATCGAGTTACTGGATATTACCACCTTCCACGAAAAGTAGACCTTAAATAGGTAAGAAAAATGTTGGTCTGCCGGGGCTCAACCTGGAGGAACCTTGGTGGTGCAAAGCTGTGCTACCTACTTTTGACCATCATTTTACCTCATGTGGTTACTGAACAAAACCTTTTCGTTGCTTTTAGTCTATATTAGTAGAGTTTAAATAATTATGTCTGCCGAGCGAATTCTTGGAGGGTTCCGCAGTCCAACCATTTCTAGGGGCCGCATGGGGGTGCTATTTCACCTCATCGAGTTACTGCATGAAACCAAGTTCTCCTAGTAGCTAAAATGATCCTCTTTAAATATTAATTGGTCTGCCAGTTCGTAACCTGGCAGTTTTTGCAGTCCAACCAAATAACTACATAGTATAAAACAAAATCGCTTCCCGCTGTCTGTCCCTATGTATGCTTAGATCTTTAAAACTACGCAACGGATTTTGATGCGGTTTTATTTGGTAGATAGAGTGATTCAAGTGTAAGATTTACATGTATAATACTTGCATAATATAGTAGAGAAACACTGATAATTTTAAAGGTTTCTAATGTGTTTTGTAAATAAACACTTTTTTGCGCTTTCATTGCAAACGCTGGCTGAATCCTACGAGATAGATCAAAAATATCTACTACAGTATTGTTCATCTTAAAAAGGTCCACAATAAAGCCCCAAATGGTATATGTCTATCTCTTAGGGATAACCCACAATAACCATTTTTATCCTTTCTTTTCATAAAAAATAATGGCTTATTTACTAAATGATTTTAAGCAATACAAAATTAACCCTTATCCAAATTATGTATCTTAAATACATTGTGCGTGCATCTGATATAGATTAACATGGCCTTAGTATGATCATTGCACCCCTGCGAAGCCAGGGCGAGTCAGTCAAATTTTCTGTCTATGGACGAAATTTTTGTTTTTTATTTATTTGGTTGATTTCTGTTTACCTATTTATTTTCAAACTGAAATATAAAACACAATTAGTTTATTATATGCAAAAAACTATTCATTGTGTACTTACCGTAAAATGGGGGTACTTTGACATTACGGGGTTACATTGATAACAACTATCAATTTAAAAAACACTTATTTCTGGGTTTCTGAACATATCCGAACATTTTTTATGACATTGGCAGCACTATATAGGCCCGTCATATTGAACATTAAAATCGTAAACTAACAGCTAGTTCTGGTTTTGTTAGAACCACTAACAGTAGCGTAAATCCAAGTTTGCAGCTTCGAAAGTAACTACCTGTGCTAACTTTGCAGCACTCGAAAAACTACCAATTATTTTAAAAATCAAAATGAAGTCTTCTTTCAGTATAATTTTTTATCTTCAGTATTTAAGGTACTTTCCCTCCGTGGTGTGGCAAAGTTTTGAGACACCCGGTATTTCTAAATACTTTTTTATTTATAAAAAATGTGGAAATAAATAAAAAATACAAAATATAAAACACTATTACAAGCTTTGAAATATACAATAATTTACAAACTTTAATCGTACTACGTATTATTATTAGTTATCCCGCGCCGCGCACGTCGCCCGCGGTATCCGGTATCCCAACATTTCGCTACATACTACAGCCCAGACCGTAAGAGTCAGGGACCTATACTATTTTCAATAGGTAGCCTAACTCAATATCTCTAGGGGTCTTTTTCATTTTTTCGATATCGCTTTTCGTTTTTGAGAAATTGTCGATTTAGTGAGAAAAGACCCTAAAAAAGTGTGTCATTTTTCTACATTTATGCCATTTTCGAAAAAAGTTTTTGACATTTTCAAATTTTTTTTCATCATATTGACTTTTAGTACATACACGTAGACCCAAAACTCACGGGACCAGGGCGATGTCTCACTCTGGCTGAAATTGGGTACCTTACTGAAGCGATCGATAAAACATTTTCAATGTTAAAATACGTTTTCACTTCTCAAGCTTACGCGCTCACCAAAGAGAATATAATCACTGGCGCTCACTAGACATGAAATAAAAGACTTTTTAACGGATACTAGCGCGGTTTTATTGAAGGTACTTTGGTAATTAGTTGGTATTTGGTTTGATTTTTGGTTTTTCGACGTTTCGGCACCTTTGCAGCTGCCGTGGTCAAATTCATCGCTTGAGGGTAGGCTCACGTAGTGACTTCAGTCCCCCGTGACCACGGCAGCTGCAAAGGTGCCGAAACGTCGGAAAATCAAAAATGAAACCAAATACCAACTAATTACCAAAGTACCTTCAATTAAACCGCGCTAGTATCCGTTAAAAAGTCTTTTATTTCAATAAATACGTTGTTTTTATTAACACGTTTTTATTAGGTTGCTTTCGCGTTTGTTTGTGTGTTTGTGTTTCTCCACAAAGTTTGCGAACGATTTTATCCTAGCTTCCCGATAAGCTAGAGACTTGAAACTTTGAATATAGGTCAGAACTGGAAGGCAATGCAATATTATGGTGTCATTGAGCTGATCTGATGATGAAACCGGAAGAAGGCCACAGGAACTCTATGATGAAACCATGCAACCCCATCGAGTTTGGGCTCGTTTGAATTGTATTGACGAGTACTTTGTTAGGAAATAGTTTCCAGGGTCTCATGATGGAGCCGGAAGAAGGCCACTGGGACTCTGTAATAAAACCATGCAACCCCATCGAGTTTGGGCTCGTTTGAATCGTCTTGACGAGTGCTCCGATAGGAGATGGTATATTTTTAGTCTTAGCTCGTTAACTAAAAAGCAGAAAATAAAAATTTACTGAAAAAAAAAACTTTTTTAAAAACACGTTTTTAAAACGGACTAAATTATTACAATAAAATCGGACTGAAAACATTATAACGGACTAGTAAAAACAGACTAAAAAGTAAAAAATATTTTTTTCTGTAAATATTTATAACCAGAAATTTTAAATCTTAAAACGTGGGGCGCATGCTAAATATTTAAAAAATAAAAAACATTTAAAAAAATATCTTATAAACACAAACGAAACTACCTACATACTCTAAGTCAAATGTAATAATGAATACAGGGTGCTTGCACCAACATTGGACACTTCCACCAACATTGGTCTATTCCAAATCAAAAAATATATAGAGAAAAAACAAATATTTAATTTTAAATAAAGCAATACTATATACATAATGACTAATGTTCGTGCGTGCACCTTATAATGTTAGTTATGCATGCTTTCTTTTCTATTTTCATGTTTTGATTTATACAATGCTTAAAACTTGCGAACTCTCATGGGCACACAAACCCTAGTGGTTTTGCCAGTGAGTAAATGTATAATAGAATCTGTATGTAATATGTCTTAAACAATAAACAATAAAAAAAAAAAAAAAAAAGACAATATGGATGATAAATTTTACAAATTTTTTTTCCGATTTTTTTGTAATAATTTAGTCCGTTTTAAAAACGTGTTTTTAAAAAAGATTTTTTTTCAGTAAATTTTTCATCTGTGCTATAAAACGAGTGAACACTGATTCTCATTAAGTTTTTTTTATTAATCTGATAATTTCTGCGGACATATTGGTCATTTCTGTGATGACTATTTTTTAGTTTTTGGCTTTTTTGAATTAATTGTTGATTTTTGAGTTGTATTTCTATATTTTTTGGATGAACCTAGTTAAAATTAATACATTGGTATAAAATGTACCTACAAAGTTTTCATTTCTTTGTTTATTTTTCATGCTAGAATAGAATGTCCTATTATCATATTTCCATTATTATTGTTTGTTATATCTAAAAGTACCTATACACTTTAAGGAATGGGAAGCACAAGGGTTTTTGTTGATTTTGTACCTATTTTAAAGGTTTAAAACAATCAGAGGTGTCTTTGATCAGAGGACGGGTTTACTTTGATCAATGATCAATGTGGGGTGACATTATTTTTATGATGAAAATTAAAGACTAAAAAAATAGACTTCTTCGTCATAACTGATTAAGATTAAGCTCTACTAATACTCTATTCAATAACCAATTCGTATCATTGATCAAAATAACCCCAATAATATGAAATATGAATAGCTTTAGCGCAAAATCCTGCGGGCCGGTTTTTATTTTTTATTATTTATATTAAAGAGTTAAGCATAATAAAAAAAAACTTTTAAATCCCGTTATAAAATATACGGTGATCCTTTGATCACCCAAAAGTTTTCATTCAGCCTCAAAATCAGTATAAAGTTGATCATCTGATTTTTTTTTTCTTTGAAACGGAATGGTTAACAAATACATATTGTTTTCACTTTATCGTATAAATATGTATAAACCGATACTTATTCTTATTTGAATTTCAAAAGTGATCAAAGTCCAGTCCCCCATCTTGCAGTACCTACTTATTTTAGTTTAAGTTCATAAGCAATAACAATAATCGTTTGTAAGAAATTAGTACATTGTGTTGTGTTGTGTGTGACTTACTTGTTTCTTTTTTGACCCTTTAACATAGTCAATAAGTATGTATACTATTAAATAAAAATACCTACATAAATCAGTACAAAGAAACAAGCAAGCAAGTAAAATTTCGTCTGTAGACTGAAAATTTAACATTATAATAAATTTGGTTGGACTCTGCAAAAACTGCCAGGTTGCGAACTTTAAGGGCATCATTTTAGATACTAGGAGAACTTACAAACTATATTAAACTAGTGACTCACCCTGGCTTCGTACGGGTGCAATGCTGATACTAGGGCTATATTAATCTATATCACATGCATGCACAATGTATTTAAGGTACTTAATTGGATAAGGATTAATGTTGTATGGCATAAAATCGCTTCGTAAATAAGCCATTATTTCTCATAAAAAGAAAGGATAAAAATGGTTATTGTGGGTTATCCCAAAGAGATAGGATCCATACTATTGGAGACTTTTTTGTGGACCTTTTTAAAGTTGACAATACTGTAGTACATTTTTTTGATCTATCTCGTAGGATTTAGCCAGCGGTAGCAATGGAAGCGCAAAAAAAGTGTTTATTTACAAAACACATTAGAAACCTTTATAATTATCAGTGTTTCTCTACTATATTATGCAAGTATTATACATATAAATCTTTCACTTGAATCACGCTATCTATCAAATAAAACCGCATCAAAATCCGTTGCGTAGTTTTAAAGATCTAAGTGTTCATAAGGACAGACATCGGGAAGCGATTTTGTTTCATACTATGTAGTTATTTGGTTGGACTGCAAAAACTGCCAGGTTACGAACTGGCAGACCAATTAATATTTAAAGAGGATAATTTTAGCTACTAGGAGAACTTGGTTTCATGCAGTAACTCGATGAGGTGAAATAGCACCCCCATGCGGCCCCTAAAAATGGTTGGACTGCGGAACCCTCCAAGAATTCGCTCGGCAGACATAATTATTTAAACTCTACTAATATAGACTAAAAGCAACGAAAAGGTTTTGTTCAGTAACCACATGAGGTAAAATGATGGTCAAAAGTAGGTAGCACAGCTTTGCACCACCAAGGTTCCTCCAGGTTGAGCCCCGGCAGACCAACATTTTTCTTACCTATTTAAGGTCTACTTTTCGTGGAAGGTGGTAATATCCAGTAACTCGATGGGGTAGGTAACCGTGCGATGGCCGCCCGGTCTAAAAGGATGAAGTTGCGTTCAAAGTATTGCAATTAGGGCTTGCAAATATTCGACGAAATCAATATTCGAATATTCGAAATTTTTTTAAGGAGGTATTCGAATATATTCGAATATTATTCGATTATTTCTGTTAAGTAAAACAGGTGGTCGTAATTATTAAATATTGTTTATTCTTGACATTAAACCAACGTTAAATGCTTCGTTTAATAGGGCGCATTTTGTAAGATTTATCATCAATTGACTTTTGCATTCGCCCCACAGTTTTAGGTTTAAAACTTCTTTACAGGGCCATAAATCTTTACGTGGGTAATTATTTTATACTTATTAGTCTGTTTTTATAAGTAGGTATGTTTTAACTTGAGTCCGATTTATATACTTTTTAGTTCGTTTTTAAAATGCGTTTTTTTTTGTTTTTTTGTCAGTAAATATTTATTTTTTGCTTTTTAGTCTAATCTGTGCTTTTTTTCTCAGGTGTTTTCCGACTTCACCATCACACCAGGGTTTGATACTATTTTTCAACAGAGTAATTGTCAAGTCGAATCAAACGACCCAAAACTCGATGAATTTGTATGGTTTCTTTTTTTATCGGAAACTGGGCAGGCATTTGACTACCATCTTGCTTGGTAAACAGGATGTGGTCTAAGGTGTAGCACACTTGCCCAAGAAATGCCTATTCACTGTTACCTTGAAGAGACAAAGGTTGTAACTATCGGGGAACATATGAGTAGCAGCGCAATCCATTCTTCAGCAGTCAAATGTATTGGCAAAGCCCTTGGTACGGACCTTTGTAGCATCTACTATGTAAGGAAGGGTGATATGCTAACCTGCGTCTTGTACCCCGATGGTGGAAAGGGGCTAGAGGAACAAGCTTGTGCAGTTCCCTCGCACACTCTTTAACTTTGCGATGGTGACTAAGGCTCTGAAGTTCCGCCACGGCCAATTTTGAGTTGCCGATGAGCCTCCTGGCTTCAATCTGCTTTCAATTGATTCAGGAAGTTTAAGCTGATACTTAGCAGAACCAACCCACAGGTGACATCAGTACTCCATGATTGGACGAATCTGCGCGTTTTATAACAGAAGCAGTTGGTTGGGTGAGCACTGAGAAGTACCGCTTAGCCCGTGAGAGGGTGGAATTTAATACAGAATTCCTGTGGTTTTCTTCCGGCTCCATCATCAGACCCTGGACACTATTTCCCAACAGAATACTTGTCAAGATGAATCAAACGAGCCCTAACTCAATGGATTTGTATGGTTTTATTACAGAGTGTGAAACATGGGCACTGACTCAAAAACACTATTTGAATCTCAGAACATGCCAGAGGAACATGGAAAGAAGCCTAATAAGTGTAACGCTAAAAGACCGGTCAAAATCAGAGGAAATGAGAACAAAAACGAAAGTAGAAGATAACATAAGAAAAATAAGACCGTTAAAATGGCAATGGGCGGGTCATATGGCAAGAGAAAGCAAGAAAAAATGGAACAAAATTATAACAGAGAGACGGAAAAGTAAAAGAGGAAGACAAACCAAAAGATGGGCAGATGATATTATGAAAACTGGAGGAACACTTTGGACGCGAAAAGCAAGAGATAGAACAAAATGGAAACAGCTGGAAGTGGCCTATGTGTTGCAATGCAAGACACGATGCTCACTAACGCCAAGAAGAAATAAAATGTATTTTGTTAATTATTAGTGCCACTGTTTAAAATGTTTGTGTTATTTGCTTAGTGTCAGCAATAAAGTAAAGTATTACAGAGTTCCCGTGGTCTTCTTCCGGCTTCATTATCCGACCCTGGCCACTATTTCCTAACAGAGTACTCATCAAGACAAATCAAACGAGCACAAACATGGGGTCACATGGTTTTATCACAGAGTTCCTGTGGCCTTCTTTCAGCTCCATCACCAGACCCTGGAAACCATTACCTATCTCTTTTTAAAGTACTAGTCAAGATGAATCAAACAAGCCCAAACCAGATGGGGTTGCATGGTTTTATCACAGAGTTCTTGTGTCCTTCTTTCGGCTTCATCAGACCCTGGACACTACTTCACAACAGAGTGCGTGTCAAAACGTATCAAACGAGCCTAAACTCGATGGGTTTGTATGGTTCTATTACAGATTTCCTGTGGTCTTCTTCCAGTTCCATCATCAGGTCAGCTTAATGACACTATAATACTTTATTGTCTTCCTGTTCTGACCTATGTTTTAAGTTTTTTGCTCATCGGGAACTAGATTAAAATCGTTTGCAATTTGTGGACAAACAAACAACATAGCTAAACAAATAAATAAACGAAAAAGTGAACGTTAACGATCGCTTCATTCTATGCTCACAAATGCTATTCGGGTTTTTAATTAATGTCTTTTGCCTAAATCTAACAAAGTAGAAAATATTCGAATATTCGAATTTCACCGACTTTAGTATTCGAATACCAAAATAAGGCGAATATTCGAATAATTCGAATATTCGAATATTCGATTTGCAAGCCCTAATTGCAATTAAAGAAATTTTCCCTTCGTAAATGGGAAAAAAAATACAGATCATGATATTCTTCGTGGCGCAAACCACATTCACTCGTGGTGTGAACCCTGTGAAACATACCTACTCAGTGAATTTAAAGAAATAGGCTACGCACTTATTCATTCATTACCTACGCAAAAAATAAATTTCAGGGTCAGTTGTCAAGAACGTCAAAAACAAAAGTAAGTAATGAAAAATTTGATGTCAAGTTTACGGCGGTCTTTTTAAATTTAGAACAATAAACAGCTTGTAAAGAGTCGCCACTTTATTTTTCAATAACTTACAATTTTTATTATTTTTCAATAATTTATAACAACTTTCTTTTGCATAGGTCAACACTTCAAAATCACATTGACTATCTTTTGTACTTAAAAATATTAGTTCAATTAAAATTCTTTCTGGCTCAAGTATAATTTTTAATTTTGAAATGATCGAAATTATTTAGGGTAAAACTAAAACTTGGTAGTGGAAACACTGACTTATAATCTCTTTGATTTTTGTCAAATTTCTCTATGGAATTTGTTTTTGTCAGTTTGTCAATTTTAAAACAATGTTTATCTGATATTTTTGAGTTTTATGCAGTATTTTTATTTTCCGCAGTGATATTTTGCTCAATTGTTTATTTCGAACGGATTGTGGATATAATAATTTAAGTACCTAGGTACTGAATGCATGTTATTTAAGTAAGTGTCGTGAAACTTGTGAATTGTGAATTTTTGACATGGTAGGTAATAAATCAGTGAAATAAATTGTTGTCCGTTTTTTCTTTATTATTATTAGTTGTATGTAGAAGAACTAGGTACGTAGTTAACGGGATATCTACTAGCATAATAGTAAAAGTTAGGTAGGTCATAGGTAAGTAAGTGTACTTTACAATAATCTATTATGTTTTGATTTTCGGTGCCTATAAAACATTATTAGGCATTGGATTCATAATAAGTGTTTTGAACGCTTATTATTATAATGGGTGTTTAATTACTGTTTTTAAAGGCGCCGCTCGTAATTCAAAACATAATAAACTCGAGAGCAGACAAATCGCACCACACAGGCCTATTTTCATACAAACGAGGTAAATTTGAAGATCTGGTTCTCCGCCCAGGATTAAACGGGCTCTGATCTGATGATGGCAAATTAAGAAAGGTGGTTGAGGAAAAAAGGTGAATAGAAAAAAGATGAATAGAGCATTGGCACTAGCCAAGGCTCTATTCATCTTTTTTTTATTCAAATACGAAATGAATATTTCTTTCCACTACTTATTTCTTTCTATGCAATAATCAATTCTGCCATGTACAACGTACATACCTACTCCACAATCATGGCAATGAAACAATATTATCTACCACTGAACTATTCAACACTTGACACTGGCAAAAATTACTTCCAAGAGGAAAGTAGATTGCCAAAACAAAAAAGAAGAAGAAGAAGACATCATGGCAAACAGATGACAGACAGTTCTTGAACGTGTTCAAACTATAGATAAGTTCAAATACGCTAACCGGCGTAAATCAGCCGTTCAGAAACTGAAACCAAGTTCAAAAGTTTAAGCGCGTGAGCTGAGGTTAACTCGAATTGAGCGCGTTCAATTTAAGCGGTGAAATCGGCTCTTAGTACTTAGTCCATTTGGACAAGTTTCATAGAACGTGGGTGTAATGGGGTATGTATTAAAATATCGACAATTTATAACACATACGACCGAAATATCCACGCATAGGCATAAGATACCTATTTTAAAATACCGAAAAACCTAAAATGTTAATATCCTATAGACCAGAGGTGCCCATACGGTCGATCGCGAGAGGTTTTAAGGTCGATCGCCAAGGATAACAGATTTGACAATTTGCACCCAATGTAGTTTTACTAATGCAATTTTTTTTGTAGGTAGGTTAAATATTTGGTAGGTTAAACGGTAAAAAGTCGATCTTTAGTCATACATTTTGGTAAGTCGATCTTCTTAAGAAAAAGTTGAAAGATTGATTGTGTGCTTAGGTCTATTAGGTGCGACGACGAGCGAGCGTAGCGAGCGAGGAGGAGGATAGGCTCCACTGCGACCAAGAACGCACGCACGAGCCGAGCGAGCGAAGCGAGCGTGCCGCGTTAGCGGCCGGCGAAGTCCCAGAACTGACGCTGGCGTGTACCCATAATCAATTCAACTTCGGGTTTTTAACTTTCGGTTTTTTAAGCTTCGGGATTTGTCTTTTAGGTAAATGTCATTTCGGGACTTTAAAAGTACCTACGGCCAAACAACCATTCGATTTTTCAATTTTCGGTCTTTCGTCCGTATCTTGTGAGATTCGGTCTTTTCAACTTCGGCATTGTAATACATACCCGTGTAATGTGGCCCAGCATGGTCTGGAATTATGCGAGATCACCATGAACGTTGACCGCTCACCATCAAACAGGCTTTGTTTGTGTGCCGTCCCAAAAAAGGTTTTGTTCATTCTCCAGGCACTGCTGCCTCCTGAAGTGCTATCCGTCCATTTGGGCGTGGGCCTGGCAGCGCTTTCTACCTTCATGTTCTTCGTGGCCATCATGGGATTCTGGGGGGCGCTCACCAGGTCTCAGTTCTTGCTTTTCATGGTATGTACCAGATCAAGTTACATGCCCTTTTACGCACATATTATAGAACACAAAAAGCAGCGCCTAAATAAATCATCTCAATTGGTTTTTGCAGTATTCTACTATGGTGGTGTTGTTGCTGCTTCTGGAGTGCGCATTGCTGTACTACTTCTCTTCAAATTTAACCGAGGTTCGTAATATCTGCCAGTGACTGACAATGTTTCCAATCCGCAAAAGCAAAAAGTTAAATTCACTGTTTTCGGATTCAGACAATGATTAAGCTGTACCTGTAGGTACTTCGTTTGTGGTCAATTTTAATCCATATAATATAATAATCTACGAGACTATCATCTAGCAGGCGTAGTTATACCTTAATGTTATAACGAATCCGAGAACCACAGAGTTTGTTATTTTTGACTGATCAAGTGATCAACATAGAAAAAAAAACCCTCTGAGCAGGTTTATATTAATTTCGGGCTATATAAGTAGCTCCTCCTGTCATTTCCTTAATTTCGTAGTCACATCACTGTTTTATTTTGCTATCGGGGAGATTATCATGTATGTACCTACCTTGTCTACACTACACTACAATGTTGCTTAATTCCACAGAAAGGCTTACAAGAAAAAGATGGGCAATGGACACATGCCCTTCGGTTAGCGTTCGGATGCTGCGACCACAATACGTAAGTTTTGAGTTAAAGTCCAGTCTTCCTTGAAGTTTCTTGGCTTCAGTCAGAAGTTAGATATCAAGCTAACACTAATTTACTAACCCTTCATATTATTTCGTATAGGTCGACTGCAGATACCCTGAAACCTCCTTGGTCTTGTTGTGGACTCAAGCATCATCCTGACAATTGTACAATGAACAACGCGTATAATAAGGTATTAAATTGTATAATTAATAAAAATTGAGCTTTAGTACTCGTACAAACATACGTACTTTACCAAAAGACGTTTTGCTATTTATGAAAAAGAATTAGACAAAGTCACGTTGTCCTTTTTTTTTGGCCTTCACCTCATCTGATGTTAAGTGACGATAAGACCGAAGGTGGAAGCGCACACCCGGAATCCTCATTACTGGAGGAACCGCTTGACTATCTTCCCTTTAACTGCCAGAACACAGCAATTTTTAAATTGGTAACTTAGGTCAGATGGTGGTCTAGCCAGGCGGACTTGAAGCCCTACCACCAACCAAACCGAGTACAAATTGTATCGCCCCTGGGAATCGAACCCGGGACCTCTGCGTCTTACACGGGTGGGCGAAACCACTAGACCACAGAGGCGGTGAAACTGTTCGCCAAAAATAAGAGATTTTTCTAATTTACACTATAATAAATTCCATCCGACTCGAAGGACCAAATCATGACACTGCATGCATTATTCAATAGTTAAAAAACAAATGCATGTTAGGCTGCGTTCATACGGTAACGCACGACCCGACCTCAACCCGAACTGAACTCAAACTCAATTCGAACTCAACTCAACCGGAGCCCACTCCTTGAAATACAGCGCTTACAATTTTGAGTTTTATGACACATTAATAAGCTCCGTTTTATTTTGTCGATACAACTGCACACAACCCGCGCTCAACCCGAAATCAACTCAAACTCAACCCGAACTCAACCCAAACTCACCTGAACATTACACAGGAGCTTATTGATGTGTCATAAGACTCAAAATTATAAGCGATGTAATTCAAGGCGGGCTGCGTTTGAGGTGAATTTGAGTTGAGTTCGGGTTGAGGTCTGCCCGTTGATTACGTAATTCTGTTGCTAACAATTCTCGATTGAAATAGATTGAAAGCGCAGTTACAATGCTGCTTTAAGTAAGATAGTTGTCACATTGGTTCTTACATCTTAACTAAAGCAGCAATGTAACTGCTATTTCTGTCAGAGTTGATTGCAAAAAAGTTACATAATCAGGCCCCGGGTCGTGTGTTATCGTTTGAACGCAGCCTTATTGAACAGAAATGCCAAGAAGTGTTAGCAGCGTGGCTGGACACGTACCAGACGGCGGTGTACGCGAGCCTGGCGACGGGACATGTGGGGCTGTTCGTGTGCGCGCTGGTCCGCCGCAGCTAGCAGTCGCAGCGCCGTGGGGGCGGCGGTATGTAAAGTTATTAACAGAAATGCCAAGAAGTGATATCAGCGTGGCTGGACACGTACCAGATGGGTGTGTACGCGAGCCTGGCGACGGGACATGTGGGGCTGTTCGTGTGCGCGCTGGTCCACCGCAGCTAGCAGTCGCAGCGTCGCGGGGTCGGCGGTATGCTCACCTTCTAGCCAATGTCCTTTCGAAAAAACGATAATTTCAACTTCACTAACGAAAGATGGATGACGGCCACTGACGTCCATTATACAAGTACGCTGGACAGGCTATTGTCATGAAATGACAGATTTTTTGTGTCGATTTGAAAATCGCCATATTGGCGCTGAGGGCAGTAGATTCTACTATGGTAGTAGTGAGTGTACTTGGTACTAATTAGTTCCAAGTACACCCACTGCTGCCATAAGGAATCTACTGCTCTCAGCGCCAATATGGCGATTTTCAAATCGGAACAAACGATTGGTGACGTTCGCCTGTCCAGCGTACTTGTATAATGGACGTCAGTGATGACGGCCGATTAACTTAGCTTTTTGATATTAATTTTTTTATCATTTTAATAGTGATAAATTAATTAACCTTTTTACAAATGGAACTTTTATTTGGCTAGATGAACTTGTAGCCTAGGTGACTTTGGTTTATTGGGAGCTTGTCGGCTGACTGTGAAACCCGCTCTCTTCTATATAAATGTGATGCACTTTTAAATTAATACAGATGATTGCAATCCAATCCAAACCCTGTTGAAAAGTCCCATAGCTTGGTAACAGTTTAAGATAGACCTCAGATACTTTTTATAAAGTACTTAAGTATAAATAATTTCCCCCAGCTTCATCTCCTCGGAAGCCACGTGAGAGATCATGGCACGTGACGCGCGTGGCACCAACAGACTCCTCCACTGAAGACGTCTTGATGGTGGTGCTTGGCCGCGGCAAAATTGGCTGGGTTGAGAAGACGTAGGGATAATATTGAACCGCATTTTTCTCTCTCAGTAGCTGAGAAGAGAGATCTTTCCAGTCTTGCTGTGTCGAACGGGTCTATGTAACTTGACCCTTAATGAAAGAGAGAAAGAGATACCAGAAATGTGTCCATGTCCATCAGCCATTTTTTTTAATGTCTCCACTGCTGGGGCACAGGCCTTCCTTATGGGTGGTAAGGAGGATGGGCCAACCTACCACGCGGACCCAATGCGAATTGGTGCATGTTAACGACTAGAAATGCAGCCGGGACCAAAGGCTTAACGTGCTTCCGAAGCACGGAGGAGCTCGAGAGAATAAATTTTTGGTCGTCCATCCCATGACCGACCCTTGCGAACGTTGCCTAACCTCCGCAATCGCTGGGCCAGGCGCTAAGCCACTGCGCCACCGAGCTCCTCAGAGCTATCTGAAATGTTATGAATGAAATAAAGCTTAAAAAACTTTGTGTAATCATAGTCCACAGATTGTAAATAATTATTTAGAATTTAAGGTAGGAGGTACTTATTTAGTTGATTATTATGTTATTAATAAGAGAACGCACTGCCAAAAAATTTAGAATAATGCTGGAGTACCTAACCCAGGTCCAGGTACGACCAAACTAAGTACTAGGATTAAGATAAACATATGTTTAATATTAGATACACAAGGAAATTTTATAATCACAATAAAAAATATATCCTACTGACGATTTTTCTTATCTTTTGAGATATCCTATTCTAGTAGTAAGTACCTACCTATAGACCACATTTTAGATTTAGAACACAGCTTTAGAATAAGGGAAATGGTAGTGATTTCATACCGGGTGTAACAAGACCCTCAACGAAGCCGAGGTCTACGTATTCTGCCCATCATCAGGACCATTTCTGTTCAAAATTATTGCTGGGAAACGATTTTCATTTTTGGTGTTAAAAAAGCATTGCATACATTACCACGCAATGTAACGCGTACAAAAGACCGCGCCTGCGAGTGAATGCTACACCGCTGTATGCGGCCGAGTTAAAAGGCAATGTTTATGTGCGTGCTCATGAAATACATTGAGTGATGACGTTTTGAAGCCATTGTTTGTTACGAAATACAAAAAATTTTGATAATGTTTCTGTAGACAAAAATTAGGAAATAACGAATAAAATTAGATTTCATAAAAAAATTGAAAAATTTTTTTTGACTTTGACCTTCAATAACTTCGTAGGTATTGGTTTCCCAGGTATAGTCTAAAAGACAAAAAATATCCTAATGATGGGCGGAATACGTGGACTTCGGCTTCGTTGAGGGTCTTGTTACACCCGTTATAGGTAATAAATTATTTACCAAATACATTTGTTATGAAACAGGTAGATATGGGTAATTGACTTTTGCATCAACTTTCCCCCTTCAGTAACTTCCCCCAATCCCGATTTACCACCCAAAGTAGGACACTTGGACACGCAACGCTATTTTCCCACGAACTGGGTCAAATGCAACCGATCAATGTTATTAAACATGCATTATTAGCGGCTACAATATGGATTATGTAAGTTTTCAGGAACGGGGGGATAAGGAGGATGTACACCCAACCTACCTCGGGACATAAGCCCAATGCGTATTTATTAGTAGAGTGCCAACAACTGCAACTGATGCAGTCGGTGCTAACGGCCTGACGTGCCCTCTGAATTACGGAGGAGTTCGAGATATGAATTTTTAGTCACCCCTATTACCATGCCTAACCTTCGCGAAAGTTATCGCACGCATGGTGAATGCGCTACTACCTAATGGACCCACCACATGTACAGGCCCAGCCTGCAGGATCGAACGCACCTCTGGAGGCCGCGTCTCTCCCTACACGAGGCGAGGGGTGAAATTGAGGCGACGGTAAGCCATTCTTAAACAAATTTTATGATCTGCATAGTGGAACAGTGGGGTGGGTGGGATTTTTAAAAGGTAACCCGAGGGCATCGGCTTGTATGGACATTCGCCACTCACGTAGGCCGTGTCTCTACATTCGATCTTGCAGGCCGGGCCTGTGCGTGTGGAGGGCCTGTAATCCATTGTGTTTGGATATGCGAATCCCTAGTGATTCAACTCCTCTCGCTTTCGGGTCAACTATCAATTTGTTCTTGTTCAATCCTTGGTCCATGCCAATACCTACCTACAAGTATATTTTGAGGACCAATAGGAAAGACTGCTGTCGATTACGTTACCCGGCAGCTTAGAATCAATCTAAGCCCGGCAGTCGATTCTAAATGAAATTACACATTACCTAATTTACTATACGTACAAATTTAGAGCATTCAACCAATAATTGGTTGGCCAAGCGTACAATGGATAAATAAATTCACCTTGAAATGGTTTTCACTATTTAATTTATTTATTTATTCAAGTCTTCTTTAATAAATAAGTTGGCAAGTATGACTTCAGTTCGATGAGGTAATAAATACTTACTAAAAGCAAATATAAGGAAAACGGCGAATAGTTAGGTAGGAAGGTGACCTACCTATAACTAAGTTGACCTCGACCAGTCATGACATTAATTTTACTTACTGCATTCAAGTTGTTTTTATTTTATTAATTAAATTCATCGGAATCGAATAACTGTAAGTTTTATTTTTATTCTAATAAAAGTTAGGTAGGTTATGTACCTAAATCTAAATAGGTACTAAACTCGAACTGTCTTATTCAGTTCAGAGTGCGTTCGTTAAACTAAGGCCAAAGTTAACATGGCGTTAGACTGCGGACTAACGCCGTCTTAGTGCAAATCGTATTCAGAGTGACAGTTTAACGTTTAGTCCCACAGTTTAAGGATTAAAATGTGCATTGTGATTGGTTTACAAGTATTAAACCAGGTTTTGTTAGAACAGTCTTGTACCCCAGTTTTGTGAAACATCTCTGAATAAGACAGTATAAGTATACTAAAAAAAATCTCATTGGCGAATATTCAAGCAGTGCTTCTTATATATTATTGATATAATATCTATCGCCATTAGGACATAAATAAATAGACTTCGAATCGGTAAACTAATACTTGGCTGATAGCGTCATAATACCGCACTAAATACACTCACTACCCGTTATCAGTTGCAACGCAAACAATGACTTTTATTTCATTATCTGTGTTCGTGGTTAACATTTTGTATTGTAAGTAACTTTGTTAGGACAGCTCTCTAATAAATTTTAATTACAGTTGATCTGCGGACAATGGAGGACGCATCAGTTTATTTCGCACCGTCATTATTCGTGAACCACGGCGGTGGCCCGTATCCCGTTTATGGGCAAAAGGATAACTTGGACATCGCAAAATCGCTAAAGGAAGTGGACAAGTATGTTGATTTTAAACGTTTGAAGGCGATTATCCTGGTCACAGCTCACTGGGAAGCAGATGAAGTGTCAATTTCATCCAGTGAACACCATGATTTGTTGTTCGATTATTACAATTTCCCGCCAGAAACTTACAAATACCAGTACAATGGCCGCGGTGATCCAGTTTTGGCGCGTAAAATCCACGACGCGTTCAAGAGAGCACAGATAACATCAAGATTGGACGCTGAAAGAGGTTGGGATCATGGAGTATTTATACCGATGATGCTAATAAGGCCTGAAGCTGATATTCCGATAGTGCAAGTGTCTATACTAAAAAGTCAAGATGCTAAAACCCATTACGAAATTGGCAAAGTTTTAAGTCAATTTCGTAAAGAGGGTGTAGCTATTATTGGTTCTGGGTTATCCTACCACAATATGGGGAGATTCAAGAGTTTCAGGGTTGAGAAATTTGGGGGTGATGTCATAGAGAATAAAGAGTTTGATGTTTTCTTGACTGATGTATGTACTGGCGATGCAACAACTCGAGAGAAGATTGTGTCTTGGCAAGAAGCTCCAGGGGCGTTTGCTAGCCATCCTGAAGGCGAAGCGGACCATTTGATGCCACTTATTGTAGCTGCAGGTGCTGGAGAAAATTCGAGAGGCAGAAAAGTATACGAAGCGCCATTTTACGATAAATTTATATTAAGTGGTTTTATTTGGGAATAGGAGTAACATTTTTAGATGAAAAGTTTGGACCCGACCTCCCCAGCGCATGTTGCCATGTTTGCAGTCACCCCCCGCCAAAGAAACCTAAAAATGACTCAAGATCCGAGCCGAGGCCTTGTGTCAAAGGACTGTATATTCCGATTGTCTCCAATTCCAAGAAAATTGAGGGTTAATAACAATAGGAAGAAGATATAACTGCCTCATCGTCAAAGATCGTCAGCCTCCCGAAATAAACTGGAGTTGCGCATTCACGAGACTGATCGAAAATAGGGATTTCGGGCAATAGATCCGATTCGTATGCTTCGCCAATGACCATCAGCCATTTTATGTCCCTCCCCACTGCTGGTGCATAAGTCTTCCTTATGGGTGGATAAGGAGGACGGGCCATAACCCACCACGCGGGGCCAACGCGGATTGGTGGGTGTTAACGACTGCAAATGCACCCGGGACCAACGGCTTAACGTGCCTTCCGAAGCACGGAGGAGCTCAAGATAGTACATTTTTGGTCACCCATCCCATGACCGACCCTTGCGAAAGTTGCTTAACTTCCGCAATGATTGGGATATTGTTTTAATTTATGTAATTTTTTGACTCTACTGTATTATGGTAGCATTGGTAAATGAGGTCTACTAACTTTATGAGTGGGACCAATGTGGGTCAGAAAGAAATAATAAAAATACACATAATTATAATAAAAATAATATATTCTTATCAACAAATTAACTCTTACAATCTAAATAAAATATAAATGTATAGTAATACTTGGACCTACATTCTAGGGTAAGAGCCAGCTATAGGACTTAAAGCTCCTATAGCGGTCAAGTGGAATACTCATAATTTTTTTTATTGTGATTGTTGTGTGAGCACAAAATAAATTAAAAATATAGTAAAAACACGACTGCCCTGTCGAAAACGAAGTAAAAAGTTAACAACAAGTGTCATTGCAATCGGGGGAACTCTTTGATTTAAAATTGTTCAACATAACAATCCCCCGATCGCAATAACATTTTGTTATTTCACTTTTTAGTTTGTTTTTGGCAGGGCAGTGTGATTTTAATATTTTTTTATTTTTTATATTGCTAGGGTCAATGCGGAAAGAGAATAGTCATGGGATTTGTACTGAATTACCGTTTTGGTCATGTTGACGGGGCTTATATGTCATCATATCATAGGATCAAATCTTGGACGAATCAACCACTGGACGCGAAATGACAGCCATATTCGCCTTTACCCCTTAGCCACTTACTGTGACCGATAGCCTCAGTAAACGATATCGCGTTGTCAGTGTGATCCTAGAGCTCGTGGCGAAACATTGGTACAAAAATGGGCAAAATGCTCCGTATTGTTCAGCAAAAAAAATAGCGGGCAATCTAGAAATGTTTCTTTTCACACGTAAGCACAATTTCAACCTATTATAGTAGCTATTTTTCGTAAAATAAATAAAATTTGGTATGTAAACAAAGTAGGGTGAGCTAGCCGGTTTGCCAGCCCCCTATGGTTTTCGGCCATTTCGGAAATATAACCATGGGGGCTTTTCTATTCGTTCGCTAACTTAAAGCTTGAAAATAATCAATTAAACGATCAAGTAACACGTCGCAAGTAGACATTGTAGTATTGTAGGTAAGGGGGCAGGCCTCCTTCTCTTGCTCAAGTAAACGATCAAGTAACACGTCGCAAGTAGACATTGTAGTATTGTAGGTAAGGGGGCAGGCCTCCTTCTCTTGCTCAAGGTCGCGCGGACAAGGACTTTAACAATTTATTAAGAGGAGGTGTAAATTTTTAGTACGTTGTGGGTGATATGTTTTCTCAGGAACGGCTATAGATATGAATTTGAAATTTAGACAGTGAATACTAGAGGATATTCTCGAATAAACTGTAGAAACAGTTTTTTTTGTAATTTTTACCTGTTTATTGTTTTAAATTTCCATGGTTATTGACGTTAATAGAATAAACTATGTCGGGATTTACACCATGTACCTGTTTATTTTTGAGACTGCGATATTTCGGCGCAGTTGCATGCGCCATGATCACGGAATAACTGTCGATTGTTGCGTGCGGGTAGATGTTATTGGCAGACGAATCGGTCTACCCTCCGTCTAGTTCTTTTATTACTACGTTCGATACCGGTACCACTGTCTGGAAACTCACTATTCACTCGAATTTGTTCTCGACACACGACACTCACTGTATCTGTACGCGAAACGGCACTTTTTTATTTTTGTTGTTTTTACACAACCGGACTACTGGATTCCAGACACTCGATACATGGGTTTAAATTGTCGAGTGTCTGGAATCCAGTAGTCCGGTTGTGTAAAAACAACAAAAATAAAAAAAGTGCCGTTTCGCGTACAGATACAGTGAGTGTCGTGTGTCGAGAACAAATTCGAGTGAATAGCGTCATGTCTGTCTGTCTGTCTGTCCGTCCGTATGTCACAGCCACTTTATTCCAAAACTATTAAGATTACACAGTTGAAACTTGGTAAGTAGATGTATTCTGTAAACCGAAATAATAAAAATTTCACAACCAACGAATTTGAAAGAAAAATATCAGTTGTCAAACCATACTGTGTCAAACGCGTTTTTTTGGCCAATTTATATACAAACTTTGAATACTTTTCAAAACAAAACTCAACCATTCGGTCATCCCATTAATTTTTTAACTTTATTATTGGCAACAATGTTTAGGGCTCTCATTAGTTAAAGTTTTTAGCCTAAAGTAGTTTGATGCAACAAACTAATGAAATCAATATTTTAATGATTTCATTAGCTATAAAGTGGCATTAGCTAAAGAAGATTTAAAGTGAAGCTTCTTGCAATTGAGTGTGAGTATGGTAAATTAGTTTTAGTACTGTCTGACTTAAACGCGTAAAGTTTTCGGTGTGATACATTTAAATTTGATGGCCGGGTAACTAAATGCATTTTTGGGAGGTCATTTGCTTTTCGGCCGTCTGGCCGAGAACTAATGTATGAGTTTCACAATCCATAATATTTGGCCGGCAATTATGGCCGGAAACCGGCTAAATCACCCTATAATATTGTCATTATTTGACAATGTAATCCCCCCTCACCCCGCAAAAATTGGTTGAACGTGATTTCATACATTTTTCTTACGTTACGTGTCCAGTGGTTAATTCGTCCAAGGATCAAATACAAACATCATGACGGTTCTCTTTTCGCACAGAATCTATGTCATTTATTATCTTTTATTGAGACACCACTTTCACGGGCTTTAATGGTAACAGCCAAAAATAACTGTTCTCATTATGAATAAAGTAATTATATCTTGGAACCAAAATGTTTATGCGACATACACCTGAATCCTAGAAAACGATCATTATTCTGTCCATACAAAGGCACTTAATCGGAATGTTCTACTCATATCCCAGTTAAAAATTCTACTACCAGCTTTTGGACCTCCAGCTCCCGCGATCACAATCAGCGGCATGAAATGTTCAGCAGCTCGCATCGGGTGAGCGTCCGTCGCCCCAACCTGCTGCCTCCAAGACAGCAATCCTTCTTTCCTTTTCGATTCATCCTCTGCAGTACAAACCTTATTCAAATACTCGTCAAACTCGGCATTAACAACTTTTCCCGTTCGTCCCATCATAAATTCTCTCATATTATGGTATGACATACCAGAGCCTAGGATAGCTATACCTTCTTTTCTAAACTGATATAAAGTTTCTCCTAGTTTATAGTGCTGTTCAGGGTCCTGATTACTAAGGACAGATATTTGCACTATTGGCACATCAGCAGCTGGGTTTATCAACATCATTGGAACAAAAACCCCATGATCCCAACCCCTTTTAGGATCTAATTTTGATTTTATACCTGCATTAGACAATGCTTGATGTATCCGGTTCGCTAACTCGGGGTCTCCAGGCGCGTCATACTTGTATTTGTAAGATTCTGGCGGGAATCCATAGTAGTCGAAGTATAAATCATGTTTTTTACCCGAAGATATTGTTACTGAACTTTCTTCCCAGTGAGCTGTGACCAGAATAATGGCCTTTGTTTCTTCTAAATTCAGGTGCTTTCTGACTTCATCTCGTAGGAAATTTGTGAGCCCTGCATGATCCTTGTCGCCTAGAAGAGGAAGAGGACCTCCTCCGTGATTGACGAAGATAGCTGGTGCAATTACAGCCATTTTGCGGAACGGTCCGGAGAAGTAGCGAATTATATTCATAGAAAGCAATGACATAAACACAATTACCGCCACTTGAACAAGAATGGTCAAAGTATTTAAAACGAGCATGAGAAACTGGTTATTGAGGTCACAAATTACACAAAAACATTTAATTATTGCATCGACAAGGTTAGGAAATCGCAACGACGACCGAGACTTCCCTTCCCTACCTATATAAAAAAGTACTCTGCAGGGGGGGGACACTCTTGACACTCCTATACTAAGTGACATTATTGTAAAGGAAGTGCCTTCATCTCTCATTGGCGAAGATCATTACTTCATACAATTTTTTTTTTATAAGAACTCCCTCAACGATCAAGCAATGCTTGACAAGCACGTAAATGCTTGTCAAGCAGTTTATGGTTTGGGAATAGACAATGATTTTCTAATAGTCATTAGCGAGAGTACATTCATAAAGGTAGGTATACTCTTTTTATCAAAAACAAAATTTTATTGTCAGAATTTTCCTTTAGCAATATCACAAAAATCTTTTTCTGTGTTTATTTCGCACGTTTACTTATTTCAGTTGCTCCTTTCCACCGTTTCCCAACAAAAGAATAAGGACCCGGATAGTTTTAAAGATTGAGTAGAGATTGTTAGTGAAAATGTGTTGACAAGTTAAAAGAATGGGGTCTGCAACCAGCACCTTCGCCAGCAGGATAAGGCCTGTAGGCGTAGTACCTTCCCTTCACTTACCGGCAATTCATCGTGTAAGTTCTTTATGTAGGTACTAGGTAGGTACCCTAATAGAATCAAATTACTACCTCCTTGATTAAGGGTGCGTTTCCACTGAAGCAACATCACGTAAATTTTTTTGGGTCTTTAAAAATGGGGCGCTTGATTTTGAAATTGAAATATATATAACTTTGTAGAGTTTCGTAAGGCCTTTCAAATGATACTATAACCCCGGCGCGGAAATTTGTATTATTATTTTAGTGTTTATGAAAATATAGTTTTTTATGTTATATTTTTTCAGGCAACCAGACCCATCCCAGTTCCAGACCCATTTCAATTCCAACCCATCCCACTTCGTCTTCATATACCAGAAATATCATGTAAGTTTTGTTTACGCAAATTAAGGGTAGATATTTCTCAAAATAATTGTACCGTTACGTGCAGGTAAAACGCAGTTACTTTACGCACACGTTAATAGGTTACATTTAACAAGATTATGTTATACTTACCTGGGAAAAATTAATGGCTGTGGCGAGGGGTGAAATTATGGCGAAGGTAAGCCGTTCAACAAAAGTGTTATAATCTGCCTTAGATTATATGTAATCTGCATAGTGGATCGGTAGGGTGGGATTTCTAAAAGGTAAGCCAATGGGAATCGTCTTGTATGGACCCTTCGCCACTGTGTAGGTACATTAGTATACCTAATACTACTAGGTAGGTTTACTAATGTACTACACAAACACGGTCAGGGTACCTACTACGCTAGTAGGCACCCTGACCGTGTTTGTGAATGAATAAATATTAAGAAATAAGAATATGAACAATTTTGAATAAAATTATCCCTAGGCATAAACTGAGAGGAATAAATAAAAACATAATGACTCTTTCACTTAATTGTTTAATTTTGTGTCCTTTTCTTTTCTCCCTTTTGTAATTATGTTTTTAACTGTTTTGTTCTAGTTATCTCTTATAACATTTAAAACGTTTGTTCTTATGTGTTAGTTATTTTCTTCGGAAAAAATACTAATACTAGTGAACACGGCGTTTAGAATGTTATAAAAGATAATTAGAACAAAGCCGTAGGTAGAATTGCTAGATTAGGTACTAAAAAAAAAAACAAACTAACAAGAAAATCGCCGATCAGAGATGGCGCTTCAAAATGAGTAAGTTTTAAAATCGCCAGAGGGCTCTCTACCCCTATTTTTTTTATCTTACTCTATGGTACTCTGTAACCGAGTCCGAGACCGACCGAATTCGTAGACGTCTACGGACCGAATTTTATTCATCACGTTTCATTTCACTTTAAATGACAGCTCAATCAAGTCACGTTCCGTAGTCGTAAATTGGGATGATTGCACTTGCGTGGACTGGTGAATGAATATCAACAGCATTTAATTTTTCGATGAAAAAATGGGCAGTTCTCAAAAAACTTGCAGATCCCTCCCGATTTTTGGGTTGTCCATTCCATAGCATAAATTATAGTACTCTATTGTACGTACACCCTAAAACGGTCAAGCATGGCCCGTCAAGCACGTTTTCGGCTTGACATCAAGCACGTAAACAACTACGTGCTGGGCTGCTGGGTTGCGTTCCGTCGTTTTGGGTGTAGTTGTTTGGTTAAAGTTTAACCCGTTTGAGTTGCCACCAACCCACAGAACGATCGAGTTGTTTTTATAACCTCTTTAATTAATTTACACTTTATGGCAACCCGCGTATCACCTTCGCGCCTTTTGCCGGTAAGAACCACTCGCGGCCAGTTACCGTCGCGTTTCCGCGACGTGGCGCTAGAATCATCTGCACCTGCGCAGTAGGTCATTGCGCAGCCTCGACTTGCGCAGTAGCTCTCTGCGCAGCCGACGCGCACTCCGTCCGCTCGCCGCCCGCGCCGCCAGTCCTAAACACGATCTCATGCGGGACGTTTGCCCGCGCCGCTCCCGCCGGTCGCGTCGCTCAAGCCCTAGGGGCTCCGCGTGCTGTCGTGGTGCTCGCAGTGTCACTTGGACTCTGAACCATTCTTTGTTTCTCTTCCCTTTGTGGGGGTCGTATCCCTCATAGTGGCTGCCCAACGAAAATTATTATTCGCGACATCGCGATTTTGTGATCTATTGTGAAAGTGACTATTAGTATTTCGTCCGTACATAATCGGAACGAACCTTATCCAAGATGCCTAACACTCGAAATAACAACTACGATGCCGAAAGGACGGAGGAGTCCGATACATTTACTGCCGCCGCCACCGTCGAAAGAGCTAGCACGTGCCCGCCGCCCGCGGCGGCCATGACGACATTCACCCAGGAGAGCGTGGAGTCTCTGCTGGCTTCACTTCAGCAAACTCAAACTGAAGCTTTCAAGAATATTTTAGAGTCAGTGATGACAAACCAACTCGTAAGGACGTCAACTCCTGTCAATGACTCCGCCACCCTCGAGAGATGTCGAGTCACTTTCAGCGGCGCCCCGAACGAGGCCGTCGAACCCTTTATCGACGCTGTCGATGCATACGTCGACTGTACACAGGTACAAGATCCGAATATAGTAAAAGGGTTATCGATGCTGCTAAGGGACGATGCCGCTTTGTGGTGGTTTGGTATAAAGGCTCAAATAAACTCATGGGGAGAAGCAAAAAGAAATTTAATAGCGGCGTATGGTGATCGGCGTCCGCCTCACCGCATATACTTGGAAATATTTAAAACGCCGCAAGGAACAGAAAACACTGATCAATTTGTCGCGCGCATTCGCGCCCTATTGGCGAAACTACCGAAGGGGGACATTACAGAAAAAGCAGGAATCGATATGATATACGGTCTCCTAAACATCCGTATACGTAAACGAATAAGGCGAGAAGAATGCCATGGTTATGCTGACCTGCTGTTCCATGCAAGAAACGTTGAAGACTCACTGGACGAGGGGGAGAGGATACACCGCCCGCTCGCCACGTCATCGTCGTCATCGCCTCCGCCCGCCTCCGCTACCGCGACGCGCCGCCCGCCCGCGAGTTTGCCCCGCCCGCCCACGAATTTGTCCCGCCCGCCTACGAGTGTGCCGCCGGCGCTGGCCTACAATACAAGTGCGCGATCGTTGCCCCCGTCATCGGCACCATGCGCCGACCGCGCATACGCTTCCGACGCCGCCACCGGAGCCCGAGTGCCGCTACCATCGTCTGCCATGCACCAAACTCAACGTGTTTCCGCCGGCCCGGCCTCCGCTGGACCGACGGCGCCGCCGCCGCCCAGGCCGCAGCGCCCAGTATGCTCGTACTGCCGTAGGTACGGACATTCACGAGACCAGTGCCGTAAGTTTGAGAACCGTGGTGAGTCGCAACCTTTCTATAACTTTTCCGCGGAATCGGAAGTGAATAGGGATGCTGATAATAAATATGACGATTGCGCGGACAGTTTCTACAGTATAAATAACAGCGATCCTTTGAGTAATGTTTGTATCTGTGACAATAATTCATATAGAGGTGTTTCACACGTTTCAAACGTTTGCATAATATGTAATAATCTAAACGATTGTATTTCTGAAAATTCAAACAATTGTGTCTCTAGTAATTCGAATGATTGTGTTTCGAAAATTTCTAATGAGTGTTTATATAATAATTGTAACGATTGTATTTCTGAAAATTCAAACAATTGTGTCTCTAGTAATTCGAATGATTGTGTTTCGAAAATTTCTAATGAGTGTTTATATAATAATTGTAACGATTGCGTTTCTGAAAATTCAGATAATTGTTTCTCTAATGATGTTAATGACTGTGTTTCGAAAATTTCTAATGGGTGTGTATTTAATAATCGTAACGATTACATTTCTGAAAATTCAGATAATTGTTTCTCTAATGATGTTAATGACCGTGTTTCGAAAATTTCTAATGGGTGTTTATATAATAATCGTAACGATTGCGTTTCTGAAAATTCAGATAATTGTTCCTCTAATGATTTTAATGACTGTGTTTCAAAAATTTCTAATGCGTGTTTATATAATAATCCTAACGATTCTATCTCTGAAAATGTAAATGTATGTGTCTGTTTAAATAAATGCGATGACATGTTGGCACCCGGTAGCGCGCGCGTTTCACACGATTTGCGTCCGATTTTCAATATAAATATTTTGAACGTAAACGGTACAGCATTAATAGATACTGCTGCCAAGCATTGTATTGCCGGTCATACACTGTACGCTCTCCTTCTTAGGAAAGGTCACCCTCTTAGCTCTTCTACCAGACAAGTGAAACTTGCTGATGGTTTTGTTCGGCAAATGAGTGTACTTACTACATCATTGCCAGTGAAGCTAGGTCATAGGGAAATCACTATTCCATTTATTATTTTTCCTAATTCTAATAATAATGAAACATTATTAGGTATTGATTTTATCACTGCTGCCGGAGTGGTCATCGATTTTAAAAATAAAATATGGTATTTTAGTAATGATAATAAAGGGTACCCATTGTTGTTTGAGCCCGCCTCGCGTCTTGTCAAATGCGCCGCCGCGGATGTCCTCAGAGAAGATGAAGGTACTCACCTCAGGCCAGCTGAGCGCCAGACACTCGCCGAGGTAGTTGCGAGACACGAACACGTCTTCGAGTCAGGTGGTGATCCCACCCCCTATGCGGAGCACCACATAGATACAGGTGAGTGTTCCCCAATAGCCGTGCCTCCTTACCGCCTCAATCCTGCTAAGAAGGAATTGATGAAGAAAGAAATTGATAAGATGCTCCAAGAAGACATAATAGAAGAATGTGAATCAGCTTGGTGTTCCCCGGCGCTGCTGGTGCCAAAGTCCAATGGCAGTATTCGCTTCTGCGTCGATTATCGACGCCTGAACGCAGTAACTAAGACGGACACTTACCCGATGCCCCGCATCGATGAGCTGCTGCAGAACACAAAAAGAAATTGCTACATGAGCACCTTAGATCTTCGGTCTTCGTACTGGCAGGTTAGTGTACGAGAGGCTGATAGAGACAAAACTGCTTTCATATCGCCCCTAGGTACTTACCGATTTAAGCGCATGCCGTTTGGCCTCAAAAATGCGCCTGCAACCTTCCAGCGCCTCATAGATCGGCTTCGCTCCTGTTCATCATTACAAAATGTAACTATTTTAGCCTACCTCGACGATTTATTGGTGGTATCAGAGGGGTTTTCTCAGCATCTCCAAGACCTCGAAGCAGTTTTCAAGCGCCTAGCGGAGTTCAACCTTCACGTGAACCGGGAGAAGTGCGCTTTTGCGAGAGAAAGCGTTAAATATCTCGGCCACGTTATAACACAAGAGGGTGTTTCCACCGACCCAGAAAAGGTGAGTGCTGTCCTCGAGATGAAAGAACCATCTAACCTTAAACATTTAAGAACCTTTCTTCAGACTTGCTCATGGTTTAGAAAATTCATACCAAATTTCTCCAAAATAGCTGAACCTTTAACTCGATTAACACGAAAGAACCAAACGTGGACATGGGCTTCCGAGCAGTCTGAAGCATTCAAAGAACTTAAAAATTTATTAACCTCAGCTCCAGTTCTGGTTCAGGCCGATTTTACCCAATCCTTCATTCTGCGTACAGACGCAAGTAACTATGCGTTAGGGGGAGTTTTACTACAGGGGGAGGGCAAGGATGAACGACCCATCGAGTACGCAAGCCGTCTTCTTAGCGCTGCGGAAAGGAACTACTCGACCACAGAGCGTGAAGCTCTAGCCGTGGTTTGGGCAGTCGAACGGTTCCGGTCTTACCTAGATGGCCAACCAGTTATCATCGGGAGTGATCATCAACCCCTCCGTTGGTTGCTGACTCTCAAATCACCAACGGGCAGGTTAGTACGGTGGGCATTAAAGCTCCAATCCTTCGATATACACTTCCAATACACCCCAGGCAAGGCGAATGTGGTAGCAGATACTTTGAGTCGGCCAATCTGCACTGAAGAAACGCGTGACAGCTGTGGAATCTGCTCAGTTATCATCGATCTACCTACGAAGTCACCAACCGAGTTACGAAGAGATCAACTAGCTGATCCAGAGGTAGAGAAAATCATTAATGATATAGAAGGTGAGGATGAACTAGGATCCCAACGATGGACTGGACGTGGTTACATTATGGACCAAGGAGTACTATACCGGTTCAATCCGGATTCCGAAAGTGAGTCTCCACAACTTGTCATTCCTATCAGTCTAAGACCCACCATACTAAAAGAGTGCCACGATTCTCCACTTGCGGGTCACCCCGGAATCGACCGCACTTACCTTAAGATAGCACAACTATACTATTTTCCAGGTATGCGTAGAATAATAACTGACTATGTAAAAGCCTGTGTAGATTGTCAAAGGTATAAATCCACTAATATGAAGCCTCCTGGCCTGCTGCAGACGCCAGTATTGAACCAGCGCAACGAAGTATTAGCCATCGACCTGTTCGGACCGCTACCTGAAGGTGAGAACGGAGAACGCTGGATCCTATTAGTAGAAGATACGGCCACGCGTTGGGTGGAACTCTACGCCCTTCAAGAAGCGACCGCAGAAGCCTGTGCCCACATGCTAGTAGAAGAGTACTTCCTCAGGTACGGTTTTCCACGTCGAATCGTGTCCGACAACGGTGTGCAGTTTGTTGGAGCAGTCATGAAGCAATGTATGCATGTCTTAGGTATTAAACAAAATTTCATTCCACTTTATCATCCGGAAGCAAATCCTGCTGAGCGTAAGAACCGCGATCTAAAGGTATTGCTCGGACAACTTGTCGGTAACGACCATACTTCATGGCCTAGGAAGCTCCCAATCATTCGCTTCGCAATGAATAGCGCTACATGCCGATCAACCGGAGCAACTCCGGCGCATCTCATGTTCGCCAGAGAAATGAGGTCTCCAACAGAAACGCACTTTGACCTTCGTGCCATTCTCGAGAAGGAAAATTTTCTTCCACAGATAACTCCTTACCTCAGAGCATTTCAAAGCTCCTTAGCAGCTGTTCGTGAACGCGTCGAAACTCAACAAGATAAAACCAAAGAATACGCAGATCAGACCAGACGACCAGCAGAAGATTTAAAGGTAGGTGACCTGGTTTTACTCAAATCTCATGTTCTCAGCAACAGTTCCAAAGACGTTACCGCTAAATTCGTACCAAAGAGAGACGGACCCTATCGTATTTTAAAGAAGGTAAGCCCTACAACCTACACTATTTCCTCGGTCGACAAACCACTCGAGGCTTTGGGCAAATTTCATGTCAATGACCTTACTCCATACCACGGAAATTCGAACTCCCCACCAAAACCGGTTATTCCCAAAAGAAATCGCGGACGACCCGTTAACAGGGATAGGATGCTAGTCCAGGAACGAGGGCGTATTCCTGAACTAGAGGGGGAGCATATGGCAACCCGCGTATCACCTTCGCGCCTTTTGCCGGTAAGAACCACTCGCGGCCAGTTACCGTCGCGTTTCCGCGACGTGGCGCTAGAATCATCTGCACCTGCGCAGTAGGTCATTGCGCAGCCTCGACTTGCGCAGTAGCTCTCTGCGCAGCCGACGCGCACTCCGTCCGCTCGCCGCCCGCGCCGCCAGTCCTAAACACGATCTCATGCGGGACGTTTGCCCGCGCCGCTCCCGCCGGTCGCGTCGCTCAAGCCCTAGGGGCTCCGCGTGCTGTCGTGGTGCTCGCAGTGTCACTTGGACTCTGAACCATTCTTTGTTTCTCTTCCCTTTGTGGGGGTCGTATCCCTCATAACTTTCTTATATACTCACTCAATCAAATAAAATCTGTTTTTAAGGAATAACCATGAATTTTTAGAAAACAGACAGTAGAACATCAAAATACAAAATCTTAAAAGCGTTTTTCAACCATCTATTTTGATGGTTTTTTTGTTGCTGCACCACGGAACCAAGAGGGTCTGACATGCTTTGATAGAGCGAGATTGTCTTATTGAGATTCCTACAGGAGGAAAATTAAATAGAGAAGAGTGTCATATTTTTTCTCAATATTTATAAAGATTGCCAAAGAAATTAAAGGTTTTTTGGATTACCTACTTCTTATTTGACCCCTGCCCTTTTTATTAGGTTTTTACACGTTTTTACACGTTTTTATTAGGTTGCTTTCAAGTTTGTTTGTATGTCCGCAAAGTTTGCGAACGAGTTTGTACTAGCTTCCCGATAAGCTAGAGACTTGAAACTTTAAACATGGGTCAGAACTTGAAAGAAATGCAATATTATGGTGTCATTGAGCTGATATGATGATGAAGCCGGAAGAAGGCCGCAGGAACTCTATGATGAAACCATACAACCCCATAGTGTTTGGGCTCGTTAGAATCCTCTTGAGGAGTACTCTAACGAGAGACGAGGTCCAGGGTCTGATGATGAAGCCGAAAGGCCATGCCATAGGAACTCAATATTTAAACCGTGCAACCCCATCAAATTTGGGCTCATTTGAATCGTCTTGACGAGTTCTTTGTTGGGAAATAGTTTCCAGGGTCTGATGATGGAGCCAGAAAAAGGTCACAGGAACTCTTTAATAAAACCACGCTACCCCATCGAGTTTGGGCTCGTTTGAATCGTCTTGACGAGTGCTCCAATAGGAGATGGTATATTTTTAATCTTAACTCGTTAACTAAAAAGCAGAAAATAATAATTTACTAAAAAAAATCTTTTTTAAAAACACGTTTCTAAAACGGATGGTGCTAAAGACAATATGGAATATGGATGACAAATTTTACAAAATGCGCCCCACGTTTTTAGGTTTAAAATGTCTGTAGGTATAGGCATAGTAGAATCAAATAAGTTAGAGCCAATTTCACCATTGATTTTAAACGCGCTTTGTCAAAAAACAAGTTCAAGGCTGTCACTGTCATAACAACAAAGTAAAATTTGTTACAAAAATGTACAATTATGTTATAAACAATGTCTTGTTAAATCTTGATTCAATTTTTTTAATGACCTGGTGAAATTTATTTTTGGAATAAACGGGGAACGGGGTATCAAACTCGACACTTAAACTACATTACGTAAAACGTGATATTAATCGCGCTTAAAATCAATGGTGAATTTGGCTCTAAGTCGTCTTACTCATTATATGCCCGAACGCGGTTTGTATGTGAGCGCGGCCGTACGTATGCGTTGTCGCACGCACACACTGACACAATAAAATTTAAAGGTGATAAAGGTGCGTCAGTCGTGGCTGCGCCGTTCTTAATACCGCCCGCGCTAAGCCACTCACGCACGCTCCGCCGTACATGTACATGATGTACACTAAAGTCGCATTACTAATTTCCCAGCAAAAATGTAAACAAAGAAACGTCACTGTCAAATTGACAAACTGACCCTGATAGTGACATTTTCAGATATTGAAAACCTTTGGTCACTTTTAAAACTTTTTATTTTTTTATATTATATTTTGAGTCATTATAAATATATTGTCATCAAGGGTTGTTTTAAAGTAGGATGGTAATCAGAAATTTTATCTTTATAACCTATCATATTTTTTTATGTTAAAAATTCTTGAAAGGCCTGGGCACACCGGATGCGTAGACACGCGCGTGGTCACGCATGCGTGTACACGTGCGTAGTTACGCACGTAACCCCCTGACACACTGGGTTACGCATACGTCTACGCTTACGCATACGCATACGCAACGCAGCCTGTCCCTTGCGTACCCAGCGGGCACACCGGATGCGTAGACACGCGCGTGTACACGCGCGTAGTTACGCACGTAACCCCCTGACTCATACCCAGCCGCTGCGGCAGCCATACTTTTTATGTTTGTTATTCTTGTGCACGATGTCTGATGATGATTGGATGGACGGACCAAGTAGTTCATCAGATGAAGAAGAAGCAATATTACTACTGTTGTGCCAGAATATTCCTCGGCATGCAAAAAAACAATGGGTTCATGCTATAAATGAAAGTAGAGCAACACATAGTGAATATGAATCATACGAGGATCGTTTTTTCATGTATTTAAACATGTCAAAAAGTTCTTTTGAAGAGTTGCATGACTGTCGCTTCCCGCTGTCTGTCTCCATGTATGCTTAGATCTTTAAAACTACACAACGGATTTTGATGCGGTTTCTTTTAATTGATAGAGAGATTCAAGAGGAAGGTTTATAATTATGTATAATACATCGTGTCAAATTCCACACTACACCGAAGCGAAGCGAGGGCGGGTGAATCTACGTTGTTCTTAACTTCCTGCTTCATTGTCTGAACTCGAAAATCCAATGCATCACAATAAATAAATTGAAAATATGCAAATAAATGCAATGTTTTATTGTACTATAATGTAAATGATGGCATATTTTTGATTTATGCCTTGTGATGCATTGGATTTTTAAAGATTTTCGAGTTTTTGCCGACATCTTCATATTCCTATACCTTCCTCAGGAATCACTCTATCATTTGGTGAAAATCGCATGAATATACGTTTAGTAGTTTTTGAGTTTATCGCGAAGCGCAGACAGACAGACGCGGTGAGGGACTTTGTTTTATAATATGTATGTAGTGATATCAAGCAATTGATGACTAGTTTAAATTCATAGAAGTGACGAAGTTCTCTATTGTAAGAAAAAAAGGAAATTTCATAGGTGGGGGAGCCGAACAAAACAACTGAATGCCTAGTCACGCGCGTGGTTACGCGCGTGGTCACGTGCGTAGTGACGCGCAGGAAAGATACGTGCGTGTTCGTATTTGTTCGGTGTGACGTCCAATAGGAAATGCCATTGAGTACAACGTCATCAATGCGTTCCGCTCTGCGTAAGTACGCAGCCTGGTTGTCTCGTGAGAGCTGCAATGCGTAGGGTTACGCATCGGTCTACGTGCACGCGTACGTTACGCAAGCGGTGTGCCATGTCTCATAAAGTTTCAGGCATTACAACGTCATGGTACGTCTACGTGCACGCTTACGCATACGCTTACGCATCCGGTGTGCTGGAGCCTGAAATGAACTGATAAGAAAACTTTACTTAGATATTGCCTGTATGTAAACTATCAAAAATACGTAGCATCACCGTCTGTTCCCCCCCAGTACCAAACAAATGTTACTACTACAGCTACTACTCGTAATACTAATTATATGAAATTTTATAAAAAAAGACCAAAGGTTGATGTGTACGGTTTGCAGTTGATGTGTGCACAGCGTCATAAAATGTTTTCTACTATAAAACTGTTATTATGAAATATTAAATTAAATTACTCTTTTTGACGCAAAACTCATAATTCAGAATATTTATCTAATCTATTTTTATTAGGTTTGTGATGAAAAACCATGTAAGTGTGTTTATTTCTTGACTTAGCAATATACTATTTCTTTTGTGTTGTTTTGTTCTGGCAACACCTTTATTTACATTTTTGCTGGGAAATTAGTAATGCGCAAGAAGCTCATACCTCCCTCCAATGGAGATTGCACGGCCATATGTCATAGTGAAGATTGAAAAAAGGTCCTTACGGCATATTGCAACCTCTTTCTTTAGTGTTACAATACGTGTTCGTTGTTCGTCGTTCGTTTGTTCGTGAGAAACGAAAACGTACTGTAAAACGAAAAGAAAGAGATAGCAATAAGCCGTGACGTCACTAAAGAGTCTTTTTCAATCTTCACTTACTTACTAGGCGTGCAACCTCCATTGTGGATATAAGCTTCTTGGTAATGCGACTTTACTTACTTACCTCAATTAAATACAAATTCGTGAAGATGAACTATAGAAAATATTGCAGTGTTTATGGATGTCTAAGTAGCAGTTTGTCTGATCCGGAATTGTCTTTCTTCGCATTACCTAGCGAACAAGAACGGTGAGTACCTAATCTAATCTACTACCCTACTATATCATACGTAGGAACGTACATAATTTTGTGTTAGCTATTACATATCTGAAAGTGTTTAGGAAATACCTAGTTCTGCTCCGAATTTCATTGACCAGATACCAATTTGTGGTTTGATTTAATAGATCACTAAGTATGCCCCACCGCAAAAAGAAGGGACCAATTACTTAAGTAGAAATTTGTATAAATCAAACTAAATCTTAGTTATCCGTCATCGTCGAAGAGATTTAATTTGTTACAAAGTAGTAGCTCTGCTACTCGCTCGCACTCTATCGCACGCCTTCAGAGTGACAGAGAAAGCGATAGTCACCCCCTCTCTGCCTCCGACCAGCGCTGCCCGCCGCCGCGTCAACCTCATTCTTTGTTGCGCGCGCGCGCAAGACGCACGTCGTCACAAAAATATTACTTTTTTGTTTAACTATAGTCTTAAAATCAGTGAAATTATAAACGTGAATTAATTCGTGAGAAACGGTAAAATACCGTCACTATGCAAGTGATACGAATGTTGAAGGTAGACTCACAATTTATCTTTTCTCTTAGTGATGAAAAGTATGCAAGTTATTCACAATGGCAAACTGCCTTATATTTGCCTCGAGTCAATACGAGATATTGACCAATGGTACATTTTTCCCGAGCCAATACGTGATATTGGCCCGTGAATTTTTTTTCCCGAGTCAATACGAGATACTGACCAGTGATACTTTTATGCGTTAATACGAGATATTAACCATCATTTTACAATAAACTGCCGAATACTTGCCTCGAGTCGATACGACATGCTTTTGTGAGTTAATGTCTTCGGACGAATCCTTCGTATATTATGATTGAACTCAACTTACAGGTAAGTTCGTTTAATCATTATTAACCGCTTCATATTTTACAAAATATGAATAGATTTGCTGGTGTGAACTGCAAAATATTTGCTTTGAGTCAATACGACATACTTTCTTTTATGAGATATTTTTTCCCGAGTCAATACGTGATATTGACCAGTGATAAGTACTATTATGAGCTAATACGAGATATCAGCCGTAATTTTATAAAACATATGTACCTAGATTTGCTGACGTAAACTGCAGATTATTTACTTTAAGTCAATACGAGATACTTTATTGTGTTAATACGAGATATTAACCGTTATTTTACAAATATTAATAAAATATTTGCTATCAAAGTTGAAGGCCTAATAACCTTTTTAGTAAAACAACAAAATTGTTGTGACTGATCTGTATCAGTATGTACAAGTACTTTTATATGTTTTCGTTTTCTCGAACAATATTATAATACAAAATTATGATTCCTTCTTATTCTTTTCTTCGAAGAAAAATCAGCAATGATGTTTAACATCGAAATACACTCCCACAAGTGTTAAAGGTGCCCGTAAGATGAGTAAAATAAATAAAATAAAAAAAAAACATTATTGGCAAACTCATCGCGATTTGTTGAAAATGAATCATGCGATTATCATGTATTATGCCACTACTGAAAATCGTTCATAATAATATAGTGTCTTTAAAGACCGTCAGCGTGACGACACCTACTGCTCAGTCCTCTCTAAACCTGGGGTCTGCCACAACAACCACAACCATAATATCTTGTAACACAAGCAATAGGGCCGAGGTGACGGGCAGCAACCAGCAGGGCAAGTTTATCGTGTTTCATCAGCCTTGCGGCACCTACCTGCAGCTTCCAGCTCCAAGGGCCACCCGTAATCACCACCATCGGCACCGTGTCGCGCTACCGGATCAGAACATAAGGTCTGTACCTTGTCTGTACCTTAAGCTGGTCAGCTAAAATACGTTCTCGATTCGAGTAATAACTATCACAAACGTCCGTATGTGCTTGAGGTTATTTTCCAATACTAATCCTAAGTATTCAGTTACTTAAATTAGAAAATAAACAAATATACTTTATTTTCTTTACAAAAAGAAATTGATCATGTGGGTACTTTCAGAACATTTTATGGAGGATGCAAGAACGACTTTAAACTCATAACATGTGTCCTGATAATGTCATGGCACAACTATTAGTCCTTGGGAACGCTTGCTTTCACGCACAGCGCAAAAAGTATTAAGACTAGCGGCCGCCCGCGGCTTCGCTTGCGTGGAAAGGCTTCTTGCTGTCCTTCGGAAGCAATATTTTCCTTTCGGGATTAAAGGTGCCCTATGTCCTTCTCTGTCACCCAGACAACGTGTATAATTTTTTTTTATGATGATCTATTCGGTGGTTGGGACGTGAGGGTGTAACGAACAAACCAAGGGACTTTTGCATTTTTAATATTAGTAAGGATGTTATTTAGACAATAAACTTCATGAGTTTTGGGTCTTATTCTTTGGCTTTTGCACAGCACTACACAAAATCGTCATCTTGACTAGATTTTTAAAACCAATAATTTAACCATTAATTTTCAGGTTTCAATGACCTATTAAGATGACACTTATGTCTGGGTATTAATCACCAAAATTTCTCAAATTTACAAGTATTAGAAACTATAAAAACAATGATTCAAATATTAAAGATCCTCATTAACTATCAAGAAAGTACTATTACCTACTCCCAGCCAAACATGTATATTCTTTGGCCTTGTATTGAATTTCTAGAATTATTAATATATTGACAAACAAGGACAAACAAAAATATTTTTAGAAAAAGCTATTAAAGTCAAATTAAATCCTTTTTAGTGACTTTGTAAGATACTTAGGAACTATTACAGCAGTTTGTACTGCGGTATCATTACTATTTTAACACTTAAAATTTTAAAATTTGTACAAGCTTAAGGCTTGTACATATTGAGCATGAATGTTTAACTAAGTATTTAAAAATATAAATATAATAATTACGTATTATATCGTACTATAGACCTTGACAACTTTGTATTGTATAGTGAAAAAAAAATTTTTTTTTTTCCTGATACCTACTTAGATCATTAAGATAAACGAATAGTTTTCAATACTTTCTCCGTTGCTTTGACAATGGACTGCGCA
Organism: Agriphila tristella; assembly: GCA_928269145.1. Classification (NCBI taxonomy): domain Eukaryota; kingdom Metazoa; phylum Arthropoda; class Insecta; order Lepidoptera; family Crambidae; genus Agriphila; species Agriphila tristella. The sequence continues at coordinate 5,138,972 of OV743448.1, read as the reverse complement.
GCAGCCGGTCAAAGTGAGACAATATAAGTTTTTGCCCAAACGAGAAATAATTGCTGCTTATTAATGTCCTGGATCTGCTTTTTTGGTATAAAATCCTTTGCATGCCGTGCGTATACTAGCACCGATGGGCTGCTACCCGATGAGCGGCGCCTACCACTGCGGCTGCGCTCTCTACAGCTGGGACGCGCACCACGCTGTCTGTCTGCAGGTGCCTATACTGAAGTTTTTTGTTGTATATTAATAACACCACTGCCATTTCATAAATGAATCGAATTAGTGGTGTTCATTGCTTGCAATTAAATCAAATTGCTAAATTGCATGCAAAAAATGGCAGTGGTATGATCAACAATAGGCGTAATAACGCCTCCCCAGCTTTCTTTTTCCTCACTTGTTTTTAAAATAAAAAATAACTTACTTTATTGTACACGACAAAGCCAAATGACTTAATAGCTATAATAGCTAGCTATAATAGCTATCACGGCCATGGTTTCTCAATGAAATGAAAAAAAAAAAAAACAAAAAAAAAAGTTATTTATTTTCTTTTATTACACAATACATTAAATACACTTATATTATTAAAGCTACCTAGTAAGCATAATAATATGCTTGTGGCAGGCAACTCGTTGAAACCTTAATCAACTTGCTATTAAAGAAATAGCGATGGTAATAGTCACATCAAGCGTTAATTTATTTTCATTTCTCAAAAAGAAACATCATCCTCGCTGTCAGTTTTCTCTAGCTGCATACTGTAAGGCATATGTTCCTTAGAAAACAAGTTCCGTAGTCAAGCTTTTGAAGTGTTTATTGATACCTTGCCTCAGTATTTGAATAATACTGCAAGCAGATCTATATTTTTATTGGAAATATTGCCAAGAAATAATATCTTATTTTATAAAAAAGAATGATTCAATAGGTTTTCTAAATAACTGTTTTCTAAACGAATCTCACTAAACAATCATTGCTCAGATATCTCCAAATTTTTTAAAATCTGTATATATCACCGGCATGGATAACATATATTTTTTTTTATTTATAGATATGTCTGTTACACTATAACGTTGGAACTCACAATACTTTAAGATTACCTGTTGAACTTACTCCCAAATAACTTTTATTTTGAACAATTAAGCACAATTTGGTCACCTTGCTAGCCTTGGCTACAACTGAACTGAATGAACACTATGTGTGGGTCTCCAGCTTCCTCATAGGCTATAGAGAAATTCTAAGCTTGCCATATTATAAAGCATAATAGCAGCAATCAAACTTCCAGACAAAATAATAGCAGCCACCATAAGTTCGCTACCATGAGTTGTTTTATGTGTGTGAGCTGGCGACACGTGTCTGCAGCTTACACATCCCGTTAAGGCAAACCAGTGAGGTTACGGTTTTAGACTATAGTCAAAAATTTAGAGCCTAATTGCAGCAATAAGATCCAAAAAAACTAACCATCACACTCAAATACTGTTGTAACTACGAGCATAAAACTGTGTGCGAGCTGGAGACACGTGTCACTGGCTTGCACATCTGTATTTTCGTAATTATTTAAGCTACAATTATGTTATATAACTCAAAATTCTCAGCCGAATTGGAGCATTAGGCTCCAAATTTATCAAAGCTTTAACTCGAAAAGTTTTTGAGCTATGAGCCGATATCTATGTGTAAGCTGGTGACACGTGTCTCTGGCTGACACATGGTGAATTGCTGTAACTGTATATGTTAGAGTTTCGTTTTAAAGATCAAATAATACGTTATAATTGCAGCACACACGAGGCATAATTTCAAATCTCTGGGCCTCTTAGTTTCAAAATTATAAGCCAAAAACCGTTTTCCCGCCAAAAAATTCAAAATAATGGCTCGGAAGCGCCTAATCGCGCCGTTGCCGTTCCGTGCGCTACACTATTGCAATCGAATTTGAACCTAAGAGCTAGTATTATTTTGGGTCATTTTAATTTACGCTCTCGATCGTTTTAATTTCTGTACTGAGAATTTTAGTCTAGGAGGTAGAAGCCGTCTGTGTAACTGGTTACCTAATTTTAAAGAAAAACAAAGTCTATTTATTTAGGAATATTTATATCGCTATGCTTAGTTATTATACATTTTTTTTACACCAATCTCACTTACATTAAAACTTCGAACATTTGTTTGTCTGTCTGGATGATTGTTACTCTTGCCGAAATTTGGCATACAGACAGATATAAATATGGCCTGGACTGGAATCGGGATTAACACAATCAAAAAATTAAAATAATCCTATAAACAGTTATAAACAAAAAAAGAAAAACCGCCTTCAAAAAACTGAAAACAAAAACAGCTTAAAAATTAAATACCTCTAAAAAGCAAGAAATAATATTCGAATCATTCGTTACACATATCAATATTAATAAAACACGTCTATTGAAGTCGGGTGGGGCTGGTGGACAACTTAATTTTTTTCTTAGAGCCCCACCCGACTTCATTAGACGTGTTTTATTAATATTGATATGTGTAACGAATGATTCGAATATTATTTCTTGCTTTTTAGAGGTATTTAATTTTTAAGCTGTTTTTGTTTTCAGTTTTTTGAAGGCGGTTTTTCTTTTTTTTAAAAAGCTTTTTTATTTTCAACTTTTTAGTGGTAGGTATGTAAGCGCAGCGTGTAAACATTTTTTAACTTTATATTATAATATTTTCAATGGTAAAATGCCCAGAACTCAATTTCCAAATTTACGCTGTTTGTTTTTGAGGAGTTCCGTTGTGTCATCGTAGTCCAAGTCTAGTCCAGAACGTTGCATCGCAAACCATGATTTGGTTTGTTTTGGATTGCCATAAACTTACCAAAACCTAAATCACTTTACTTATACTATTTGATTTTGAAGAGTTCCTTTATGTATCTTCGAAGTTCGAAGTCCAATAACAATGAAATTAAATTGTGACCACTCTTGAAGTATACCCTTTCAAATAAAAAAAGAATCATCTAAATCGGTTCATAAACAAAGAAGTTATGTCCGAAATTCCATAAAAACTCGTGCGATGGCGAGCTAAATAATTGATATTTTTCAGGATTATGAAAAAACTACTGGCCAGATCTCTGTAAAAAAAATATGGGACCACACACGAACTATGTTCTTTGAGTTAAAAAAAGAATTGTACAAATCGGGTAACAACTGACGAAGCTATGTTAAAACATACATAAAAAAAAAAAAAATAAAAAAAAAAAACCGTCGACTTGAGAACCTCCTCCTTTTTTTGAAGTCGGTTAAAAATCACGCCATCTGTTCGCGCACCAAGGAATTATTATTATAGCCGTGTAAATATATCAGTGTGCGCGCGCTCTGTTTTATCTTTAGCACTAGAGGTGGTTAATATAGCATCTAGCGCCAAATTATAGCCCGCTATATTTACATAGCGCACATAGCGCGCTATGTAAGTAGACGCTATGGCGCTATGAATATCGCGTGTGGCAACAAGTAGCATCGTTGGCCGGACGGGTGCGCGGGCATTCATCGCGTGCGCACTGTTGCTACCGGACGCGTTACGCGCGTTTCTCTCGCGGCACGCTAGGTATGAGTATAATATCGCGCGCGACCTTATATTGTGTTAGTTCGATTAGGACTTTTATGACACAACGAAGTCAATTAGTAAGTATTATGTAAAAGCTATTTAGCTAAGCAAAGTTAGTGAACGCGAGATATGGTAAAACAACCGTATTTCAAACGTCAATAAGGTCAAAATCTCTTGCACCTGTTTTTTTTTAACTTGAAAACCTTGTCTAGTGATCACAAGTTAGAAAAATGAGTGCAAGCGATTTTCGACCTTATTGACATTTATCAAAATCACGGTTTTTAATGAAAGATCAAAGTTAGTAAACGAGAATACGGCAAAAAATCAACCAAATTTTAAACGTCAATAAGGTCGAAAATCGCTTGCACCTGTTTTTTCTTACTAGAAAACATTGTCTAGTGATCACAAGTTAGAAAAATGAGTGCAAGCGATTTTCGACCTTATTGACATTTATCAAAAACACGGTTTTTAATGAAAGATTAAAGTTAGTTAATGAGAATACGCCAAAAAACCAACCGAATTTCAAATGTCAATAAGGTCGAAAATAGCTTGCACCTGTTTTTCTTAACGATAATTTAAAGACGTGAAATACACCTAATTTTATCGACAAAAACACCCACATGTTGGGGTCTATCCCCACTCCTGTTGGAATGGCCGCCATTTTAAATTTGACTTTTTATTTTAGTATGCCAAATTTCGGCGTGAAAGAGTAACAAACATACAGACAGACAGACAAAATTTGTATAATAACTAAGCATAGCGATATAAACATTCCTAAATAAATAGACTTTGATTTTTTTTTTAATTAGGTAACCAGTTATATCAGACGGCTTTATCTCCTAGACTAAAATTCTCAGTACAGAAATTAAAACGATCGAGAGCGTAAATTAAAATGAACCAAAATAATACTAGCTCTTAGGTTCAAATTCGATTGCAATAGTGTAGCGCACGGAACGGCAACGGCGCGATTAGGCGCTTCCGAGCCATAATTTTGAATTTTTTGGCGGGAAAACGGTTTTTGGCTTCATCATCATCATCATATCAGCCACACGACACCCACTGCTGGGTATAGGCCTCCCCTAAGGATCTCCACGACGATCGGTCCTGCGCTGCCTGCATCCACTGGCTTTCCGCGACCTTCACCAGATCGTCGGTCCACCTTGTCGGGGGCCTACCCACGGAGCGTCGTCCGGTGCGCGGTCGCCATTCCAGAACCTTTCTGCCCCAACGGCCATCGGTTCTTCTCGCTATGTGTCCCGCCCATTGCCACTTCAGCTGAGCAATCCTTCGAGCGATGTCGGTTACTTTAGTTCTCCTGCGGATCTCCTCGTTTCTGATTTGATCACGTAGGGAAACGCCGAGCATGGCTCTCTCCATTGCACGCTGAGCGACCTTGAGCCTCCTTATGAGACCCATAGTTAGCGGCCACGTTTCACTGCCGTAAGTCATCACTGGCAACACACACTGTTCATAGACTTTCGTCTTGAGACACTGAGGTAAGTCGGACGCGAAGATTTTTCGAAGCTTCCCGAATGCTGCCCACCCGAGTTGGATTCGGCGAGAGATCTCTTTCTCGAAGTTGGACCTACCTAACTGGACTGCCTGTCCTAGGTATACGTAATGGTCAACAACTTCAAGTGTAGTGTTCCCAACATGAACTGGAGAGGGTACAACATGGGCATTTGACATAATTTTCGTCTTTTCCATGTTCATCCTAAGACCCACTCTTTGGGAAGCACTACGGAGATCTTCGAGCATTGTGTTCAGGTCTTCCATGGTCTCAGCCATAAGGACTATATCATCGGCAAAACGAAGGTGTGTTAGGTACTCGCCATTAATGTTGATGCCGAGTCCTTTCCAGTCCAAGAGCTTAAAGATGTCCTCCAACGCAGCTGTGAACAGTTTCGGAGAAATAACGTCTCCCTGTCTCACACCACGCTGCAGTTGGATAGGATTTGTGTTCTGGTTCTGTACTCGGATCGTCATGGTGGCATTTTGGTATAAGTACCTCAACACCTCGATATACCTATAGTCCACTTGGCACCTTTGGAGAGACTGCAGCACCGCCCAGGTTTCAATCGAATCAAAGGCTTTCTCATAGTCCACGAACGCCAAGCAAAGTGGCTCATTATACTCCTCGGTCTTCTGTATAACCTGCCGCAGCGTATGGATGTGGTCTATGGTGCTAAAGCCTTTTCGGAACCCGGCTTGTTCGGGAGGTTGGAAGTCGTCGAACTTGCGAGCGAGACGATTCGTAAGGACTCTCGAAAACAACTTATAGACATGACTCAGAAGCGAGATGGGTCTATAGTTCTTTAAGAGGGACTTGTCACCCTTTTTAAAGAACAAGATCACCTCACTTATGTTCCATGTCTTTGGCGTTCTGCCCTGGACGATGACGGAATTAAAGAGCTTCTGGAGGACTTTGAGTATCGGCTTACCGCCCGCTCTCAGAAGCTCTGTAGTGATTCCATCGTCACCCGCCGCCTTGTTGTTTTTCAGCTGTTTGAGAGCCATACTAATCTCGTACAGGCTGACGTCCGGGATATCTTGAGTATAGTGTCGGGTAAGCTTGGCTCTGGGGTCTTTAGCCTTGCTTTCAACAGGTGTCTGCGTGGAATATAACTGCCCATAGAAGCTCTCGATCTCCCTCAGGATTTCAGGCTTTGATGAAATGATGCGTCCGTCGTCAGTTTTCAGCTTCGTCATCTGGCTTTGCCCAATAGACAGATCTCTCGCGAACACTTTGGAGCCTTTATTCCGCTCGATAGCCTCTTTAATACGATTCGTATTAAATTGGCGAAGGTCGCTCGTCAAAGACTTAGATATCTGTCTATTAAGCTGCCGATAACGATTAGCATCTACTGAACTCTGGAGCTTCATTTCACGTCTCTGATCCATGAGTAGGAGTGTGTGGTCGGAGAGTTTCTTTATCTTGGGACGGCGGGTCTTAAAGAGCTTGGACCCTACCGTACGGACAGTATCCACCACCATGTTGTTTAGATCGTCCACATCTATGCTGTTCTCAAGGGCTTCGAAGCGGTTTTGGAGTTCGAGTTGAAAGCTCTCGGGGTTTTGAATATGGGCCGGCAATGGTCGAATTGTTTTTGGCTTATAATTTTGAAACTAAGAGGCCCAGAGATTTGAAATTATGCCTCGTGTGTGCTGCAATTATAACGTATTATTTGATCTTTAAAACGAAACTCTAACATATACAGTTACAGCAATTCACCATGTGTCAGCCAGAGACACGTGTCACCAGCTTACACATAGATATCGGCTCGTAGCTCAAAAACTTTTCGAGTTAAAGCTTTGATAAATTTGGAGCCTAATGCTCCAATTCGGCTGAGAATTTTGAGGTATATAACATAATCGTAGCTTAAGTAATTACGAAAATACAGATGTGCAAGCCAGTGACACGTGTCTCCAGCTCGCACACAGTTTTATGCTCGTAGTTACAACAGTATTTGAGTGTGATGGTTAGTTTTTTTGGATCTTATTGCTGCAATTAGGCTCTAAAATTTTGACTATAGTCTAAAACCGTAACCTCACTGGTTTGCCTTAACGGGATGTGTAAGCTGCAGACACGTGTCGCCAGCTCACACACATAAAACAACTCATGGTAGCGAACTTATGGTGGCTGCTATTATTTTGTCTGGAAGTTTGATTGCTGCTATTATGCTTTAAAATATGGCAAGCTTAGAATTTCTCTATAGCCTATGAGGAAGCTGGAGACCCACACATATGAACACTGATCATGTTTTTATTCAATTAAGCAACTCAGTATAGTATTATGGTAACACAGTAAAATTTGACGAAATAATTTATTATTAAATGACAGATGTTTAATCACATCTTCTGTAAGTCTCAACTTCTTGAACTTTCCATTCTTTGAGATTTTATCTCTGTAATAAAAATATTTGCCTTTATTTATATAAATATCTTAAATATTATCGCCCTTATGATCTAATACAAAACCCGAAAAGAAAAATACTTATCAATGCTGCCTCGTCACAAACATTCGGCCGATTGATAAAATTTATAATGGAGGAATGTTACATCGATTTTTTTTTATTAAATCTCCTTACCTATTTATCATAATGTGTAGCATGTGGTCACATCGGCGTGGCGGTCAAGTTGCTGCAATTTGTGACAAAAAATTTGTTCACTTACTAGTTTGGGTACCGGAGTTTCTGTGGATGCTATTAGCAATCTGCTTTTTGGACTGGACAATCGACAATATTTGCGAGTTTCCAGGCATCGGGCTCTAATTTCGCAGAACCCACATTAAAATATAACATTTTCTTATTGTGTTGCAGTTGCAGGAGCACTGACTTATTTTCATCTTATCTAACTAATCCTTAAAAATAATTTAATGTGTGTCCACTTAACCCTTGTTTGTTTATATAAACAAACAATGGTCCTATAATAACATTGATATCTTCTCTAAACATCCTACTTTGTAACAAATTAAATCTCTTCGACGATGACGGATAATTTAATGATCAAACGAACTTACCCTAAGTGAAGTTCGATCATAATTATCCCGTCATCGTCGAAGAGATTTAAAGTCCCAACCCTCCCTTGCTAGTTGTTTGTTCAACAACCGCATCCCTATAATAGATAAGGATATCAATGTATTTACTTACTACTCCAAACTGAATGAGGTTGACGCGGCGGCGGGCAGCGCTGGTCGGAGGCAGAGAGGGGGTGACTATCGCTTTCTCTGTCACTCTGAAGGCGTGCGATAGAGTGCGAGCGAGTAGCAGAGCTACTACTTTGTAACAAATTAAATCTCTTCGACGATGACGGGATAATTATGATCGAACTTCACTTAGGGTAAGTTCGTTTGATCATTAAAGTATAAGCAATAAACTTGAGTAGGTAAGTAGGTACTTACCTAACTATGTATCATTAATCTCATCAGTTAACATGTAGGTACCTCGCACGGTTGGTTATCAACCTACCCAAATCTGTCAAATTGCATTCTATATTTACATAGTTATTATATTGTACATATAAATAAACAAATCAGTAAAACGTAGGTACCTATATAGGAGAGCGGGGTTAATTATTATTATTTCGTCATGAGTACGTATAAAAAAAATAGGTACAGTCAACGTCAACGTCAGCACGTCAGACTATACATTATGACCTTGAGACCGTCTTTATGTCGTGCGAAATAAGAGCTGTTTTCGTAGTTCAACTGTTTACCTAACCGCGCTGTCGTGCGTACCACCTCATTCCGTTTTAAATTTTCAAATTAGGTAGGTAACAACCGTTGAAAAAATAAACGTGCTTAGCTATACATACTATAGGTAACTTTAAATTCATTAAAAAGCTCACGTGGAGTTAATGAGACCATCAAACTGAACAACTAAAATATCATAATAATTATTTTATTTTAATAAAAACATGATTTAGTAAAGTCACGTTTTAATAAATCCTATTTCCATCGTAATTTTTCAAACCACTAATCATATAATAAGACGTAGGTAATGAAAACATTGTAGTCAGCTCCTGATCTATGTACAAAAAATAATTAGAAAACTTTATATTATATAGGTATTATACCTTAATTTTTTTTTACTTTATCTTATGAAATAAGCCATTGATTAAATAATGGGGGCTTACCATCAGCAAATTAAGGACTCTCTAATTAGGGGGTCCAAAAGAAACCATCGTTAAGCCGTTAAGTTCAAAAGCAGGCCTTAAAAAAGACTGCTTAAGGCCTGCTTTTGAACTAACGTTTGAGGTCATAGTACGAAAAAGTAAGGCAGTTCAATATTGCGTGAAGCCGTCGTCAAACTGATGAAATACCACAAACGGACTGATGGTCTACCATCAGTCCGTAATTCAGTGGATTATTATACGATCAGACTCTTGTCAGTCTAACAAGACTGATGGAATGGACTGGCGGCAGACTGATTGTATAATCTGCCTCAGTGATCTTCCTTTCCTTAGGCGACGCCTACACACACAGTAAATACTAAAATCTATTAGAATTTAATCAGGGGCATATTTCACAAAAGATTAGTAAATTAACTACAATAATTTACCATTGTTGTAATTGGGGTAGAATTAGGTTTCTTATTAATTCTAAAACGTAATTCTACCCCATTACCAACAATGGTAAATTATTGTAGTTAATTTACTAATCTTTTGTAAAATATGCCACTGATTATGACTGATGAAATGTGGGCCTACCGGCCAAGTAGCGTCGACTTCGCCGTCGGCTTCATTTGACAGATGGTTGTAATACATTGCTTCGTTTCTTTGGTAAGTCTTTATTTGTACCAAAAAAAGTAGCAATGTATCACATCCATCTGTCAAATGAAGCCGACGGCGAAGTCGACGACACTTGGGCGGTAGGGCCCTTGATTAAATACTGATGGATTTCAGTATTTACTGTGTGTGTAGGCGTCGCCTTAAACGATCAAGAATGGCTTGTCAAGCACGTAAATGCAATGTAAATTACTGACAAGCAGTTTTTATCGTTTTTTTAGGGGTGCTTGATTGATTACATAAAGTTTGCCGATTTCTGAACGTTTGCATCTGGCAGAAAGGGATTGATCATAGCCTTCTATATTTCCAAGCCATGAAGTTGAGCAGAACGGCAACATCGCATGTGGTCAAGCACATAGTATTATATTATTTTAATAATTATTTATTATTTGTTTTTCCTATATTATCTATGTTTAAACTAGTTGTAAATTGTGATGTAAGGTTATTTCAATAAAGTTTTGTATTTATTATTATTATTTATTTATTAGAACATAAGGTTTGAGTCAAATTATTTGAACTTTTCGGGGGTCCTTTAGTACGATGAGCATTTTGATCTAAGCCTCTCCTAGCAATAAATCTTACATCATTGGAAAGGTATTTAAATTTGAAACACTTTATTGTACTACAATAAACGTCAACTATTAGTACTTTGAGAGTTATAACGCTCTGAACTTGACCAATTTTTTTATCATTTATGACCTAAAACTCCGAAAATACTAACAATTAATAGAAAGTATGTTTGCAGCAAATATTTATCATGTGAAAACCTTTCTAATAATATTTCATTTATTGCTAGAGGTGGGGTAAATCAACTCCCATAGACAATAAACCACTTTTATACTTTAATAACCTTTAACTCCAAAAGTATAAACAATTGATACAAAGTATATTAACAGCAAATATTTGTCTTCAAAAGACCTTTCTAATGATATATAATTTATTGCTAGAGGGCGTGTTAATCAACTCCCTGCTGAAGAAAATCAACAAAAAAGATGACATCTTTGACAGCCATTTTTTCCTGGTTAACGTTGATATTTTTCTTATTGTTTAATATACAAAGCATTTCAATAAAGGAACTAAATTATTTTCATATTTTAAACCTCACACGATTACTATGAAAAAAAATATCGACCTCTTAAAATTGAAATATTCCCATACATTTAGTATGGAGACTGGCCGACGACATGACCACGAACTGACAGTAACAGACGTTGCCAAACTTATGTTCACGGCTTGGAAATTAAGAAGGCTATGGATTGATGGATGATCAAGCGAGAAAGAGAAAGAGAAAACTCAACGTTCATGAAAAGATGGCGTCGTTCTGAGTTGTCCTTTTCTCGCAAAGCGTATTTTTCAAATTATTTCAATTTGAACGTGTTTTCACCACAATATTTACGTTGCATAATAATTAGTACCTTTCTAGGTTGTGCTACGTTTTTTTCTCTGAAGAAATTTAGCAAATAATTCGATAAATGAGGACAATGTCGGTCAGTGCGCGAAGTGAATATTTTCCTAAAAATCTTAATAATATCGCGTTCGTACGCGCTGTAAACGTATTTTAGTGCGAAACAGGAGTGTAAAGTGCAAAAATGGACAAGAAAAGTAAGAAAAGGGTAGTGATAAAGCGTAAAACTGATGAATCAACGGAGACTGAGAAAAAGCCAAAAATTATGGTAAATCGCGCGAAAGTGGAAAGTGATAAGGATAAAGTGGAGGTGGTGAACCAGGTCGTAGAAGTGCCGGTGGAGCAGGGCCAGCAGATCGTGCACACGGGGCAGCTCGTCGAGGGGAACTTTGAGCAGCCGGTCTTCGTCAATATGAAGGGAGAGCCTGTACAATTAGGTATGTTTATAAATTCAATAAACCAAACACTAATAGAAGATATAGTGAAGCGACTAAATTAATAACATTCCATTGGACGTCAGCCTGTCCTCAATACCATTCTCTAGGCTTGGCTGGCGATTTTGAGATCTCAGTATTGAACCATCAAAAACTGCTGCCCATTATCTAGTTCAGCGGTTCCCGAATGGTGTTCCGTAGAACCCTGGGGCTCCGTAAGAAGCTCTCAGGGGTTCTGAAAATTCAAGAGTTAAGTAAATATCTTTTAGTTCTAACAAAATACATATTTTTATCTTAAAAAGACCTTTTGAAGTCAAACTATATTTATACAAGATGCGAACAACATGCCAAAAAGCCTCAGTATGGAGTGATTTCACATAAAAAATGTTACAGTTAGTTTACTTCTTACTTGAGCTAGGGTTCTGCCCAAAAACAGTTAACCATAATAGGGTTCCGTTGCCAAATGAATTTGGGAACCGCTGTGATAGTTCACAGGGGTGTTAGATGAATACATATCCGATACAAAAGCCCTTGTTTGTTTTAATATCTTTGTACTCAAAAACTTTTGGATAGATTTTAATTCAGACAGTCTGTCGAACTGCCTTGTATTGCCACCGTAATGGACGTACCATTTGTACCAATTGAAAGTGATTGAGATGAATTTTGATTCAGACAATTAGGTGGCAGGTCATTCCACCTGACCATAGAGAGTTTAGTGCCGTCGAGTGACGGGAAGTAGTACTGCCTACAAATAAACAAAAAAGATGTTTATACTTAGAATAACTAAAAATATTGTTTAGCAATATTACTTCTTATGTTTGAAGTCTCAAAGCATCATATTCCTAAACAAACTTTTTGGTTATTCTAAGTATAAAGTTATTCTTCGTTTATTAGTACGGCAGTTAGTATTTTATAGAATTAATTCTTGTAATTTTATTTGCTAACAGCTCGTATGCTGCTGTGGTAGGTTAAGTATCTACTCAAATTCTGTTCGCATCACAGTTGCCCAGCATCCACCTCATGTAAATATCTTTTACTAAATCAACAACAAACCCATCACTATCAATCATTACCCAATGTAACCGACTTATTTTTTGAAATGATTCCAATCTAACCTACACTATAAACCCATTATAACTCGTCATATCTTATTTCATATACTATTTTATTAATTAATTTCTTTGATTGATGTGTTATTTAATTTATTTTCAGGTCCTAATACTGTGATTCTTTACGAGCAGAGCGGTAACCCATCAAACTATGCTTTTGGAGGCATGTGGACTATGGACTCATCGGGACGGATAGTTATGGCGGAAACAATATATGACGTAAAAGGTGAACCGGAAGAAGAAAACTCTACGTTTGTGCAGAATACTACTGAAGTAAGCACTGTAAGTGTGTGTGTCTGCGTGTTACTTGTTGTCATAAGCTGATGTATCCCTAGATTCCCTAGTAAAAAAGTTTGGAATGGGTGGTAGGAAAATATGTATAGACAATTCAAAAGCGCTTAATTTTCAAGTTGAGGCTTAAACTAAGAAATTAATAAAAATAATAAAAGCCTTTATTCAGACATTCACACAATAAATACTTACATAAATTTTTTTTTGACAATCATTTTCATGTTCTTATTATATAATTATTTATAAATCATTAGTACATATCTATTTTATTTATTTATATATACCTATTATTATTTTTTTATTTGTCTGTTTGCCTATTGTAGACAAAGGCCTCCCCCAACTCTTTCCACCTCTCCCTGTCTTTGGCTATTGTTGTCCATCCTCCACCTGCTGTAGCCCTTATTTCATCAGCCCATCTCCTTAGCGGCCTGCCATGTTTCCTTTTTCTATTTCCAGTAAACCAAGACATAATTGTTTTTGACCATTTTTCCTTTCCCCTAATTGTATGTCCCTCCCATTTCCATTTGAGTTTCCTTATTGTTACTGGAATGTCATTTGTTCTTGTATGTTTCTTTATCGTTGTAGTTCTGATTCTGTCAGATAGTTTCTTTCCCATCATGCTCCTTTCCATGGCGTTTTGGCAAGTTTCAAGTAAACTAAGAAATTGGTAAGTATTAAAGATTTGTTGGTAAGTATTAAACTCCCTGGGCCCAGAAGGAAAGGCAGACCAAAACGAAGGTGGCTACACATAGTATTATATTATTTTAATAATTATTTATTATTTGTTTTTCCTATATTATCTATGTTTAAACTAGTTGTAAATTGTGATGTAAGGTTATTTCAATAAAGTTTTGTATTTATTATTATTATTTATTTATTAGAACATAAGGTTTGAGTCAAATTATTTGAACTTTTCGGGGGTCCTTTAGTACGATGAGCATTTTGATCTAAGCCTCTCCTAGCAATAAATCTTACATCATTGGAAAGGTATTTAAATTTGAAACACTTTATTGTACTACAATAAACGTCAACTATTAGTACTTTGAGAGTTATAACGCTCTGAACTTGACCAATTTTTTTATCATTTATGACCTAAAACTCCGAAAATACTAACAATTAATAGAAAGTATGTTTGCAGCAAATATTTATCATGTGAAAACCTTTCTAATAATATTTCATTTATTGCTAGAGGTGGGGTAAATCAACTCCCATAGACAATAAACCACTTTTATACTTTAATAACCTTTAACTCCAAAAGTATAAACAATTGATACAAAGTATATTAACAGCAAATATTTGTCTTCAAAAGACCTTTCTAATGATATATAATTTATTGCTAGAGGGCGTGTTAATCAACTCCCTGCTGAAGAAAATCAACAAAAAAGATGACATCTTTGACAGCCATTTTTTCCTGGTTAACGTTGATATTTTTCTTATTGTTTAATATACAAAGCATTTCAATAAAGGAACTAAATTATTTTCATATTTTAAACCTCACACGATTACTATGAAAAAAAATATCGACCTCTTAAAATTGAAATATTCCCATACATTTAGTATGGAGACTGGCCGACGACATGACCACGAACTGACAGTAACAGACGTTGCCAAACTTATGTTCACGGCTTGGAAATTAAGAAGGCTATGGATTGATGGATGATCAAGCGAGAAAGAGAAAGAGAAAACTCAACGTTCATGAAAAGATGGCGTCGTTCTGAGTTGTCCTTTTCTCGCAAAGCGTATTTTTCAAATTATTTCAATTTGAACGTGTTTTCACCACAATATTTACGTTGCATAATAATTAGTACCTTTCTAGGTTGTGCTACGTTTTTTTCTCTGAAGAAATTTAGCAAATAATTCGATAAATGAGGACAATGTCGGTCAGTGCGCGAAGTGAATATTTTCCTAAAAATCTTAATAATATCGCGTTCGTACGCGCTGTAAACGTATTTTAGTGCGAAACAGGAGTGTAAAGTGCAAAAATGGACAAGAAAAGTAAGAAAAGGGTAGTGATAAAGCGTAAAACTGATGAATCAACGGAGACTGAGAAAAAGCCAAAAATTATGGTAAATCGCGCGAAAGTGGAAAGTGATAAGGATAAAGTGGAGGTGGTGAACCAGGTCGTAGAAGTGCCGGTGGAGCAGGGCCAGCAGATCGTGCACACGGGGCAGCTCGTCGAGGGGAACTTTGAGCAGCCGGTCTTCGTCAATATGAAGGGAGAGCCTGTACAATTAGGTATGTTTATAAATTCAATAAACCAAACACTAATAGAAGATATAGTGAAGCGACTAAATTAATAACATTCCATTGGACGTCAGCCTGTCCTCAATACCATTCTCTAGGCTTGGCTGGCGATTTTGAGATCTCAGTATTGAACCATCAAAAACTGCTGCCCATTATCTAGTTCAGCGGTTCCCGAATGGTGTTCCGTAGAACCCTGGGGCTCCGTAAGAAGCTCTCAGGGGTTCTGAAAATTCAAGAGTTAAGTAAATATCTTTTAGTTCTAACAAAATACATATTTTTATCTTAAAAAGACCTTTTGAAGTCAAACTATATTTATACAAGATGCGAACAACATGCCAAAAAGCCTCAGTATGGAGTGATTTCACATAAAAAATGTTACAGTTAGTTTACTTCTTACTTGAGCTAGGGTTCTGCCCAAAAACAGTTAACCATAATAGGGTTCCGTTGCCAAATGAATTTGGGAACCGCTGTGATAGTTCACAGGGGTGTTAGATGAATACATATCCGATACAAAAGCCCTTGTTTGTTTTAATATCTTTGTACTCAAAAACTTTTGGATAGATTTTAATTCAGACAGTCTGTCGAACTGCCTTGTATTGCCACCGTAATGGACGTACCATTTGTACCAATTGAAAGTGATTGAGATGAATTTTGATTCAGACAATTAGGTGGCAGGTCATTCCACCTGACCATAGAGAGTTTAGTGCCGTCGAGTGACGGGAAGTAGTACTGCCTACAAATAAACAAAAAAGATGTTTATACTTAGAATAACTAAAAATATTGTTTAGCAATATTACTTCTTATGTTTGAAGTCTCAAAGCATCATATTCCTAAACAAACTTTTTGGTTATTCTAAGTATAAAGTTATTCTTCGTTTATTAGTACGGCAGTTAGTATTTTATAGAATTAATTCTTGTAATTTTATTTGCTAACAGCTCGTATGCTGCTGTGGTAGGTTAAGTATCTACTCAAATTCTGTTCGCATCACAGTTGCCCAGCATCCACCTCATGTAAATATCTTTTACTAAATCAACAACAAACCCATCACTATCAATCATTACCCAATGTAACCGACTTATTTTTTGAAATGATTCCAATCTAACCTACACTATAAACCCATTATAACTCGTCATATCTTATTTCATATACTATTTTATTAATTAATTTCTTTGATTGATGTGTTATTTAATTTATTTTCAGGTCCTAATACTGTGATTCTTTACGAGCAGAGCGGTAACCCATCAAACTATGCTTTTGGAGGCATGTGGACTATGGACTCATCGGGACGGATAGTTATGGCGGAAACAATATATGACGTAAAAGGTGAACCGGAAGAAGAAAACTCTACGTTTGTGCAGAATACTACTGAAGTAAGCACTGTAAGTGTGTGTGTCTGCGTGTTACTTGTTGTCATAAGCTGATGTATCCCTAGATTCCCTAGTAAAAAAGTTTGGAATGGGTGGTAGGAAAATATGTATAGACAATTCAAAAGCGCTTAATTTTCAAGTTGAGGCTTAAACTAAGAAATTAATAAAAATAATAAAAGCCTTTATTCAGACATTCACACAATAAATACTTACATAAATTTTTTTTTGACAATCATTTTCATGTTCTTATTATATAATTATTTATAAATCATTAGTACATATCTATTTTATTTATTTATATATACCTATTATTATTTTTTTATTTGTCTGTTTGCCTATTGTAGACAAAGGCCTCCCCCAACTCTTTCCACCTCTCCCTGTCTTTGGCTATTGTTGTCCATCCTCCACCTGCTGTAGCCCTTATTTCATCAGCCCATCTCCTTAGCGGCCTGCCATGTTTCCTTTTTCTATTTCCAGTAAACCAAGACATAATTGTTTTTGACCATTTTTCCTTTCCCCTAATTGTATGTCCCTCCCATTTCCATTTGAGTTTCCTTATTGTTACTGGAATGTCATTTGTTCTTGTATGTTTCTTTATCGTTGTAGTTCTGATTCTGTCAGATAGTTTCTTTCCCATCATGCTCCTTTCCATGGCGTTTTGGCAAGTTTCAAGTAAACTAAGAAATTGGTAAGTATTAAAGATTTGTTGGTAAGTATTAAACTCCCTGGGCCCAGAAGGAAAGGCAGACCAAAACGAAGGTGGCTAGACTTGGTAAAAACGGACATAGGCTCAAACAACATCTCTCAGGACGACACCCTAGATAGAGCGAAGTGGAGGAAAAATATACGGAAGGCAGACCCCACCATCATGTGGGAATAATAATTGCGCAGGAGAGAGAGAGAGAGTTGCCTAGAAAACAGATAAAAAATAATAATTGTGCAGATCTGTTACAACTCATAGAGGTCAATATTTTAGTATGTATTTGGATACCTGTAATAATTAAATTCAGGAAAGTACAGTAGTTGCTGAACCGATCCATAGCATAGACCCAGGGGCGTATTTAGGTTCAGTCTCGCCCTACTAGGCCACTTACATCTATAGGCAAGTTTCTAGTAACAATCTTATTCAGAAATTCCAGATTTCATTTAATTAACAAACTTATTCAGAAATTCCAGGTTTCATTAAATTAAACTAAACAAAGATTAAATACCTAAGCTGTTTAGTTTTTTAGAATGTGGCCTAAGGTGCTACATAACAATGCTTGTATACTTGATATTTCTTTTTATTTAGAATATTGTTTTTTTTAGCAACAAGTAGAAGAACAACCAAATACATACCAACAGTACGAACTTAGTGGCTCGCAGGTGGAAAACACTCAGGAATATGAGGTGGCTATCATTGAGAACCCAACGACCGAAGCCACACAGAGGTATGATACTTAACTTATTTCTATGACACAATTACAGTTTCAATGTATATTTTTCTTAATGGTTTGGTCAAAAAATTATGGTGGTTGAGAAGTTAGCTGTACCCCACTCACGTCTTTCACCTGCTAACATCTAAATTATGTTCTGTGCATTGTTTCACACGATGTTCAGAACCATAGTAAATTTTTCGTCCAACCCTAGGTGATGCCATACAGGTCCCTGACACACAATCATATTCATATGCCAGATGACTGGTTAATTCATAAACTATATTTAATGTGTTTGAGTTGCTAGTATTGTACATTTGTTTACAAGGTGTCGTCATTTCTGAGGTCCAAGGTTCAATCTCTGGCTGAGTCATAAGTAATAAACGTTTCCATGTGTCTCAGGTCTGGGTGTTTGTGGTACTGATGTGGTTTCCACTCACATTGGCATCGGAGCAATATTGTATATGACTTCAATTTTTTTTTATCTGTAACGGTTCAGTGCTTGCCTTTCAATATATTTGATGTTGAGTGACGATAAGGCCGAAGTTCGACACCTGAAATCCTCATCGACTTAGGAACTTGATATCCTACATGTTAATGGGGAGGAAAAGCGCAATTTTATCCCGATAGGTGGCGTCTTGTCGTTGGTACCGAGCCGCCTCAAAGAAACCAAAACATATGGGAATCTCTTGGAGTATTGCACTTTTTAATTTTATACTGAGAAAATGCCGCATTGTTATGCATGTAACTTGTAAAATATTGGAGTTCATCGATTTCCCAGTAACAAAAAAAATAGTGGGCAAAAAAATATCAAAAAAAATATGCTTTTTCCTCGATTTTCTCCTTTGCTGAGCCTGAGAATGTTTCATGAATTTGATGAAGCTTCGCCAAAATAAAACAACATTTGAATTATAACAGCTTTGTTCTTTAATATTTCAACCTCAGCAGTTTCTAACATATTTATAACTTGGATGAATTTGATAGGTATATCAAATATGGAATAAGCCCAATATTGGGGCCAAACAGAGAATTAATCATATGCTTCTAATCTGAAATTAAAAGATTACTTGTAAATCTTACACGAAATTTAAAGAAATGTAATGCTTGTTGGCAATTTTTTGTAAGTTGCTATAAACTTTCTTGCCTGTTGTTTTGGCTTTTCTTTTCCGTAATTCTTCTTTTATATGAGCTAAAGTTAGCATATAATACATTGTTTGTCCGCAAAACCGAAAAAAATACAATCTAAGAAAGTAAAATCACGTAATACACAGTCAAGACAATATAAGCTCAAACTGACAATTGTTCCAAAGACTAAGCGCCATCTGTAATTCACTTTGCCTTCGCCTCCCCATTGCCATTGTTGTTAGAGCGTCAGATTTTGTTAAGGTGGTGTTAGCTAGCTAGGCGAGCTTGAAACATGCCCTACCAAAAAAAAGTGAGTATAAACCCCCCCCCCTTCTTTTAATTGAACCTGAAGCCCTTACTACACCACAGAGGTGGTATATTTATACAGGGTTATTTGTAAAACACCGATAACCTCGCAGAAGTAGATTACCTAACATCGTAAACAACAACATTTGTTCTATAACTTTTTAGAAAACACAAAAGAAACTACTTTCCATACAAACGTCCAAACAGCTGATCAAGTTTTGTATCATATCAAACCACACAATACGACATAATAGTAAAAGTAAGTACAGAAGGGACACTCCACTAGATCATCTAAATAAATAGCGACTCTTGCTCCGATACATTAATGCGACGCGGGCGGGCGCGTGAGTGAGTATCGAACTACGTGCGATCCGGCCGCGTAGGTATGAGAAACGCACCTAGCGCTCTAAGGCTCGTATTACAGAATGAAACTCAAGCTTTGATCTCTACTTAAAACTAGTTTTAAGTCGAGTATTAATTCTAGAACTGTGCTTGAGCAGAGATTCAACAAACTAAACTCAAACACAGATCATGCTAATTTTACAACGATGTTTGAGTACGCGACTCAGATCAAGCTTATTTTAGAACGATGCTTGACTGCGTAGGTTAGGTTTACGATTTCGCTAGTGTTGCCAGGGTTTTATTTCTACTAGTTAAGTTTAAATTTAGGGCAAGTGGTGGATGGGAGGGAGAGAGGGGACCTCCCCACCTAAGCATTTTGTGCGGAAATGCACAGTTTTTTGTTTAATTGAATTTTGAAATTTTACTAATCCTAACCTCAAGATGTATGAAAAAATCATTTAAGGGGGGTGAGCGAAGGGAAAAAAATAAAGTAGAGAGGGGGGAGCGGGGGACTCCCTACAAAAATTTTAAGGGGTACTTATTAAGAATGATATTTAGCATTATCTGTTAAAAAAACATGAAAAATAAATTTCTAACCTATCATATCACTTGACAAACTTAAGGGGGGGGATGGAAGGGTCCCCCCTCTATATTCTACTCTTTTCCCCTCGCTCGCCCACTTTTAAAGATTTTTTTAGGTTTTTTCATACATTTTGAGGTTAGGTTTGGTAAAATGTCAAAATTCATTTTTAAAAAATCAAAATTATTTGATAAGGGTTAGGGGCTCTCCCAACCATCCGCCCCCTTAAATTCAACCTTAACTAATGTAAATATGATCCCAAATCAACGCTCGAGCGTGGTCTCGACCATACTTACGTAAACAGAGATCAAATTCTTTCTAAGCAGAGATTTTAGTTCTAAAATTAGTCGAGCATTGCTCGAGTATCGTTTGAAAATTTGCATGATCTGAGTTGAGTTTAGTTTGTTGAATTGATGAGGTCAAGTTCATCATATTCCGTTTTACGAAAAACTTACTGCAGTGACAAAACCTCCCATTATAATCTTCGCAATATTCCTGTAATTCTAAACACAAATACCTTATTTATTAAAATTTACGTTTAATTGGCCAATGCCACTCATAAAAATATATAAATCACGTTGCGACGCAACATTTACTTGGCCTAATTATGCGTAAAATGAAACTCATTCTGCTAAAAACAAATTTCGTAATAGGAAACAGACTATAACCATAGATAATCGCAAATCTCTATTTAAGTAGAGATCAGCTGAGTCTAGACTCAAGCATAGTTTTGGAATCAACAGGGTGCTTGAGACTAGATTCAGTAATTAAGTAGAGATCAGGTGATTAGAGTTCAAGCTGTGCTTGAGTCTCATTCTATAATACGAGCCTAAGTCCTCTGCGTGGACAAAACCGCCAGGGTTGCCCGTCGCGTCCTCGGAATATCTGTAGCGCGTTTTCACAGGGTCTTACGATTCCCGCGCTTTTATTGCCGCAAGCTGCAACCCTAACGTAGGTCCGAAAAGATAGGTTATATGCGAAAGAAAGAGATGCAGCGTCTAGGTGAATATTATAGCCGTTCGTAATTAGCGCCGTACAAGCTGAATTCCACTTTATCATGTTGAAATTAGAGTCGCTATTTATTTAAATGGTTCAGCGGAGTGCATCTTCTGTACTTGTACTATTATTTATTCTGTGCTGCTTCATACCTAAAGTATGAAGTTAGTAATACACTCCTGCGAGGTCCTTGGAGTGTTACAATGAACCTGTATTTATTATAGTATTGTTGTACACAGTCGGGCGGCTGAACCACAAGTGATAACGACTGAGGAGCAACTGGTAGCCATAGGCACTGGCGCGGTGCGGTGGCTCAACCAGAAACACGACTTTGTTGTGCGCAAGTTGCAGCTCAACTACGGTGAGACACTTGGCAATATAAACTTTATTTTAATGTTAACTTTGTAAATCTTTGATTAAAGGTCCATTATAGGAGAACATGGTTTGCGGGGCGTCATATTTTAATATAGAAAACGTAAAGTTGTAGCCACAAAAAAACAAAAAGACAAGCTAAAGATATTATCTAGTAGCTACAAATATTAAATTGCGTATTAACTTCACAGATGATTGTAGAAAATAATTAGAATACCATCAAAAGCGCTTGCGTTGGGTTATATTTTTTGGCGTAAATAATAGCGGAAACGTATTGAATTCTACATCAAAATACACTTTAACGTACTGTGCAGTTGCTCCAATAACTTTTTTCCAAGAAAGATAATTGTGCTAAAGATAATGATGAAAAAACACCGAAAAACATCGCAAAAGTGTTAAAAGGTTATTTTCCATACTCTTTACACGTAAAGATAAAGACAGAGACAAGTGATTCGGCATAACGGAGCCTTAAAGCTCAGAATGAGGATCAGTAACGATTTTTGTTTAGTGGCTTATCAGAAGGCTTATGCCACTACATGAGTAACTGTGAAGAAATTTTTACGATATCTCTTAAACCTGAGAAGATATACGAGATAAAACGTGTTAAAACATTTTTTGGGGGGTCCTCATGACGTCATCGAGACGTACGCGAACCTTTAGCATTTCCTTCAAAACCCTTATAACTCAACCATTTCTAAATGGATTTCAAAAAATCTTTCACTTAGTTTTATAGCTATGAATATGTTTTTATATTATACCAATAAAACTATAGGATTCAAACCTGTTACTGATCCTCATTGTGATTTGTTTGTAAAGAATTTTGTTTTGTGTATGATAGACGCGGGCGTGAAGTTATTACACTCAGCGGGCGGGTGCATCCAGTGCGTGTACCTGACCACCCCGAGCATGCAGCTCGCGTTCAACGCGGTGCCGCAGTTCCTGTGCATCGAGACGGGTGAGTGGCTGTGGATTTGTAAGGACGTTTTCACATTATCCGATCCGATATCGGAGGAAGTAATGTATGAAATATGTATCTGACTTTCATATTGTACGGCCCGATATCGGATATCGGAGCCTCATATTTAATACATTTTACTTCCTCCAATATCGGATCGGATAATGTGTAAACGCTCTTTGGCTGCGAACGCACCGACAGTTGCCTAGATTAGTAGTCTTTTTTTATGCTTAACGGAATAGTGCTTGGCCTTTACCTCACCTGATGCTGAGTGACGATAAGCCCGAAGGTGGGAGCGCACTACACCCGGAATCCTCATCCATCACTGAGGAACTGGCTATCTTACCTCTAACTGCCGGAACACAACAATGTTCAGATTGTTGTTATGGCGTCAGACTTAGGTAAGATGGTGGTAGCTAGCTAAGCGGACTTGAAATCAGCAATTCCGTAACGGAATTCAGTCTGTATGTGGCCACTCTAAGATAACCTTCATTGAAATCCTCTATAAATAGATCATATTTCATAAGATTATGTGTATTAAACAACTTTTATTTGGGATGTATTTAAAAGCACTTTAAATTTGATGAAAACAGCTATAAAATTGTATATCAGCACTTTAAAATAATGATAGACCTATAAATTAATATTATCACTACAAAAATAATGGTTTGCACTATAACTGTGTCCCAACTCCGAAATCATTTAATTTCTGTCAAACCATGTCAGACTAATGAGATGGCAAGTCTCACCAAGTCGGTTCTAGCGTTGTTGGTCGCAATGGAACCTAACCTCCTCCTCAGCTCCCCTCTCGATGCGCCCGCTCGTCGTCGCACCTAGTCGTCTGTTTACCAGTACTAATGTTATAAAATTAATTTGTATGGTGCAAAGTATTAATTTTAAAGCTAAACAATTAAATTGTATAGTGCAAAGTATTAATTTTAAAGCTTAGCATATTTATAGTGGAAACCATTATTTTTAAAGTGCATTCAATAAATTTTGAAGCTAAACATTTTAAAGTGTGTTACATTATTTTTAAAGTTCAATTATATATTCCCCCTTTTATTTTCATAAGAATATGGGTATTAAACTCGGTTTTTATTCCTACAGGCATAGAGTTCAACAGCACGATCCCGACAGTGGGCGGTGCGGGCGGCCCGAGCGTCAAACACAACGTCACTTTATTCCTTGCAGAAGACGGGAATGGCAAGTCTGTCATCGTCAGTGCTGGTCAGTATAAAATTGCCATAGAGCGGCATTATCTTGATCAAAGTAAGACATCTTTATGGTATTGTCCTAAAGAGACATCATCTTGATAAGATCTCTTTATTATGGTATTATTGCACTAAAGAGACACACTCTTGATAGAAACTACCCTCCCGATTAAAGAATGCCCTCTTTAGGGTATTGCCCTAAAGACACACCCCCCAGATTAAAGTAGGTCCTCTTTATGGTATTGCTCTAAAGCAGGGGTTCCCAACCTTTTTTTGTCTACTGCCCACTTTAAGAATAAATTATTTTTTAACGCCCCCCTTTTTAAACATACTTAAAAACCGCTAAGTACTTATAACTGATTATTGAAACGCAAATTTATAGTATTCGTACAGAGTATCTTTTATTGAAAATAAAACAAACATAATCAATTCTTATATAAAAACTAATGTGAAGGTTGAATTTGATGCTGTTCAATAATGCCCCCTTTTTTTTCTGGGTCTCTTACCGCCCCCCTTTAGGCCTGCAGCGCCCACAAGGGGGCGTTATCGCCCACGTTGGGAACGACTGCTCTAAAGAGACACCCTCCCGATTAAAGTAGGCCCTCTTTATGGTATTGCCCTAAAGATACACCCTCTTGATAAATTAGAACCTCTCTATGGTTTTGCCCTAAAGATACACCCTCTTGATCAAAGTAGGCCCTCTTTAAGGTATTGCCCTAAAGATACACCCTCCTGATAAATTAGAACCTCTCTATGGTTTTGCCCTAAAGATACACCCTCCTGATAAATTAGAACCTCTCTATGGTTTTGCCCTAAAGATACACCCTCCTGATAAATTAGAACCTCTCTATGGTTTTGCCCTAAAGATACACCCTCTTGATCAAAGTAGGCCCTCTTTAAGGTATTGCCCTAAAGATACACCCTCCTGATAAATTAGAACCTCTCTATGGTTTTGCCCTAAAGATACACCCTCCTGATAAATTAGAACCTCTCTATGGTTTTGCCCTAAAGATACACCCTCTTGATCAAAGTAGGCCCTCTTTAAGGTATTGCCCTAAAGATACACCCTCCTGATAAATTAGAACCTCTCTATGGTTTTGCCCTAAAGATACACCCTCCTGATAAATTAGAACCTCTCTATGGTTTTGCCCTAAAGATACACCCTCTTGATCAAAGTAGGCCCTCTTTAAGGTATTGCCCTAAAGATACACCCTCCTGATAAATTAGAACCTCTCTATGGTATTGCCCTAAAGATACACCCTCCTGATAAATTAGAACCTCTCTATGGTTTTGCCCTAAAGATACACCCTCTTGATCAAAGTAGGCCCTCTTTAAGGTATTGCCCTAAAGATACACCCTCCTGATAAATTAGAACCTCTCTATGGTTTTGCCCTAAAGATACACCCTCCTGATAAATTAGAACCTCTCTATGGTTTTGCCCTAAAGATACACCCTCCTGATAAATTAGAACCTCTCTATGGTTTTGCCCTAAAGATACACCCTCCTGATAAATTAGAACCTCTCTATGGTTTTGCCCTAAAGATACACCCTCTTGATCAAAGTAGGCCCTCTTTAAGGTATTGCCCTAAAGATACACCCTCCTGATAAATTAGAACCTCTCTATGGTTTTGCCCTAAAGATACACCCTCCTGATAAATTAGAACCTCTCTATGGTTTTGCCCTAAAGATACACCCTCCTGATAAATTAGAACCTCTCTATGGTTTTGCCCTAAAGATACACCCTCCTGATAAATTAGAACCTCTCTATGGTTTTGCCCTAAAGATACACCCTCTTGATCAAAGTAGGCCCTCTTTAAGGTATTGCCCTAAAGATACACCCTCCTGATAAATTAGAACCTCTCTATGGTTTTGCCCTAAAGATACACCCTCTTGATCAAAGTAGGCCCTCTTTATGGTATTGCCCTAAAGATACACCCTCTTGATAAATTAGAACCTCTCTATGGTTTTGCCCTAAAGATACACCCTCTTGATCAAAGTAGGCCCTCTTTAAGGTATTGCCCTAAAGATACACCCTCCTGATAAATTAGAACCTCTCTATGGTTTTGCCCTAAAGATACACCCTCCTGATAAATTAGAACCTCTCTATGGTTTTGCCCTAAAGATACACCCTCTTGATAAATTAGAACCTCTCTATGGTTTTGCCCTAAAGATACACCCTCTTGATCAAAGTAGGCCCTCTTTAAGGTATTGCCCTAAAGATACACCCTCCTGATAAATTAGAACCTCTCTATGGTTTTGCCCTAAAGATACACCCTCCTGATAAATTAGAACCTCTCTATGGTTTTGCCCTAAAGATACACCCTCCTGATAAATTAGAACCTCTCTATGGTTTTGCCCTAAAGATACACCCTCCTGATAAATTAGAACCTCTCTATGGTTTTGCCCTAAAGATACACCCTCCTGATAAATTAGAACCTCTCTATGGTTTTGCCCTAAAGATACACCCTCTTGATCAAAGTAGGCCCTCTTTATGGTATTGCCCTAAAGATACACCCTCTTGATAAATTAGAACCTCTCTATGGTTTTGCCCTAAAGATACACCCTCTTGATCAAAGTAGGCCCTCTTTAAGGTATTGCCCTAAAGATACACCCTCCTGATAAATTAGAACCTCTCTATGGTTTTGCCCTAAAGATACACCCTCCTGATAAATTAGAACCTCTCTATGGTTTTGCCCTAAAGATACACCCTCTTGATAAATTAGAACCTCTCTATGGTTTTGCCCTAAAGATACACCCTCTTGATCAAAGTAGGCCCTCTTTAAGGTATTGCCCTAAAGATACACCCTCCTGATAAATTAGAACCTCTCTATGGTTTTGCCCTAAAGATACACCCTCTTGATCAAAGTAGGCCCTCTTTAAGGTATTGCCCTAAAGATACACCCTCCTGATAAATTAGAACCTCTCTATGGTTTTGCCCTAAAGATACACCCTCCTGATAAATTAGAACCTCTCTATGGTTTTGCCCTAAAGATACACCCTCTTGATCAAAGTAGGCCCTCTTTAAGGTATTGCCCTAAAGATACACCCTCCTGATAAATTAGAACCTCTCTATGGTTTTGCCCTAAAGATACACCCTCTTGATCAAAGTAGGCCCTCTTTAAGGTATTGCCCTAAAGATACACCCTCCTGATAAATTAGAACCTCTCTATGGTTTTGCCCTAAAGATACACCCTCCTGATAAATTAGAACCTCTCTATGGTTTTGCCCTAAAGATACACCCTCTTGATAAATTAGAACCTCTCTATGGTTTTGCCCTAAAGATACACCCTCCTGATAAATTAGAACCTCTCTATGGTTTTGCCCTAAAGATACACCCTCTTGATCAAAGTAGGCCCTCTTTAAGGTATTGCCCTAAAGATACACCCTCCTGATAAATTAGAACCTCTCTATGGTTTTGCCCTAAAGATACACCCTCTTGATCAAAGTAGGCCCTCTTTAAGGTATTGCCCTAAAGATACACCCTCCTGATAAATTAGAACCTCTCTATGGTTTTGCCCTAAAGATACACCCTCTTGATCAAAGTAGGCCCTCTTTATGGTATTGCCCTAAAGATACACCCTCTTGATAAATTAGAACCTCTCTATGGTTTTGCCCTAAAGATACACCCTCCTGATAAATTAGAACCTCTCTATGGTTTTGCCCTAAAGATACACCCTCCTGATAAATTAGAACCTCTCTATGGTTTTGCCCTAAAGATACACCCTCCTGATAAATTAGAACCTCTCTATGGTTTTGCCCTAAAGATACACCCTCCTGATAAATTAGAACCTCTCTATGGTTTTGCCCTAAAGATACACCCTCTTGATCAAAGTAGGCCCTCTTTAAGGTATTGCCCTAAAGATACACCCTCCTGATAAATTAGAACCTCTCTATGGTTTTGCCCTAAAGATACACCCTCTTGATCAAAGTAGGCCCTCTTTAAGGTATTGCCCTAAAGATACACCCTCCTGATAAATTAGAACCTCTCTATGGTTTTGCCCTAAAGATACACCCTCTTGATCAAAGTAGGCCCTCTTTAAGGTATTGCCCTAAAGATACACCCTCCTGATAAATTAGAACCTCTCTATGGTTTTGCCCTAAAGATACACCCTCCTGATAAATTAGAACCTCTCTATGGTTTTGCCCTAAAGATACACCCTCTTGATAAATTAGAACCTCTCTATGGTTTTGCCCTAAAGATACACCCTCTTGATCAAAGTAGGCCCTCTTTAAGGTATTGCCCTAAAGATACACCCTCCTGATAAATTAGAACCTCTCTATGGTTTTGCCCTAAAGATACACCCTCCTGATAAATTAGAACCTCTCTATGGTTTTGCCCTAAAGATACACCCTCCTGATAAATTAGAACCTCTCTATGGTTTTGCCCTAAAGATACACCCTCCTGATAAATTAGAACCTCTCTATGGTTTTGCCCTAAAGATACACCCTCTTGATCAAAGTAGGCCCTCTTTAAGGTATTGCCCTAAAGATACACCCTCCTGATAAATTAGAACCTCTCTATGGTTTTGCCCTAAAGATACACCCTCTTGATCAAAGTAGGCCCTCTTTATGGTATTGCCCTAAAGATACACCCTCTTGATAAATTAGAACCTCTCTATGGTTTTGCCCTAAAGATACACCCTCTTGATCAAAGTAGGCCCTCTTTAAGGTATTGCCCTAAAGATACACCCTCTTGATTATAGTAGCCAGTAGGACCTCTTACCTCTCGTGGGGTTGATCAGAGTCAAATCATCAAACTTAACAACTTTCATTATAAAACCAACCTCGAAATCACGAAAAAAAATCAGCTGTTCCATACAAAAGTACAATCCTACTCCATCGAAATGTATGAAACAGCTGATTTTTTTTTTGTGATTTCAACGTTGGTCCCATAATGAAAGTTGTTCAGTTTGATGGTCTGATCAACCCCACGAGAGGTTTTGTATTAACTAAAAATTACTTTGTATATCCTGAATTTATTAACTCTTGAGTTTTCGCGGAACCCTTGAGAGCTTTTTACGGAACCCTTAGCGTTCCGCGGAATCCCATTCGGGAACCGCTGATGTAGTCTGTGCGGCGCATGGTAGATGCCGCATACTTTTTAGGGTTTCATACCCAAAGGGTAAAAACGGGACCCTATTACTAAGACTCCGCTGTCCATCTGTCTGTCTGTCACCAGGCTGTATCTCATGAACCGTGATAGCTAGACAGTTGAAATGTTCACAGATGATGTATTTCTGTTGCCGCTATAACAACAAATACTAGAAACAGAATTTAATAAATATTTAAGGTGGGCTCCCATACAACAAACGTGATTTTTTTGCCGTTTTTTGCTAGATATTAATAACGAGTGCAGGTAGACAGTTGAAATTCTCACAGATGATGTATTTCTATTGCTGCTATAACAACAAATACTAAAAACATAATAAAATGAATATTTAAGGGGGCTCCTATACAACAAAAGTGATTTTTTGCCGTTTTTTGGTACGGAACCCTTCGTGCGCGAGTCCGCACTTGGCCGGTTTTTTTACTTATTATGTAGCGTATGATCGCGCTACAATGGTATTTCCCTAAGGTGACTTCGAATAGGATATCGCCTAATCAATAATTAGGAAATTAAAGAGTGAGTGAGTACCCTCTTTATGGTATTATCTATTATTATTAGCACTATTCTCTGTTCAGGTATTTCGACTCTGATCGGCGAGGACCTTACGTGGCTTCTAGACACATTCAAGTCGTGTAACCCGGCGTGGAGGCAAGTGCGTTGTGTCGTGTGCGACCCTACTAAGTGTCAACAGGTAATTTTTACAAGAAATCCTACTAATCCAACTAATATTATAAATGTGAAAGTTTGTGGGTTCGGATGTTTGCTCCTCAATCACGCAAAATCTGCTGAACGGATTTGGTTGGAATTTGGCACACAGATAGTAAATAGCCTAGATTTAAAAATAGGACACTTTTTATCCCGATATTCCCACGGGTACGGGAACCACGCGGGTGAAACCGCGGGCGGCCGCTAGTATTATAAATGTGAAAGTTTGTGGGTTTGGATGTTTAGATGTTTGTTCCTCAATCACACAAAAACTACTGAACGGATTTGGTTGAAATTTGGCACACAGATAGTAGATAGCTTAGATTAAAACATAGGATACTTTTTATCCCGATATTCCCACGGGAACGGGAACCACGCGGGTGAAACCGGGGGCGGCCGCTATTTAATTCATAAATCTTTGACTTTGAAGGAAGATGTTGCTTGAACCTAAAAAATACTAGAAAAATCGATGGATCCGTAGCAGCTCAGACGGGATTTGAACCCGCACCCTTTGAATTTCGGCCCAATGCACTGACCAATTATCTACCGAGTCGTTAGTGGGAGCGGTGAAATTTTCTAGTACTTTTTAAGTTTTCGCTTTAAGCCCGTCTGAGCTGCTATGAGTGAGTCGATTTTTTCTAGTATTTTAACACGTTTTTATTAGGTTGCTTTCTCGTTTGTTTGTTTGTGTGTTTCTCCACAAAGTTTGCGAACGATTTTTTTCTATTAAATTAGTTTTATTATAAAAATAGCATTGTAAATGCATAAAATCTAAAAAAAAATCAATAGATAAATGATTTTGTTCCAGTCGGTGCGAACAGCGTTTCCCAACGCCCACGTGACGTGTTCAGTGTGGCAAGCGGCGCGGGCAGCGGCGAGACTTTGTATAGAAACCTCGCGGAGAGAGGGCGCCACGCTCGCCGCCGACGAAGTGGCCGCCAGGTGCAAGACGTACGCCTTGGCGCTGCTCCGGGGAGAGCATACGGCGGCGCAATTACAAGTAAGTAATGATATAACGCGAGACTTTGTATAGAAACCTCGCGGAGAGAGGGCGCCACGCTCGCCGCCGACGAAGTGGCCGCCAGGTGCAAGACGTACGCCTTGGCGCTGCTCCGGGGAGAGCATACGGCGGCGCAATTACAAGTAAGTAATGATATAACGCGAGACTTTGTATAGAAACCTCGCGGAGAGAGGGCGCCACGCTCGCCGCCGACGAAGTGGCCGCCAGGTGCAAGACGTACGCCTTGGCGCTGCTCCGGGGAGAGCATACGGCGGCGCAATTACAAGTAAGTAATGATATAACGCGAGACTTTGTATAGAAACCGCGCGGAGAGAGGGCGCCACGCTCGCCGCTGACGAAGTGGCCGCCAGGTGCAAGACGTACGCCTTGGCGCTGCTCCGGGGAGAGCATACGGCGGCGCAATTACAAGTGAGTACATGATACTGTGATACATGATGATAACGCTTTAATATTTTGTTTGATAACGATTTAATTTTTTTGTACTGTTCGTAGTAGTAGTAGTATACTGTTCTGTCGAAATTCTACATACTTGTAGTTTTTGCCAGCTCTCTAACTATTATCCCCGCCAATTGGTAATGCGCTGGAACCTTGTCACATAAAAATCCACGTTAACTTGATCCGTAGGTAATTTATTATATTAATTATTGAATTGTTATTTTCAATAAGGTATGGCTAGGTATATAAATAATTTACAATTGTTTTTCGTTTTTGAGGTTAAAATCATGGCTAACAGGCGCATTACCAATTGACGGGGATAGTATTTTGTTTTGTCATTCGGTGCCACATTTGCGTGCTGTTTTAGTTCGTGAAGCGTTGTCTAGGATATTTTTGATCGAACCTTCAGGTGTTTTAAGTAATTCTGCTACAAATAGGTAAAATGTTGCCCTTTCAACCCGCCAGGTGTTAAAGCGTGGCATAATCGGCACGGGCGCGGGAACGCTCCGACTGTGGGAGGCGCTCACGCGGCCCGCCGGCGCCGTCGCCAAGATGGACGCCTGGCTCGAGCCCGACAACTACACCAACATACTGCACAAGGTACAAACACTACTACACCAACATACTGCACAAGGTACAAACACTACTACACCAACATACTGCACAAGGTACATACACTACTACACCAACATACTGCACAAGGTACAAACACTACTACACCAACATACTGCACAAGGTACATACACTACTACACCAACATACTGCACAAGGTACAAACACTACTACACCAACATACTGCACAAGGTACATACACTACTACACCAACATACTGCACAAGGTACATACACTACTACACCAACATACTGCACATAATACATACACTACTACACCAACATACTGCACAAGGTACATACACTACTACACCAACATACTGCACATAATACATACACTACTACACCAACATACTGCACAAGGTACATACACTACTACACCAACATACTGCACATAATACATACACTACTACACCAACATACTGCACAAGGTACATAATCGGCACGGGCGCGGGCAGACCGAAATATTTCTGCGTTCTCAGTTGTATGTAACGTTTGTGTCTCATTTCCTAGGGTTTGGAGCGGTTGGTGACCAAGTTCCAAAGCCTCGTGCGCACTCTAATGCAACCCGACGAGTTTGTGTCGCTGTTCTTCAACGTTGCCAACCAGCTCGAAGATGAGAGGAGGAACTTCGCGGTTAGCAGGCTAAGGGTATGACACCAATTTATTATTTTACTTCAGGTGCAATGCAATTAAATTAACAATAGTGATCCGCTGGAATTTAACTAGCGCCGCCAATACATAAATTTTTATTACTCGTAAACTATGTCAAATTTTAAAAAAAGCTCAGCTCATTCCGTCCTAAATTGTCTCTAATTTTTTTTAATAACTCTTCCACAGTTTTCATTCTTTCTGTAAGTTTTAAAATCCATTTTAGCTCAAAGTGGCCACTTTTGGCGAGAATGGATTTTAAAACTTACAGAAATGTATGGCAAAGAAAAAACCTTACTGATTAAAATACGTCGTTTTGTGCCGCAAACGCTCTGAAGTTGCCGCAGACCACTGTCATTGTCAATTTAACGGCATTGTACTATTCATTTTATGTAACCATCCTTACTAATATCACTACATAGTATAAAACAAAGTTGCTTTCTTTGTCCCTATATCCCTATGTATGCTTAAATCTTTAAAACTACGGAACGGATTTTGTTGTGGTTTTTTTAATAGAGTGATTCAAGCGCAAACCGCGACTTAGACTGACGAATATTCAGGCAATCTGCTTAATAGACTGACACCGTCCTAGGCATAAAACTAATTTAGACATTTGCTAAATAGGCTAACACCGTCCTAGGGGGTCGTCCATTAATCACGTGAGCCTCGAAAGGGGGGGGGGGGTAGTTGAAAACATCACGAAAGTATCACAAGGGGGGACGGAGGGGTGTAGTAAGATATCACGTGTATTAATTTTTTTCGTCGAACGTGTGACTTTTAACCGAAAACTGTGTGTGATTGTTGACTCACCGTTACAAGGACGATCTCCCCGCCCACCGCGACATATTCGTACTGAAAATTGTTGAGATTAAAAAAAATACACGTGATTTAGAGGGGGGGGTTAACGTAAAACCTCACCATGTATCACCAGGGGGGGAGGGGGGGTTAAAAATTGGCCCAAAAAACATCACGTGATTAATGGACGCCCCCTAGGCCTAAAGCTAATAAATATGACATTTAGGCAAAACGCGACTTAATCTGTCTACGCATTATGTACGTACACCGCTCTTAAACCCCGCGTTCCGAATCACGCTTACAGCACTGTTAGCGTATAATCCATTAAATTAAGTAGGTACGCAAATACCCTATTAAGTGTAATATTTTGTGACTTTTTAATTTGGTCGGATTCGCGCTAACAGCGCTGTAAGCGTGATTCGGAACGCGGGGAAAGGATGTATTCAAGGCTTTATTAATATTTGTTCGATTTAAGTGTTAATAATTTGTACTTTTATTCAACTTTAGGACACAGAAACTCTGAAGCAATCACCGACTGACACGATAACGCAATACGCATACAACCTGATGAGCCACCAAACGAAGCTCGCGCAGAAATGCTTGGACGATCGCAACGGCGGGTATGTAGTTTGCATCAATATTTTATCTATAAGAACGTGATTTTGATAATTAAGTCATTCAGTTGGCAATGCAACACTAGAAGTATTTTTAATTCAGTAAAGTATTTTTGTTTTGTTTTTGTTTTATAAATAATTGTGCAGTAACAATTAACATAAGACACAAAAGCATGTTTTCTGCCATGTTCTTAGCACAGTGTAACAACCCTTATGATGGTAAAGCTGTGTTCTTAGTGTGTGTGCCGGGTATTCGATGTTTTAGAAATAGCCACATATGAAAAACTTATAATGTTAAACCTGTTTCTAATTTTATGTAAACTTAATGTTTTATGAGAAATAAATTCTTTGAACCTTATCAATATGTTATTAAAAAAATATATGGAAACATTTTTGTGAAAAAATGTTTTGCGTGCCATACATATCGGCCGCGTGAAATGTGACGTCACAGAATAATGAGTTTGTGTGTTTATAAATAACGATGAGGGATTTTCCAAGTTCCAAGTATCATTTAAGCAGGGTTGGAAAAAAACATGTTTTTTTGCATAAAATAAAAAATGACTGAGTTTTTGCAAAAAATCGAAAAAATCGTGATTTATTTGATTTTTTGCTTTAGCATTTAAAATCTACTTAAAATAATGAGTGAAACCACAACACGCATTTGTTTTACTAAATTGACATTTTAATCTGGAAGAGACACAAGATTTTTTCTATAAAATAGTTAAAAATGCCTCGTGAAAAAACATTGAGGATGAACATAAATGAACGATTTGGCAGTTTTATTCAGATTAAAAATACAGTATTAAGCCGTAATTCTAACACAAAGTGATTTTTAACATAAATTTGTGTGTATCTATCCATTATCTAAAATTAGAAATTTTAATTTTTATACAAATAAGTAAGAAAAAAAGCGATTTCATTTAATCAATGATTTTTATTGAAAAAATCACTTGATTTAAATCGTGATTTAAATCATGATTTTTTCATGCCAAAGTGATTCAGGCCAACCCTGCATTTAAGAACAAAAACAGTAATATTTGCCTCACTAGATGGCGTTGATGGTCAAGTGAACTGTCGAAATGGGCTTTGTAAAAGTAAATTGTATTTTTCTACAGTTGACAGGCAAGTTCAACACAACGCCATCTGTCGAGCCTACAGTTTTTTAAGCCATTCCCGCAAATAATAATTACCAATACCCAAATTATTAAAATTCCATGCTGAGGGGTCCCCTCGCAAAATATCAGATTTTTGTTATTCTGTGACGTCACATTTTTTTTGTAACGAGAAAGGGAAGCAAAATATACCCCTACGAGAAATTTTGGCTCAATTTTACGAATTTTACCACAGAATACATAATAGTACAAGTACAGAAGATCCACTCCGCAAAGTGATTTAAATAAATAGCGACACTATCACAGACGTAATAAAGTGCAATTCAGGTCGCACACCGCTCCCTTGCCTACAGTTATATTCACCTACAGGTTGCCTCTCTTTCTATCGCGTAGCTCTTATCTCTTCTAACGACTTCAGGGTTGTCTTCTTTTAAATAATAATTAATCTGAATAGGTTCCTAATTTATTGCAAGTTATTGTGTTTATAATGTGTACTTTAATATGAACAAATTACTTTTCAAATAAAACTAGGCTAGGTATGTATGCAGATTAACGGATTCCGTACTTTAACGGTAATATGGCATATACTTTATTTAACCTAAGGAGATAGCCGGCATACCTACGTTAGTTTATACCTTGTCTTTAAAACTAAATATCTTTTCTGGTCTGGAATAACATTACGTACGACTCGAACAAGATAGTCCAGGAGCCAAAACAAAAAATCATAATGTTGGTTCTCTCTCAACTATGTTTATAATAATACTTGTTATTTCCCTAAAATGATTGTGGTATAAAAGTAAAGGAGGTGGCTGAGTTATTTGTATGCTTAAACACAGTAATGATATCTCCCTCTGTCCACAAAAACCAATTAATTTCCATTGATGGATTTTTAATTAAGTGTACTTTAATCCATTTTAATCTGTACCTTAAAATTAGGAGTTATTAAGGTAGCGATCTAGTTGTCACTTGAGTACGATATATTTAAGTGAAATAAACATTTTATTCGTATAACAAATTTATTTTTCTAAGAATAGATTTAAATAAGGAATGGATAATATGGATGTATGTCACCACAGTGTTTAATTCCATTTGGATATATTGAGCTCGAAGGGGGCAGATGGCAGTAAAGGGTAAAATCTGTGCCTGGATTATAAGGTATATTCGGTCTAATAACGATGATGATCGGAAAGCTTAACTCCGTCTCATTCGGCGCGACTCATGAAGACAGTGACAGGCATTAATAATAATAATGTCGGTTGATCATCGGTATCAGACTGAACATGTTACTGATATAATAGGGCTACAGTCACCGAAAATTGAGTAAGTAATAAAATTATATCGGTAATACTGATAATTTTGTATTTGACCTAAACTGTTTACTAATGTAAGGAACTAAGAAACTTTTCCCAAAATATCACATCCCAAACTATTTTTTTTGTAAAGGAGACCTGACACATCCCATAGAAAAAAATGCTAAACTTATATACGATTGAATTTTGTCTTAAAATATGGTCAATAATATCTGTTACATGAATCAAGTTCTTTCTTATTTTAGCGCATGTAGAAAAAGAGTTATTAATTAATGACTATTTTTTATATGGAACACTACAGGACAGGACCAACCAACGAGTCATCGAAAAACGTTTCTTTATCTACATTAAATATTTAAAGGGAAGAAAAGTCACAGAAATGTAAAACATGACTGCATAAGCCTTAATTTCTTTACTTTTTCGAAATTAAAAAAGCGAAATCTCAACGAAGGCGCGTTCAGAACTCACGCTCCGCTCCGAGTGCATTACGGTCTAACGTAACGTAAAATATTTTTCACATTTGCAAGTGGCGTCGTGCAGTCGCAATATTGTTTTTTTTTAATATAGCTAGTGTCACTCGAGATTATGTAAGGATTCTAACGATACCCCATACATCCGAATCTGTTAAGGCATTTAGAAGTTATGGTGGAATAAAGAAACTCATATACCCACAAACATACATGAATCCTAAATACACAATGTGTGTATATGTCCTCCTTTTTGGGCAGTCATGCAAAAAACAGATTTTATTTGATTGAGAATAAAGGAAAGTTTAAATTATTCGTATTCAAAATGGAAAACGAAGACTTTGTACTATTAAAGATATTTAAAGTTCTTGGTAGTTCCAAACCTTAGAGTGAGTTAAAAAACAACCAGACAAAGTAAAAAGATGCCAAAAGATAATTTGACGGGCTGATTTTTCAATGCCGAGATAAAGCTTTATTCGTTTGATATCGTATTATGTCGCCAAATTAAAAATGATTGTCAGAATATGTTTATTTGTCAATTTTTTTGAATGACTTTTATATTATTCGGGTTCTAATTTAACAGACTGATATCTGTTATCTGAGGATTGAAAAATCAGCCCTAATGCGAAATGTAAATTTGCTAAAGATTCGTTTGGGAAATGAAACTGGTACGATAAGTTTTTGGCATAACAACAAAATATAACAATACAAATATTATAAATGGCTAACATTACTAAGAAAATTATAAATGGCTTACTTTAACATATTTTTTTATCCCTTTTTTGCCATCTTTGAATTGACGGTTATTGAATTTTACTGTGGAAAATATGCGAAATCTAGCAAACAATTTTAGGAGATAATCTACAGGGAAACAAGTGCATGGAATTTGTTGAGTTACAGTTTTAAACAATTTTAAAAGTTCACCACCTGGATTAGTTTGGATTAAATTTTCAAAATTCTGTGTGAATACTATTTCTAAATTGTGTACATATTGAATAAACTCTGTAGGTGGCATTTTCAGGTTACCGTAAAACCCGGATTTTTTGTTGAATGCCTTATACCTAGTAAACAATTTAGTTTCCCCTAATTCTGGAACAGTTTCCAAAATTTTATTTATCTCAGGACACTTATGTTCATTTACACATTTGAAAAAAAGATATCCAGAGACATAGGTCAATGCATTTTCGTCTGGTAAGTCTATGCGGTAATCGGTTTCACCTCCCAAACAAATAGTGGATGTTTGAGGTAATGATGATGAATTGGTAGTGAAGAGTTGTACTTTCATTATATCTTCGGCTTTGAGCAGTATATTACAAATATCCATTTCGCAGTTTGCATACGGTGAGCTTTTGAGCATGTTACATAAAAACAGCTTCGAAAAAGCACGTCGAAATTGAATTGGCGTAGGCTCACTGCAGGATCCACCCTGTTGCCTTATTGCACCAAAAAAATTTTCCAAATTGTCTTGATTTAATCTTCGTGTTAATAAATATTTAAAGCCATCTTTTTTTAGATCCTCGTAAAGCATTTTAATTGATTCTATAGATATTTGAAAATTTACAAATGACTTTATATGCCCCGTATTATTTTTTCCGGTCTTTCGGTTTATAGCTTTTATAGAAGCAAACATTTCCTTGGCATTATTAAGTACGATTTCTTGATCCTTACTCAGTCTGAAAGCTGTTTGAAATTTATTTTGACATTTTATTTTGCTTGAATTGAGAATGTCAAACAAGTCATTCATTAACTCTAAGAAATCTGCAGTTGGTCTGGCCTCTTCTGAGATTTTACCTAGATCAATGTACGTGTGAAGTGCTGCTGATACAGTACGACTCAGTATTTGTACTGCTAACTTAACCCTCATTTTTTGAAAGTTGTTTGGCTGTATATGAGCGTCCGTGATTTTCGGTATAAGCCTTAGATTTCTCTCTTTTTGGTCTTTGTAAAGTTGTTCGATATAATCCCACGATATTTTTTTGCCATCATGAATGAAGTCGCTTGTCATTAAGTTATTCCGGATACACTTAATCAAATGTGGCACATCAAAAATGTAATATATTTTAGTATCATTATAGACGAAATAAGGTTTTTGTTCTGTTACTTTTTTTACTTCTTTGGCAAATTTATCGAAATTAGCGCCTTGGTCTGATATTATGGCATTTACTTTAATTCCTATCATGGAAAGTTTTGTTATAACTTCATTCATCCATAAATCTATTTCCTTGTAATGTTTCGCAGTCGCGAGTAATGCATACGCAAGTGGTTGCTTCCATTTAACGTACATTCCTTGTAGCATTATTACGAATGCATTACTGGAAATTTCTGATGATTTTTTCCCATCGATATCGTGGAAACCAATTACTTCATCAGTTTTTATATTATAGTATAAATTCCTTTTGAGTGTCATTTCATCAACACAAATGGTGCAGTGTTTCGCTGCATCTGGAAGCGACTTAATTTTTAAGGCCAAACTATCGAGTACTCGACTATCAAATTTGGGTGGAATATTAATTTTAAGTCTATTCAAAGTACTTTTAGACGGTAGTTTTAAAACCGTTTGTAAGCATCTGTATGCATGTGGACTTGAGTAATGTAAGTTCAAGGCAAAAACTTTATATTCTGCGTCGTACCGATTCCCTTTGTACTTGTTTTTAATTTTATTCTGCCATGCAATTAATTTCTGGAATCTCCGACCGATTTCATCATCAGGATCATTGCATGTTATAGATTGATTTTTTCCTTCCAACTCCTTCTTAATTTTTATAATTTCTTCATCCAGCTTTCGGCGTTTCAATTTACATTCTCGTATTATATTTGAAAGTTTTCGTTTTCTTGGCGTTTCCGCAGTAAGTGATTTTGAAGTCTGTGTTTGCTCTTCCGTTGATTGTAGTGATTCTGTTTGAGTTTCAACGCTAGTAATTACTTTATTAATCGACAATGTAATCACTTTTCCTTTCATTTGTGAGGATGTGGATTGTGCTTCTGAACAACATGAGCCCTCTTTTATAATTTTATTCGACAATATACTCACTTTGCCTTTGCCCTTCACTGGTGCGGATGTGGACTCTGTTTGTGAACAAGATGAGCTTTCTTGAGGTTGGTTATGTAAAAGTATTGATGGTAGAGTATTTTCTTTAAGACGTTTTGTTATTTTAATTGAAGAATCTTCAAAATGTGCAGAGCAAACTAAATGGCTACTCTTCTTTAAAACTTTTTTTTTTAATAAGTCTTCTCTGTCGATTAAAGTCAACCATTTCCGGCGTCTGGAATATGAAAATAAAACTTGTGGTAGGTAGAAATATTTAAAAAAGACGTTTCAACTTATGGTCTATTGCGTAACATGTGTTCCGTTTCTATTGTTTAAAATAGATAGTTGGACAAAACTGTCTATCGATTTTTTCTCGAAAAATAAATCATATTTCTGTTCAGCCATTTCAAAAAATGCTACTAGTTATTTTAGTATTTAAGTTATTTATTTAGGTACCTACTGATTTCTTTTGGTACATAAGGTTTCTGAGACCTTATTTAATAATCTCACTAGCAAATAAACTCTTGAATCTTGATTCTGTCATTGTAATTGTATGTACATATTAAATTAAAATTAATCACTTTTTAAAAACAGTTACATTTTATATATGTCACCGTTAAAGTGCGGAAATCCGTTAATCTGCAGATCAACTAGTGAATCTGCAGATTAACTGGTCGAGTCATTTAAAGTGCGGATTTTTTCTTAAAATAGACGATTTCCGCACTTTAACTAGTTAATCTGCAGATTAACGACCAAGAATCAGTTTTTGTTATTTAAAGAAAATGAGTAATAACATAAAAGGTAGACACAAAAGCGGGGGGACGGGGGGGCGCAACTGCAACTTTATAATCGTATTTGACCTGATGACGTGTCGACGATCGATCGTATCGAACTACTTTATTCCTGTAGGTCCCGGGTTAGGTCAGAAATTTAAGGTGAGCGCGAAGCGCAGCGTAGCGTGAGCCTTAAATTTCGAGGTAATTTTTTATAACAGACAACATAAATATTTTCTTTTATTATAATAACTGACGCGGTACGTTTGCTGTTTACAAAGCAATTCTGGCTCTTGTAAACAGCAGACGCGTTAGTCGGACACGTCTGCTATTTACCACGCAGCCGAAACTTCCCGAGTGGATAACGCGTCGGGTATTTACGAATATGCCCGGCGAAGCGCCAGAAACGAAGTTTTTGTAAAATAAACTTTCAATGTAGGTCTTTTACTTCAATTTCCTAAAGCCTTGGCTATTTCACTCACTGTATTCCGCATTTTAACGGTGTAGCATCTGTTAATCTGCAGATTAACTAGTTAAAGTGCGGAAATCGTCTATTTTAAGAACAATTCCGCACTTTAGCTGGCTCGGCCAGTTAATCTGCAGATTAACGGATTCCATACTCTAACGGTAACATATATACTAAATGATTATTACACACTGAAGAGTTGAGCCAAGACATTTTACCAAATAGGAAATGTAAAAAATAAGTATTTGGTCGAGTGTTTGCTTAATTCGCTGTCTCGCTCTTAACGCTTCCTTTCCTTGTCCTTGCTCAGCGTCTGCTCGTCGTTGTACCTACCTTACCGTTCAACGCAAACGCTTAAGTTTACATTTTTAAAACTTTTTAACATGCTGACACATTTAAGAAAATTCTTTATAAAGTCTAAT
Organism: Agriphila tristella; assembly: GCA_928269145.1. Classification (NCBI taxonomy): domain Eukaryota; kingdom Metazoa; phylum Arthropoda; class Insecta; order Lepidoptera; family Crambidae; genus Agriphila; species Agriphila tristella. The sequence continues at coordinate 5,097,478 of OV743448.1, read as the reverse complement.
CCATCTTTACATAACACCATTGTATAAGTAGGTAAGAGTAGGTACATATATAGTTGACCACACCTATTGCTTATATCTCTACTGATACATATTTGACAGATACCTACTGCGTAACATATGATTAAAGGAAGCCGAATTATTGTACCTACTAGTGGCTCTGTGAGCTGTAGACCACGCGTTTATGATATTTTTGAACTTTTTCGAAATGACTGAAATGTTTCTTTTTTTTTGGAAAAATTACGAAAATCTGAATTGAAAAAATCTATTAATTATCAAACTTCACCTAATCTCACGAGAATCGGAAAACTCGTTCGGTCAACTATGGTCAAAGAAAATCTAACTTACAAAAAAATATTGCCTTAGATACTATATTATTGGTCTACTTTAGCATTTAGGTGTACATAATCTAGCCGACTACTTCTACTTACTTATGTGTATCAGGCATATCATAAAAGGAAACCGACTTTACTGTAACATAGACAGACCATAAAAAATACCAAAGAAAAGCTTACAAAAATTTTTGCGTCACCTCTCGGTCTATTATAATTTTATTTCATATCGTATTTATAGATACTTATTAAAATTAACCCAAGTTATCGGGTAGGTGCATAAACAAAAAAGTAGGTATGTAGGTACACACGACAGCACGTTAAGTTAAACAGTTGAACTCCGAAATATTACGTTACAAACTTACGTTACAAAGTGTAACAGAATGTTATTTATGGCTATACCAAAATATGTTAAAGATGGACCACCAAACTGAACAGCTTTTTTATGGGACTAACTCAGAAATCGGGAAAATAAATAGCTGTTTCATACAAAAATTCATGACGACAATATGAAAATGTGTGAAACCGTTGATTTGTTTTCGTGATTTCAGAGTTGGTCCCATAGTAAAAGTTGTTCAGTTTGATGGTCCCAATCTACCATATTCTGGTTTAGCCATAACCTACCTACTTAATTACATCGAAATGTATTACATTTCGATGCTTAATTATTAATTATTATGTGCCGTCGACTGACCTACCAAAAGCAGAAATAGATATAGGTACCTACCTTATAAGTACGATAAGTACAAACTTATCAAAGCTAAACTTGATCTTGTAAACAGAACTTGTAAGTAGGTACCTACCTACATACATGTACTATAGTATAGTACAGACACTATAGGTAGATACCTACTTAGGTAGTTGTTTATCCTTACCTACTTGTCCTATTTACTTAGTTATTTAGTAAACAGATTTGACTGTTGTCAATGTTGCCATACAATACCTACCTACAATACAACACCTTGATATCAAAAATTATGCTTTCTTACGAAATTAAATTGTCATTAAGAATTAACTTTGCTTATTTCGTAAGTAGGTAAGTACCTAAGTACCTACCAAATTATTATTTCAATAAATAGTTGGGTGAAGTTTGTTTAACAAATAAGACAAGTACTTATCTAAGAATAAACGGACTTATACCTACTAAATACTGACTAGGTTTGTTTATATCACAGATATTAATAATAATAATATACTAGTGAATCTATCTTTAAGTAGACAAGCCTTCTTCTTACCTTTCGATGTCGATTGGAAGTGTGAAAAACGTGAGGTTCGGATCCTTTTTATTATTGTTAAGGCAGCCCATAGCGATGCAATATGCCTTCATTTTGGTTAAACATGCAAACAAACGACGCGACAATATGCGAACGCGGCGCGTGAATGACTATCGAAATCGAACTAATGTTGCTAACGTGCGACCCAGCCGGCACGCGGCTGCCCTCTGAAATTAGTCCGTCCGGACGGACCCGCTAGCTACTTGTAGCTTCGTGCCTAAGGCGCGGAGTGCGCCTAGCCTGATTTTACTATGATTTCTAAAACTCCAAAGTTGATAAAAATCGAAATAAAATTTCGCGTAGAGGTTTATTTTGCTTCTATTTCTGATTTATTATACCTTAAAAGTAGAATCCATTTTCAAGTCAAAACCCAATCGTTGCTTCTTAACTGCGTTATCGAGATCCTTTGTCGCTATTAAAGAAATATGTGTTGTTTTCAATAGGGAATATGCATAAGTCACCGATTTTCCTAAAATTGAGCTTGATCGCTGCGGACACTTGTAAAAACATGATGGAACAGAAAAAAAAATAAAAAAAAATGATTATTTTCGTTTTATCACACGATGAAATCAGGGGAAAATGACGATATATTTTTTTCGTTTTCGGATATAATGCACTTTACAGTCAGATAGAATATCGAAAAAGAAATAATATTTTGTATGACACATATCTACTTAAACGCAAAATTTAGGGAGATAATTGAAGATTATTGGCTAACTCCATATTAAACGCGCCCGAAACACCCCGAAACGTGATGTGTGACGTCACCGTTTTGTATAGAGCGTTTTCGGCGGGAGCTGAGGCGTGCTAACTTCAAGTAACTATATTACGAGAAAAAAACGCAAGAGACAAGTTTCAATATTACAGTTGATTTTCTCACGCATTATACTATTGATTTTGATTAAAAAAAAATTTGATGCATATTCCCTATTGGGATGGCAACGCAAATCTAATTGTAGATGTCGCTACGTACGCTTGTTCCTAAGACAGTAGACGTTCAAAACAAAATGTATGGGAAAATAGATATTTATTTTGTGGTTTTTTTTACCGAAAAAGACCCAAAATGGATATAAAAGACTATTCTACAATGCAAATGCCGGAATTTAAAGCAAAATTAAGACGTTTTAATTCTTACAGAATTCATCAATTTTGTCTAAATCCAGATTTTTCGGAAATTTGTAAGTGCCAACATTTTTAAAGCCTATAAAACAGAATTTAATCATTTTAAAGCTTAAAAAACGATTTATTATGTAAAAGTCCTTTGTTTTCATAGGTCTCGTGGAACAAGCGTACGGAGCGCCATTTTGACAGTTGCCTTCCCCATTTAATTGTCCTATTGAAGATTGATAAAAATGTGTTGTTTTTAATGTAATATCCAGGAGACAGATAAGCGCTGCGATCAGCAAATACGGCACCTCCACGCAGGAGTGCTCGTGCTTGTTCAGCGAGGTGTTCCGGCTGCCGTGCCGCCACATACTGATGCTCACCACCGAGCTCAAGGTTCGATGCCCAACTTTTAATTAAAATAACTTGAGATTTTAGCATTCACAATACGTGCTGGACTACAGCTGGGCCACAGAAAAAAATTTTGGAAATCTGACTTTTTGACTATGCCATGATGAAGTCGATAATTTGTCGGAATTTGTCGCCAAAAACCAGATTTTGTCGGTCTTCCGTTTAGGAGATACGTGTGGCTCAGCTGTAGAGACGTCTCTACAGCTGGGCCACACAGATCTCGAAAACGGAAGGTCGTAGCGAAAATCTGATTACTCGTATGTGTAGCCGGTATTTTGTCGGATTTTGTCGCCAAAAACCAGAGTTTGTCGGTCTTCCGTTTAGGAGATACGTGTGGCTCAGCTGTAGAGACGTCTCTACAGCTGGGCCACACAGATCTCGAAAACGGAAGGTCGTAGCGAAAATCTGATTACTTGTATGTGTAGCCGGTATTTTGTCGGATTTTGTCGCCAAAAACCACAGTTTGTCGGTCTTCCGTTTAGGAGATACGTGTGGCTCAGCTGTAGAGACGTCTCTACAGCTGGGCCACACAGATCTCGAAAACGGAAGGTCGTAGCGAAAATCTGATTACTTGTATGTGTAGCCGGTATTTTGTCGGATTTTGTCACCAAGAATCAGAGTTTGTCGATCTTGCGTTTAGAAGATGTGTGAGGATATGCTGTAGAGACCTTTCTACCTGGATCTCGAGAACGAAAGGTCGTAGCTAAAGTCTGATAACTCCTATGTGTAGTCGGTAGTTCGAGCGAGTTTGTCCTTAAGTTACAGACTTGGCCGACACCCCTTTCCAGAGTAATAAGTGGTTTGTTTTTTTATGATTATAGTCTTAGAGCCGAATCCAAAATGCGTAAGCAGTATAGTTGTGTTGTATTATTTTATGTACATAGTTAATATTAAATCCAAAATTTATATGATTAAAAGAATTTAGTGAGGAAATATGAAAGATTTCAATTAATTTCTCGAATAGTAATTGATGTATTCAACGTTTATTGTATCGACAACGTTTGGTATCTGGTCTCCTACTCTATATACGTGGTGTATCGTACAGTCGCGTACATCTGTCCTAAAAATGTAAGTAGTATTTTAATGAGTACGTCATGCTAAGTGAGTTTCATGAGGTTTTATTTGATTATTTATCGATGTACCTTTAGGAAAATGGTCAATAAAATAAAATGAGTGAAAACAACGTAAAGTATGGTATGATTGATGTGCGATTTATTTATAAAATATAATATTTTCTCTTTTTTGATGAATAGTTTTTAAAACTTTTCTTGTGATTAACTTTACTAAAGTGAACTGTCACTACTAAGTACTTACCTACTAACCCTTTGGACTGTAGGTTCCACTACATGGTTCCACTAGTGAGTCAAATAACTGCTAAATATCGGTGGGGGCCCACCGATATTTAGCAGTGGGAACACGAGGACTTGGAAATCCTATTGGTCCCACTGATGGAACCATGTAGTGGAACCCACAGTCTGAAGGGACCTGCTTAACTGTTAGCATCACGTTGGCATATAGGTAGGTAACGGTGAGATTAGACTTGACTTTACGCTGAGCTGAGCTTTATTGTAATATTGAGGTTTTATTTGTTATATCGATGCATAATATTATGTTCAATGGAATAAAACAAAAAACAATGTGTAACATAATATTTTTATTTCTATGAATTAAGTTTGTACTTGCTGATTCAAACCACAAGAAAGCAATTTTGTAATAATATAACAATACGTTTAGTTCGTGCAAGGGCGATACACGCGCACGCGAATTTTGTTGCAAACTGATTAAGCGACGCTGTTGCCCATAGTACATCGATTTGCTTTTTTTTTTTTGCCATTTTATAGTAACTTTAAAAAAAAAATCAAAAATCTTGATCTCGGTCTCGGCCGAGACTATTTTTTAATCTCGGTCTCGGTTCTCGGTGAAAAGTGGGTTCGGTCGGTCCCTAGTTACTGGTAACGTTTTATAAGCAACACTCGGTCCGGTCAGGTGTCGGATGGGTGACCGTTAAAGCTTATTCAGGGCGGCCGCATATTGTAAGAAATAAAACATCATGAAGCTCAGATAGCATGCATGCATGCATTCATTAAAGTAGTATAATTATTTCAAACACAGTTGTACGCGAATGTACATTCGCGAAGGTACACTCAAATCACATTTATCTCATAAATGTAAGGCGATCAAGCTCAGGTATTTGGCTACAAACTCGCTCGAAGTACCGACTACACATAGGAGTTATCAGATTTTCGCTACGACCTTTCGTTCTCGAGATCTAGGTAGAAAGGTCTCTACAGCATATCCTCACACATCTTCTAAACGCAAGATCGACAAACTCTGATTCTTGGTGACAAACTCCGACAAACTAACGGCTACACACTCGAGTTATCAGATTTTCGCTACGACCTTCCTTTCTCAAGATCCAGGTAGAAAGGTCTCCACAGCGTATCCTCACGTATCTCCTAAACGCAAGACCGACAAAATCTGGTTCTTGGTGACAAAATCCGACAAAATACCGGCTACACATACAAGTAATCAGATTTTCGCTACGACCTTCCGTTTTCGAGATCTGTGTGGCCCAGCTGTAGAGACGTCTCTACAGCTGAGCCACACGTATCTCCTAAACGGAAGACCGACAAACTCTGGTTTTTGGCAACAAAATCCGACAAAATACCGGCTACACATACGAGTAAACAGATTTTCGCTACGAACTTCCGTTTTCGAGATCTGTGTGGCCCAGCTGTAGAGACGTCTCTACAGCTGAGCCACACGTATCTCCTAAACGGAAGACCGACAAAATCTGGTTTTTGGCGACAAATTCCGACAAATTATCGACTTCATCATGGCATAGTCAAAAAGTCAGATTTCCAACATTTTTTTTGTGGCCCAGCTGTAGTCCAGCACGTATTCACAATGATTTTTTTATACAATACGAATTGTAGCATCAACAAGCTATGTAAATAGAACTGGCTTCATCTCTACAGTAAGCGAGAGAGAGCAAGCATGTTTCAAGCCAGAGGACAAAAAGAGAGGAAGCATGTTTTAACCCAGGGCAGTACTGGCTTGCTGGAAACAGGCTTGGCATTATGGCTTCAAAAACTGACCTTGTGTAATTGGGACATAGCAGTCAGTTTAATTTAAACTTCAAAGTTCTAAAAAGTCTGTCTACCTAAGAAATTATTAAATTATTTAAAAAAACTTATACTGGTAACCCTGTTGGTGCTGTCAAAATTATATGTTGTGTTTCAAAATTCAATGTTTACAATTACAGCACCAACAGGGTTACCAGTATAAGTTTTTTTAAATAATTTAATAATTTCTCAGATAAACAGACTTTTTAGACAGACTCAAAGTACATTCTTGTTTGGATTCCCTCTTTATTTGTGCTTATTTTTGTTTTTACTTTATGGGTAGAATGAAAAATACTCAATATAGCATACTGAAATACTAAGTGGGCGACGGACCGAGGGCGACTTCTGATATTGAAAATGGGTGACTTTAAAATACAAATTGAGTAACTAGTTATTCAAAACGGGCGACCAAATTACTATATGGGTGACAGCCATAGGGCACACAAAATAATAAAAAATTGGCATATATTTTAAAAAAGGTGACTATTATCCTAATCGAGATGACAAAAAACAAACTAACAAAGAAACGAGAAAGCAACCTAATAAAAACGTGTTAAAAATACCATTGTAATAGCCGAATTAACACTTGCACCGTAACTTAACGTTACTCTCTGCAACATGACGTATGTCGCTGATGACCTACTAATTAGTTTAGTTAAATAAATTGTAATAAGTAATAATCTCTCTCTTGTGTTGTAACACCCGTCAATACAACATGTTACCACAATCTACTGGTTTTACTTGAAGCATCCCCAAACGCCAACACTTCATCTTATCTCATGGCGACCTTGCATTAAGAATTTGGACTTTTTGAAGAAAGAAAATGAAATATTATATCAAGAAAATGAAGTTTAAAAATACATTATTTGAAGAAAGAAGTATAAATATGAAGGCCTAAAAATAAGAAGATACACAATTTTGAAAACAATTTAAAGAAGATAGAAGAATTTAACACGTGAAGAAAGAAGCGTACGGGTCCAGGATGGTGTCCAGGGTATAGCCCGGCCCAGTTGGAGCGGAGTCCAGGGATTATCCCGGCCCATGGAGTCCAGGGTATAGCCCGACCCAACCATCGAGCAGCCAACTTCCTGCCGACGTGCCACGTGCTGCCACCTTCGCCCTACATCCAGCTGCCTACGTGCATCGAGCTGTCGACATGACGTCGCCCCGACTCGCCACATCGCTGCGATGCACTATTGCGTCACTTTACATTTTATTTACGGTATTTTTATGTTAAGTTATTTAATTACTAAAATATGAGTTAGTAAAGTATTTGATTTTTAAAATTATTTTTGCAATAAAGTAAATACTTATATAAATGTTTAAAGTAATATAGCATGTCTCAACAGTTAAGAGAATTACTGGAAAAGTTTAATTATATACGCGAAAGTTTAGTTAAATTAGGTCCAGAGAGACGACAGAAGGAAATAGGTTTTAAAAAATTAGAAGAAGCGAAAAGTCTTTACAGTAACGTTGAGTATATTGTGTCTCAATTGAATAAGCAATTAAACTTAGTCCCATTAGATTCTTCCGAAGTAGGTTTAATTAATTCGTTACTTGGGGATATCAAATTAGTTTATAGTAAAATTAAGCAATTAGTGAGTGAGCCGTGTAGTAGTAATAGTTCCGAGGATAAAGTTATTGAAAGCGGCCACAAGACTTTATTATCTAGCAAAATGGCAAATACAAGTTTTGATATAAAAACGGCCATTGCCTTGTTACCCAACATGACGGGACAAGAGGATACCACGAAAAAATTAATCGATGGTATTAATATGTATAGCTCTATTATTAATGAGGAATCACAGGGGTTACTCGTAAATTTTGTTTTAAAAACTAGACTATCATCTAGCGCTCAGTTAAGATTAAAGTCCGCATATGCTAGCGTAGCAGAATTAGTTTCAGACATGCGAAAATTTTTACTTCCTAAGAAGTCGACAGAAGCCCTTCAGGCTAAGCTATTTCGTACAAGACAGGGACGTAGGTCCATAGAATCGTTTGGGTCCGAAATCGAGGATCTTTTCGTGAATTTGACTATCACGCAAGCAGATAATGATGATAGCAAGTTCGAATTTTTAAGATCGCTGAACGAGAAGACGGCGATAAAGCGATTCGCTGATGGGTTATCGGACACAAGGCTTAGCACCATAATTGCTTCGAGGCAATTTTCATCTTTGTCAGAGGCCATTAGAACAGCTGTCGATGAACAAGTCTTGGCTTCAGGACACGATCAGGTTGCTCATTATTCGCAGGAGCACCGTCCCTATCGTGCTCACCATTTTAATAGCAACAGAGGTAAGTATCCCTCGGTTAGGGGCCAATCTTTTAATCGTGGTCAGGGAAACATTTATTTTTCTCGAAGTCATAATTACAATCATAGAAATAATATGACGCAACCTGCTATGAATAATACAGGTAGAGGTAAACGCACCACGCAGTATTTTGCGCGGTCAGCGCGAGGCTCGCGAAACGCCCCGCCCGCCCCGCGGATTCATCAAGTGCAACATAATGACAATGTAGGTCAATGCAATAATTCTAATCGGTTTCAGTTTTTTCGTTCCTAAATTAAATTATGGCATTTTTAGTTATAACAATACGAGCATAGTTAACTGTAAGATAGGTAATAATTTAATTGATTTATTAGTAGACAGTGGAGCCAGTTTATGCGTATTAAAATACGAATGGCTTCAAAGTTACCCAGATTTATTGCAAAGTATGAATAAAGAAGAAATAAATATTAAGGGTATTAGTGGAAATTTAGTCTCGGAAGGATATATTTATTTAGATTTGAATTTTAATGGTTTAGTTTGTAATCAAAAGTTTTATGTATTTAGGAATTTGACTTGTTATGCTGATGGAATATTAGGTCAAAACTTTTTCCAGCGTTACAAAGCGATAATTAATTATAGGAATAACGTTTTATCATTATGTCATAATAGTTGTAGTGTGGAGATATCTATAAGTAATAATAACAGTAGTTTTATTCATATTATTCCGCCACGGTGTGAAATTATCAAATACATACCTACCAGTCAATGCGATGACTGTGTCACTCTGGCGCAAGAAATACAAAAAGGTGTATTTGTTGCGGGTTTGATTTCCAAACCTACCTATGGTCGAATACCCATACGTATTTTAAATACGACTGATAGCGAGATAGAGATAGATTTATCAAGTTTAGAATATCATAGTTTAAATTTTTTCGACGAATGTAGTTTCGACAAACAAAGAATAAGTGTCGATAGAGTAAAAACTTTGTTTGGGTTGCTTAACTTGAGTTCATACTTAAATGAAGATGAACAGTTAAGTATTCAAAAGATTTGTGCTAAGTACGCTGACGTTTTTCACTTGCCAGGAGACAAGCTTAGTACTACAAACTTGTTACAGCATTCTATAAAGTTAAAAGAAAATACAAGTCCAGTGTACGTTCAGCCTTACAGAATCCCAAACGCTTTGCAAAAGGAGGTTCAAAAACAGATCCAGGAAATGCTCGATAACGACATTATAGAGGAGACTACTTCAGAGTGGTCCAGCCCTGTTTTGCTTGTTCCTAAAAAATCGGACAAAAATGGAGAGAAAAAATGGAGATTAGTAGTAGATTACAGACAGTTAAATAACAGAATAGTTGACGACAAGTTTCCATTACCGAACATAGTAGAAATTTTAGATTCTTTGTCAGGTAGTGTATATTTTTCGAAACTTGACCTATCCCAAAGTTATTACCAACTTTCCTTAGATAAAAAATCCAGAAAATACACTGCTTTTACTACCGACAAAATGTACCAAATGAAGCGTTGTCCTATGGGACTTCAGACAAGTCCTAGTGTTTTTTCAAGGCTTATGACTATAGCCATGTCAGGTCTCAATTATAGGCAATGTTTTATTTATTTGGACGATTGCATAGTAATAGGAAATTCTATATTTGACCATAACAAAAACTTAGTTAGTGTCTTAGAACGATTTAGGAGTAGTAATCTGAAACTAAATCCATTAAAGTGCGAATTCTTACGAAAGGAAATTATGTATTTAGGTCACAAAATAACTTCACAGGGAGTCGAACCAGATCCTGATAAAGTTATTGCTTTGACGAATTACCCAAGACCGAAAAGTACAGAAGACGTCAAGAGATTCGTTGCATTTGCAAATTATTATAGACGTTTCATTAATAACTTTGCCAATATAGCTTATCCTTTAAATTACTTATCAAAAAAAGGTGTCGAATTTAATTGGAGCCCTGAATGTGAATCTGCATTTTTGAAATTAAAAGAGGCACTTGTAAGCCCTCAAGTTTTAGATTACCCGGATTTTTCAGAAAATAACACCTTTATATTAAATACCGACGCATCAAAGATAGGTTTAGGCGCCGTACTGTCTAATAGCAACGGCAAGGTTGTCGCGTACGCCAGTCGTAACTTGAAACCAGCAGAAACGCGATATCCAGTGATTGAGTTAGAGCTGTTAGCGATAGTATGGGCCACTAAACATTTCAGACCTTATCTTTATGGCAAAAAGTTCAAAATTATAACGGACCATAGACCATTAATTTATCTTTTCGGAATGACTGATCCATCGAGTCGATTAACTAAATTTAGATTATATTTAGAAGAATACGATTTTGACATCGAATATATCCCGGGACGGCAAAATGCAGCTGCAGACGCATTGAGCCGGCTACCGGTTAACAGTAAAGATTTGAAAAATATGAGAGAACACGTTGTATCAGTCACGACGAGAGCCCAAAATCGTAAACAATTAACATTAAATAACGACAACAGCCATACTGACTTGACAACTGAGGCTTCCACTAGTTCTAGGCCTGATCAACCGAAAACTGTGGAAATTCTCAAAAGACCAAGACATTGTATAGAATTGTTATTAAATAAGAATGCATATAGGAAAGAAAAAGAGGAAGTATTAAGCAATAAAGGTAACTTTGTATATGTACCTTCTAAGTTTTGCATATATCTGATATCCCGATCGTTATCTACCGTAGGCGTGTTAGCGAGGGAATTAGAAGAATTCTGCAAAAAACTAAATATTCACGAGGTAGTTATTGTGAAAGATAAAGAAAATACGATATTTTTAAATAAATTTTTAGAGCGCAAATGCGATTATCCTCGTATTCTCGTAACGAAAAATGTTACAAAGTTAAATGACTCAGATGAAATTAGAGTTGTGCTGAATGATTTTCATTTATTGCCAACCAGTGGCCATGCTGGTGTTAATAGGATGATGAACAATATTAAACAATACTATTTTTGGCCAAATATGAGCCGTGACGTCAATGATTACGTCAATAAGTGTAAGGAATGTCAAATCCAGAAACACACAAATAGGAACACCCGTGAACCGATGGTGATTACTACGACTCCGAGCACTTCGATGGAGCGAATTTCATTAGATTTAGTGGGCCCCCTAGATAAAGATAATTTTAATTTTACTTATATATTAACTATTCAGTGTAACTTAACTAAGTTTGTCGAAGCCTACCCCTTAGAAAGGAAAGACTCGGAATCGGTTAGTAGGTTATTTGTGAATAATTTTATATTGCGCTATGGTGTCCCAATGGAGATCATAACTGATCAGGGAACCGAGTTTATGAGTAATGTGTTCACAGATGTGTGTAATTTATTGCAAATTAAAAAATTAAATTCTACTGCTTACCATCACGAAACACTAGGAGCACTAGAAAACACTCATAAAAGTTTAGGCGCTTATCTTAGAATAATGTGTAGTAATAACAAAACTGATTGGAGTAGTTGGCTAAGTTATTGGTGTTTTTCTTTTAACACCACAGTTCATACAGAGACACAATACACTCCTCATGAGTTAGTTTTCGGAAAATTGTGTAATTTACCATCGAATTTAAAAACTTCTGTCGACCCTCTTTATAATTACGATAGTTATCCTAAGGAATTTAAATTTAGATTGCAGAAAGCACAGGTAGATGCTAAGAATAATTTGTTATTAAGTAAGATTAAAAGGAAACTAACATACGATAAGAAAATTAATACATTAACATACAAACCTGGTGACTTTTTACTTGTTAAAAATCAAGTTGGAAATAAGTTAGATCCCATTTGGAATGGTCCATTTTTAGTTTTAGAGGATATGTCACCTAATGTTAAAATTATTAAAAATAATAAAGAATATATAGCTCATAAGAATAATACTAAATTGTTTTGTACTTAATTAAATTGTTTGTATTTAAAAAAAAAATGTGTACTTAATTAAGATAATGTTTTTTTATTTAGCGTAATAGAAGGATCCTCAACGATGTACGTCACATATTTTTTTTCTTCTTCTCCGGGGGTAAAGGTTGACTTTCGGGGGAGGTGTAATAGCCGAATTAACACTTGCACCGTAACTTAACGTTACTCTCTGCAACATGACGTATGTCGCTGATGACCTACTAATTAGTTTAGTTAAATAAATTGTAATAAGTAATAATCTCTCTCTTGTGTTGTAACACCCGTCAATACAACATGTTACCACAATCTACTGGTTTTACTTGAAGCATCCCCAAACGCCAACACTTCATCTTATCTCACCATGTTCGGCACCTTAAATCAGTTATATAGTTACCTACTTGGTATAACTCAGTATTTTTGTCACCCATTTAGAGTTTTCACTGCTAACTTAAATTATTTATCACCCATAATTATGTAGTCGCCCGTTTTGAGTATTTTTGTAATCCACTGTTAGTCGCCCGTTTAGTTATTTTGTCGCCTAAAATATAAACTGCTGCCTGGTTTAGTATTTAAGTGTCCCATTAACAGTCGCCTTTAATTATTTTCCGTCACCCAATTAATTAATTCCCTTATTTTATTGGCATGGCTGTCATGTTCCGAAAACAATATTAGAATAATTTTTAGTAAAGTCCGTTCGCTCAGATAGTGTCGCCCTTTTATCTCGCCGCCTTTGCACGTGCCGCTTCCTGTCAAAGGATACCGCCGCATAAACAAAGGATACCGCGTGCGGCGTACACCCGCAAGTGAATTTGGATTTTGGCAGTTTACATAAAAGTGTCTAGTGAAAGGTTGTGTTTATTACCGGTATTTCTGTCTCTGAACACAAGTGCTTGCGGGTGTACCGACACTATCTGAGCGAACGGACTTTAATGAATAATGATTAAACATGTTTTTAGGTAAAAACACACATTCCCTTCGAGCCGCGGTGGACGGTTCAACATTGTTTGTTCGGGTGTGAAAACAATGCATCTACCACCGCCGGAAATAATACAGGTAAAGAAATAATTAAAATATACCCTATTCTAATAGCATAAAAGTTCATTTTTAACTACTCAGTTATCATTATAACCATTATACTAAAGAATAAATCCTAGAATAAATCATTTTATACTAGGTGTTACAAAAATACGAGTAATTCCGAATAATATGGTAGATAGGGACCATAAACTGAACAGCTTTTACTATGGGACTAACTCTGAAATCAGCTGTTTCGTACATTTTGATATTTTTGTTATTATTTTTTGTATGAAACAGCTGATATTTTCGCGATTTCAGAGTCAGTCCCATAGTAAAATCCTATGTACTACACTCGACGCCAGAAAAACCGCACCTCTTCGACACTAAGTTTAGACTTGGCCATTTGCTATTGCTAGCTAACGTTTTATTGCGTAAATGTTGATATCTATTGAAAGTACATTTAATGAGCTTTCTTTTGATAATTGTTTGATTTAATTAACATAACAGTTACCATAATTAAACGATTAAAGCGTTATTGCTAGCGCCACCACAAAAGGGAAATAAAAGGGGTCAATTCAGGAAATGCGGGTAAATTCGCTATCGAGATGATGGAGAAAACACACTTCAACAGTTCAATTAAAAAAAGGAATACCCAAGATGGATACTATTGCCTATGAAGTTACTCAAATATTGCAAAAAAAATAGGCAATGTAATGTGCTCGGAAACTCAATCTCAGTAATTGATTCCGTTCGACGAGTATTCCAACGGTTTCTAAAGACTGTTGGCTATGTCCGAAGGGGAAGAAGTATATAATAACACTTATCATTAAATTATATGGGATTAAATTAACTTTGAAGAAAAGGTGCGGTTTTTCTGACGCCGAGTCGGCATTACTAGTATTTTTGTAACATGTTGTATTTTAATCCTATTACTCTCAACATTGAGAGCTATCTTGAGATCATACCTGAGATGCTATTAATTAATTAATTTATTTTGTAATCTGTGTGGATTTTATAAATGAATATTTCAATACAGATTTGTGTGAAGATTGTTCACCAAATAGGACAAGTAATGATAAACAGAGTTTAACTAGAAAAGTACTAATTACTGCTTCTTTTTTTATTTTCCAAATTTTTACATTTAAGTTATTACAAAAAATTCTGTCGCTAAACTGCAATGACAGTTTGTAGGCGTAGCCCTTATTTCTATATTAATAACTAGCGGCCGCCTGCGGTTTCACCCGCGTGGTTCCCGTTCCCGTGGGAATATTGGGATAAAAAGTATTCTTAATCTAGGCTATCTACTATCTGTGTGCCAAATTTCAACTAAATCCGTTCAGTAGTTTTTGCGTGATTGAGGAACAAACATCTAAACATCCAAACCCACAAACTTTCACATTTATAATATTAGTAGGATTCTACTTAAATGCTATATACACCGCTTGTTTATTTTTTTATAACTACCTTTGCTTACTTGAGTTACTTGAATAAGAAATTATAACATGCAGTCTTTTAATTACACGACTGCCCAAAGCAAAAAGAGTGTATATGTGTTCAGGGTTCATGTATGTTTGTGGGTATGTAAGTTTCTTTATTCCACCATAACTTCTAAATGCCTGAACTGATTTGGATGTATGGGGTATCGTTAGATTAGAATCCTTACAGCATCCCGAGTGACACTGGCTATATTGTTTTTAGAAAAAATCAATATGGCGAATGTACGACGCCATTTTCAAATGTGAATAAAAATTTTTTTTTCTTTTTTGTTGTTTTCTTTTGTTAGGTAGCGGCACGTTCATGGAGCAAGTAGTAGTGGAGTCGGCGGACGGGCAGCATCGGCAGGCGTTACAGCAGCCGCAACAGATTCATCAGGTATGGACACGTAAAATCGGTTTTGACGCAGATCGTCACTTTCGCAAATGGTCATCGCGAAAAATTTGGTCATTTCGCAGATTGACATTAAATTTTTTTTCTTTTTTTCCAAATTTCGAATGACATTCTGCGAAGGTGACGTTTTGCGAAAGAGACCATTTGCGAAAGTGACCAAATTTTTCGCGATGACCATTTGCGTAAGTGACGATCTGCGTCAAAACCGTAAAATCTATTAATGCCCAAAAAATTAATGCAAAATCCCCGTCAAAAATAAAAAATATGTTCTTATCAAATTTTATTTTTAGTAAAAGTAGTAGTAGTAAGTAGTAGATTTAAATCAAGTGATTTTTTGAATAAAAGTCATTGATTAAATCAAATCGCTCTTTTTCTTTCATATTTGTATAAAAAAGTAAAATTCAATTTTAAATAATTGATAGACATACAAATGTATGTCAAAATTAACTTTGTGTTATAATTACAGCAAAAAACTGTTTTTTCTTCTAAAAAAACCTGCCAAATCATCCGTCCTTATATCTCTTCTCCACCATGCATTTTTAACTATTTTATTGATCTTTACTTGCGTTTCTTCCGAATTAAAGAGTTAAATATGTAAAACCTAAGCGCGTTGTGGTTTCATGGATTGTATACAAAAAATGAAAAAAAAAATGTTTTTTCGATTTTTTGGAAAAGATCATGATATTCTAAAAGCTGGCCCCGGAAATAGGTGGACTATTTATAGAGTGACGACATCCTTCTAGTTAGTTAGCCATACTATCAATATTAAAAGGGGCTGGAAAGCGATTGAGGGTATACAATTTACAGAGTTCTGGATTTGTTTTGATGTATCTTAATCGAATATAAAATTGCCAGGAATTTTGACTGGTGGAAAAGTTGTGTCAGGCGGCATCAAACTTTACCACTTTTTCGCGCATTTTGATGCCACCTGGCACTACTTTTCTACCAGTCAAAATTCCTGGCAATGTTATGATCGATTTAGATAGGTACATGATTGGCTTGCTACCATACCAAATCTAGATCTCTGTAAATTGTGTATCTTCAATCTCTTTTCAGCCCCTTTGTTGCTCAACTACTCCCACCCCCACCACTGAAAATCTGCGAGGTGCCCGGATCTGTTAATAGTGATAGTATGGCTAAATAACTAGAGGGATTTCGTCGTTCTGTAAATTGTCCACTTATTTCCGGAGCTAGCTCTTATTCCATGATTTTTTTTCAAAAAATCTACGATTTTTTCCAACCGTGCCTAAGAGTAGTTGTGTTCAGGGCTGGAAAACCTGGTTAAAATTCGCAACCAGGTTTGGCGCAGCTTCATACATTTCGAAAAGAGCGTTTTTTATTTCGATTCTGCTCGTCGAAGTTATTTCTGGTTAAGCTCGTAGACCGTTTTGGTTTTGATTCCGCTCCCAAAACTTGGTTAATACCAAAATGATTTTGTTCGCTCCGCCCACTCGATGCAAAGCAACGAAACTAAAGACGAGACGAGTAAGACGCGTCGCGATCCCGCCCGCAGATAAAAAGAAACAAAATATATCGCTGCACTATCACGCGCGTCGTGGAATTAACCAGGTTTATCCCAGAAGCAATATCGCTCGCGAATCGGTTCCGCTCCGAGTGAACACTTATCACCCGGTCGAGTTAACTCGGGACCTGAAGCGCGATAGACCCCCTCGTTTTCTCTTTTCCTCACGCCACCGTCGTCAATTTTTTGAAAGTTTTCGATAGATAAATTATCGCTAACGAATGTACTTAAGCTATTGGCATGACGACAGTGGCGTGAGGCAAGGAGAAAACGAGAGGGGTCTATCGCGCTTCAGAGGGCCTAGTACGAGTTGTATTTCTCACCTCACTTTGCGAATAGTATCGAGTGAAAGAGAGGAAATCATGCGAGTGAGTGAACGAGTGAAAGAGAGGAAACGATAGTTAACTATTCGAAAAGTGAAGTGAGAGCAAAAAACCAACTCGTACTAGGCCCTCTGGTCCCGAGTTAACTCGACCGGGTTGTACGAAAAAACCTGTTTGAGATCGAAATTAACCTGGTTAATTAGAAACCGGTTTCCAGCCCTGGTTGTGTTGAGGGTATAGTTGAGGGTATATTTTTCCCGCAGGTGGGAGGCGTGCGGCAGCAGCAGTACGTGCTGGCAGCTCCCGGCCAGCCCGCCACGCCCGTCTCGCAGGTAAGGATATCAACTACTTTATAACACACACTAGCGGCCGCCCGCGGCTTCACCCGCGTGGTTCCCGTTCCCGTGGGAATATTGGAATAAAAAGTATTCTATGTTTTAATACAGGCTATCTACTATCTGTGTGCCAAAGGACATCAGGCAGAGCCCCATAGAAAAAAACCAAAGAATGTATAACATTTCTGTATTTTCCAAAATGTAGGCATGTAATTAGTAGATAATTCATAGAAAATATTCAGATTTTTACGAAGATTTATGTTTTAAGAGTTATTTATGTTTGAAAGTATTTTTTTTGGTAACCCCGACACTAAATAGCAATCACCACCACGACAACACGTTTCGTTAGCTGCGTTATGCTAGGGCCACACTACCGTAATATGCCAACAATTATGAACCTTATGCGTATAGGAATAAGGAAATATGGCCATAATTATTGCCATATCACGGTAGTGTGCACATAACATTAGTGATACAGATTAGCACTGAATCACAATGTACGAGTTCTGTGCATATGTTGCACCAAGAAGCTTATATCCACAATGGAGGTTGCAACCTCCATAACCGCCTAGTAAGTAAGTGACGATTGAAAAAAACTCTTTAGTGACGTTACAGCTTATTGCTATCTCTTTCTTTTCGTTTCACAATACGTTTTCGTTTCTCACGAACAAACGAACGACGAACAACGAACACGTATTGTAACACTAAAGAAAGAGGTTGCAATAAGCCGTAAGGACCTTTTTTCAATCTTCACTATGACATATGGCCGTGCAATCTCCATTGGAGGGAGGTATAAGCTTTTTGTGTTGCACGTACTTTTGACAGTTGACTGACAGCCGGCAGACATTCTTTTTTTTTTAATGCACAATCACTTGTGCCACAGAACAAATATACTCAGGGGAGACTTGTGAAATCGCTGACAAAGATGTCCGTTTCATTGATATGCTTTTGTTTTTTCAATAATTAATTAAAGCTAAATGAAGGATTTAAAAAATAATGTTGCTGCTGTTTTATGATTCTATTAACATAAAGTGTTTATAGATAACAGAATTATGTTTATACACTTTTGGGTCTCATGTGCCTGATGTCCTTTCAACCAAATCCGTTCAGCAGTTTTTGCGTGATTGAGGAACAAACATCCAAACCCACAAACTTTCACATTTATAATATTGGTAGGATTTTAAACTAATTTATTTTTTGGTAGACATTTCACATGTTTCGTATTTGCACATTTCGTTCGTTTGTAAATTATTCTTATGTAATTACATTTATTGATTAAATAATGAGCGGTTTTCAAAAGGCAGTTTAGGAAAAAAGTACCTAGTACATAAAAAGAAGTTAGATGTCGTTGAACAACTAAGTAGGTTTTTAAGAAAAGCAAAGGACGAAATGTAATTACTTTTTTAACGTACGTTTATTGCGTTGGTTGTCCGTTCGTTGGCGTGTTTCGAAGAACTTTTCTCTGACCCTTAGTGGGAAAAATAGTACGTTTTCCTCATGTTTTTAAACGGGTAGTATTTAATCTGGTACAATAAATTCCTATTTTGGGTATCAAAAATACTGAATATAGCGTACAAAAAGCGTAAAAAAAAACTACCTTATTGAATAGCGCCATCTATCGACATAAAATTATAATAAAATTTTCAGTTGTCAGAAAATCACTCAATATTGAATTAAATATTGATTTAATTAATTTGAAATCATAAAAAATAAAAACAACATCAATCGTAATAAAATTATCAAAGCCCCACAATAGATTTGGATGAAATTAGGCACACAGTATGGTGCAATTAGCCCGAAAAACGGCTTAACCACGACATCCAAAGTTTTTACTTCGATAATTCTAGCTCCAAATTGTTCGACGTATTTTTTATACAGTCCACATATTTATTTCACTTACACCTTCCATAACTCTAAACCGTTTACTTTAGCAAGATTATGCCACACCATTTTTGTTGGCGCTAAACCATATTTAAGAAAAACTGATAAAAC
Organism: Agriphila tristella; assembly: GCA_928269145.1. Lineage (NCBI taxonomy): Eukaryota > Metazoa > Arthropoda > Insecta > Lepidoptera > Crambidae > Agriphila > Agriphila tristella. Next base: position 5,077,968 of record OV743448.1, on the reverse strand, counting down.
TCAATTTCTCCCCCCTCTCCCCCATAAACCCGACACAGAAAATAGTGTATTTTTTTACCAGATAATATGCGGACTGTACTATCCCCGTCAATTGGTAATGCGCTGGAACCTTATCAAATTAACATACACGTCAACGTGAATGACGTTGCAACTAAAAATAACAAAACACTAGGGATGGGCCGAAGTTCGGTTTACATTCGGTTTAACCGAAATTCGGCGGTCTAAACCGAACTTCGGCATTCGGCCGAATTTCGGTTCATCAAGCCGAAATTCGGAAATATATTGATGAAGTAACATTATAGAGTAATCTTCCTGTCTTCTAGTTAAAGGAGAGCTAGTATTACAATTCAAATTCTACGCACATAGTAAATTGCTTATTAAACATTTTCCAGTATTTCCGAAACGAAAATCATATCTCTTTGTGCCTGTGCCAATTAGTATTGATTTACTGTCTTAGGGTAACTGGGAAAATTAAGAAAAAATCTCAAATCCATTAAATAATTATTTTTATGAATTTCTTAAGACTTCAACAGAAATTATTAATTATATTTTGACACTATAAAGAATCAACACATATTATGAATTATCTTTGACGATTTAATATCATATACCCTATCATATACATTTTTTTTATAACCTTTACTATAAATCAGATAAAATTATTAATGAATGAAAAACACCGCACAGTGTACTCCGCGACCTTGGGATCAGACATTTTTTACTGACCCCGCAGATTGACGTAGATAGTTATGCTGATCAATTGACTAGAAGTAAGTAACCCCAGATAAAATATGGACAGTTGTCGAGAAAAAAAATCTTAAAGATGGCTGTTTGGAAAGGGTAAAAAAACAGAAAAACTGAAATATATCTTTTGTCATTGGTTCTTTTAGAATTATTTATTTATTGTATTTTGTACTACTAAATTATGTATTTTTTTGACTTTTTATAAAACGGGATATTTATTTTAAAAAAAGTGCTCAGTTTGCACACAAAATTTTTGTTGCAAGTAATACTTAAGCTTTATATCTATCTACTAAAAAAAATTGGGATTGTACGTCTAATTTGAGATATTCGCGATTTTAATTGTGTGTGTGCTTGCATCATTTTTCATGGCAAATGTTGCATGGAAGTTATTGCTTTGCACAAAGTGAAATTAATTTACTTAATAATAGGTTTATTTTTCTTACGGAACTGCCGTAATCTGTGAAAATATTCTCAATTTTGTGAAAGAGGATGGATAAAAATGATTTTAAACTAATAATTTGGCATATCAAAAAATTTCCTGCGCAAACAGCACTTTTTTAAAAATAAATATAATTCAAAAACATCTTTTTCCAAAAATCTTCAAAGTTATTAATGATTTCCATTTTATAAATAGTCAAAAAAATACATAATTTAGTAGCACAAAATACAATAAATAAATAATTCTGATATAGACTTATTATATTACTAGCTTGAAACTATTTTGAAATCATTGAATTCTGAAAGAATAAATGACAAAATACATATTTCAGTTTTTCTGTTATTTGACCCTTTCCAAACAGCCATCTTTAAGATTTTTTTTTCGACAACTGTCCATATTTGATCTGAAGTTACTTATAGTCAATTGATCAGCATAACTAACTACGTCGCGGGGAACACTGTGGGCCGGCGGGCTGCGCGGCATGGCGGTGGAGGAAAGCGTGTGTAAACAAGTCTCGATATGTCGCCCTGACAAAATCGCGGTCAAAATTACCGAAATTCGGCCGAACTTCGGCCGAAGTTCGTATTCGGCACGTTTGTGAACTGAATATTCGGCCGAAGTTCGTATTCGGTTAAATCCACATTCGGCCCATCTCTACAAAACACAGTAAAATTCTAATAGGTAATATAATATATTAATTATTGAATTCTTATTTTCAATAACAAAGGGTCTAGGTATATGAAAAAATTACAATAGGGAATATGCATCAAATTTTTTTTTATCAAAATCAATAGTATAATGCGTGTGAAAATCAACTGTAATATTGAAACTTGTCTCTTGCGTTTTTTTCTCGTAATATAGTTACTTGAAGTTAGCACGCAGCAGCTCCCGCCGAAAACGCTCTATACAAAACGGTGACGTCACACATTACGTTTCGGTGTGTTTCGGGCGCGTTTAATATGGAGTTAGCCAATAATCTTCAATTATCTCCCTAAATTTTGCGTTTAAGTAGATATGTGTCATACAAATGATTATTTCTTTTTCGATATTCTATCTGACTGTAAAGTGCATTATATCCGAAAACGAAAAAAAAAATCGTTATTTTCCCCTGATTTCATCGTGTGATAAAACGAAAAAATCATTTTTATTTTTCTTTCTGTTCCATCATGTTTGTGTCCGCAGCGATCAAACTCAATTTTAGGAAAATCGGTGACTTATGCATATTCCCTATTGTTTTTCGTTTTTGAGGTTAAAATCATTGCCGCCAGGCGCATTACCAATTGACGCGGATAGTATAAGTAGAACAATTTGGAGCTTTTACTTTGGATGTCTGGATCTGGTTTAGATCTAATTGCATCATATTGATGTGCCTCCGGAAAACATACAGCATTGTTTATGAAGAAGCAGTGTGTACTTAGCTTTATGTTGATAGTCTGTGGCGCAAACCATAGACAGACTCGTACTTCCGGCTGCTGTCCGCTAGGTGTCGCCACTGTCACCGGCAAGGGCGGGGAGGTGCTCGCCGCCATGTTTATAGCTCATAGCGTTGTGTACTTTTGCCGCGAGCGGACGTAAATCCGTTGGTATCTACTCAATCTTATAAAACGAACGCGTTTTGAGCTCGGTTAATCGTATAAACGATTGTTCAAAATTTAAAAATAAGTTTATCTTTAACTTACACCTTTTTTATACGATTTTTGTGAAAAATATGGCGTCATCGGCACATGACTGACGCACATGAAAGCCAGAGAAGGATACAGCGTACGAGATTGTAGCAGCAGCAACAGCGAGCAGCAGCAGCTAATCCACAGGTAACGGTCGATCCTCGGATCGACGCGTTAGTAATCAGGTCAGTCTACCCACAAACATTATTATTTTATTTTCGTGCAACGAATACTTATGGAGTTTTCCTAGCAAATCAATAATGCGAATACTGAGTTTCAATCTTTGTTTGCTTAAAACAAATGGTGTTTGTTGTTTAATAAGCGTTTAACGCTGTTCAATCAGCAAGAGACCGTCGACGGTCGCACCACTTTGCTTACAAATTCTTTAAATTCTCTAGATCTGCTGACGTAAAAAGATAAGAGCTTTTAACTCGCCTACAATACAAGGAAAAATTGTTTGATTTGCGTGATACGATAGCCCGGTCGGGTTCTGCAATCTAAAATTGAACGATCCGTTATGTCGGCTCAATAAAAGTACGGCATTTTAGTATCCACAGAACAAATCATAGCTGCTCTTATGAATGCTTTTCCTGTTTAGAGAATTATTATAATCAGACTCACAATGCATTATTGATTTGGCTCACAAAACTTGATGGTACTAACAAAAATCTTGAAATTGATTTGCTCCGTTTTTAATTGGGATGATTTGTCTCGTGAAAATTTCTTTGCTCCTTATTTTTGTTTTGGAGATAAGGATTGTTTTCTGTAATTATCGTCGCTAAGATGCTTTGTGGTCAGTACGATAGTTTAGATTTTTCGAAAAGAAATTATCGAAAGTTACCTACTATTTTCAAAGTCATAAAACAATGACTAATAATATTGGAAATTATTGAGAATGATAAGGAACTAATAACGTTAAGACCTTTAACAGGCGCGGCGTTACAGACGTCCTTACGCCCGTTCTTCTTGTCAGTTAAAAAGGCTGGAACGGGTGGTAGGAAAATATGGTCGATTCGAAAGTGCTTAATTGTAAAGTTTATTTGAATAAAGCCATTTTAACTTTGACTTGATTTATTCGCAAGCTTTTTCTGCGGAAGAAAAGCGTAAGCGATCAACTTTTGACTTCCGAATCTGAACGAATTCATTAAAACCGAGTCGTTTTGAACAATTTCACATTCAGTTAAATTCCTCCAATCTTAGTATTGAATTGAATGACAAAGTTGGACACTTCTCAGTTATATTTTATAAAGTCAATTATAATGGTCAATGATCAGGGTCAATTATCAAGGTCCATTATCAAGGTCAATTGTCAAGGTCAGTTATCAAGGCCAATTGTCGAGATCAGTTAACAAGGACAATATAGTCAAGGTCTGTTGTCAAGTTCAGTAGTCGAGGTCAGTTACTCTAAATGACATGCATCCCTTGGGTCATCAAAATTTCGCTTCTTTCCATCAGGAACATGCTAGGTCGCGGAGACCTTGCGTGCAAAAGGTTGTCGAGTGCTAGTCTGCCTAGACGACTTCCTTTTTGGTCATTCAGGACCTAACCAAGTCATGTCTCAGGCTGCGGAAGCCGTGAGGCACTTGGTCCAATATAATCTATGTCTTGAGGCTGCGGAAGCCGTGAGACATGCTGTCTTGAGACTGCGGAAGCTGTGAGACACTTTATTTACTGATTTATGCACCAAGTGAGATTCTTGAACCAAACATAGCTTGCCTGAAGTCATAAACTTCAGGCTGCGGAAGCCGGGAGACACCTAGATCAGTACAAGTAATTCGTTAAGGCTGCGGACATGTGTGATAAATATCTAAGTACCGATCTTAGAAGACTTAGAAAATACTATACACGTATTTACGATAGGAAAAACAATGACCTTGCTAAGTCACACACAAACAAGTTAACCTAACAAGTTATAAGACCTCGACCTTGCAACAAAGATGTATCAAACCCTTTTACAGCTCCTAAATTGCTTGGGTAAACTGAACTTTTCCAACTTTGAGTTCGCCAACGCAGACCTGACTGCCGCTACTCGCATTACTACGCACTTAAGGTGGCTCGACATACAACGACCACGACATACACATCTATCGGTTGTCGTTGGTACTAAGTACCTACATCACGACATGGTATGAAAGTGAAAGTGAAAGTGAAATATATTTTATTTAAATAAGCTCACATAATAAGCATTTTTAAATCGTCAATTCTTTTACCCTGCCACCCATTATGACGTCTTTTAACTGACAAGAAAAATGGGCGCAAAAAACTTGTCAGCTTTATCAATCAGATGGAACGATATTTACAAATATGTATATCGTTTCCAGACTTGATATTAACAAAGATTAACAAATAAATAACATTATTGAATTAGCTCATTTCTTAATGAGTTTCAAATTTCTTAATCAATTTACAGATTTTAAGCTAAATTCAAAGTTTGAACTTGTTATTCAGTCTAGGCTGTTACAATAAATAAAAATAAAAGAAAAACATACAATTCAATATGCATTAAGATAGGTAGTCAGAAGCAGACCCATTCCCACTGGCAGCACCAGTTCCCGAACATGACGCATGAACCAGCCATCTCTTCGCTCAACCATATTTGATTTATGGTGACGTGGAGCTTCATATCATTCCGTAAATTATACTCTATCTTAACTACAGATTTGGGGAAATGGGTGAAATGGTTCCGACCAGGGTGACTGATCGCCCGTCCGGCTTCGCTGGCGTCCCCCCTTATAAATAATAATTATAACTACAGATGTTTTGAATTCAAGATGCTCTTATAGATAGAACGTTTATTCCAGGCATGTGGACAATAAAGAACTATTTTTAGTAAACTGGACTCGTCGAATTCTAGCTTTCTCCGACATGACATGAAGGCTACAGATACGAAAATAACATACCGCCTAGCACTTGTCAGCAGGACAAGTACCAGCGAAAAGGCATCTCTAGCTCGGAGCAACTACATAAGTCTTCGGAAGACTTGTTTGCATAACGAGAGATTGCACAACCAAGGCAATTTTATTCAGAACCGTTTTCATAAATTGCAAAAAGCTATCAGCAAACTATATTCTCATACAATTTTATTATAACTATAAGCCTTCAGCTTCTAGGCAGATCTTGGAGATACCACTTGGCCTAAGTAGCTCCACCAACCAACATCTTTCTCATGATATTTTTAATGTTTAAATTTTGATCTAACTATACCGGGTACGTACCCGTTAGTCGCACCAGATTATCCTGAATCACCTCGGGCCGTTTGGATTCAGGGGACCTAGTATCTGCATCGTTGGATGACCCCCACGACATATGTACAGGTGAAAGCATTCATCGTGTAAGTCTTGAAAATTGGGGGAGGGGGTAGTAAAATAAAATAAAGCTCAGAAGTCTCCTTCTTCTCTTGAAGGTGTCCGGTGAGTAAAAGTACGAGGAATTCGGCACAAATACTCCCTAATAAATCACTTACCAGCGATCAGAAGACAACTTTGGTCGTACCCCCTGATTGACCACTTTTGCTACATTTGCCTTGAAACACCTCAACTTGACAATTTCGTAAACGTTTCTATTCTAATCTTTTTAGGAACAGTGTTTGAAAGGTGAACTAGCTTATAGTAGTAGTATAGAACTATTGTAGTACTTACAAAAAACAATCACAAGTTTTTTGTGAGCCTTGTTTATATTAAAACAATAATGATTTTAATTATTTTTTAATTAGTCACAATACAATATGTTCCTAGTATGGCTATTGGCCAATTTAGTCTAATTTAGTCAAAGAAACACTTTTAAACCTCGCTTGTAGAACAACAACAAAATTTACTGCTAGCGTCTGGGTGAAAAGTCCACAAGTCACTCTATTAAAGTTTCTAATAACGGTATTTATTGTGACCAAATATTCATTTTATATTTAGCTTTCAGTTTGAAAACTGACTCATTCCCAGATTCCCACAGACAGTCAACTTAGATGCTGTCGTCCAATATATAGGTAAATATTTCCTGGTAATTAATACTGCTTAAAAGGAACTTAATCATTTTGTTTTCTCTAGGAGACCTGCATTATTTTGATGTACGCGTGAAGATGTAAATTAATCAGGTTACTTAATAAATAATTGTATCACTGTATGTGAAGCCATAAAAGCTGCATCACCTGTCCTATCCTAATAGAGAATTAGGTATGTATCACCTATATAGATAGCAGAGTCAGAGCAACCCCGAAAATGCGGATGTGCTGTGGCTGTTTTTAGGCTGGAGGACCAAGCTGTTGAAAAACATTATATATTTGTTTTCTTAGCAAACCAACAGCGTTTTTTCTATCATTACATACCTTGAAATACATTAAAGCAAAGTATTATAAAAAAAAACTAATTCATTACAGTATAAGCAGTAAGTATAATGATTGGTCTCATGTTAAGACTTTTGCATATTTTTTTTTTCAATGCTACATTTTACACTAGAGAAGAACATTCTTCTTCTACCTATGTACTCGGGTGGTAATTGATCAATCTACTTAGTGATAAGTGGAACTTATTCTTTAATTATATTAATCGAATTTTGCGTTTTTGTTACTTCATAATTAGATAGTACTAATCAGTACTATATTATGATAGATTTTTATAGAAAATACTATAAACAAAGTAATATCAATACCCATTAAGTTATATTTTACATTATCAAAGTAATATATACAAATAATCATCATAGCGTTGTGTTAATCATTCTCACCAGCAGATAACAAACACGTCTTCATAAACAATGCTGTATGTTTTCCGGAGGCACATCAATATAACGGTTTTACATAACAATAAAACCGATATTATGTGCCGAGAAGGAAAACATACAGCATTGCAGGAAGTTCTTCCTGGTGAAGACTATGAGCTATAAACATGGCGGCGAGCACCTCCCCGCCCTTGCCGGTGACAGTGGCGACACCTAGCGGACAGCAGCCGGAAGTACGAGTCTGTCTATGGTTTGCGCCACAGACTATCAACATAAAGCTAAGTACACACTGCTTCTTCATAAACAATGCTGTATGTTTTCCTTCTCGGCACATAATATCGGTTTTATTGTTATGTAAAACCGTTATACTAATAGTTTATAGCCTGGATTAAAACATATGATACTTTTTATCCCGGTTAAAGCTTCTCTTAGAAGAAGTTATCTGTCAATAATAATAATAAAATACCTACCTGAAAAGGTAACAAACACCCACTAAAGTCGTCGTAATCTAATAGGTCCATTTTGACAGCATATAAACGCAAAGTCAAATGTTACTTATGCTAAAGGAATAAAGCTCAAGAAAAATACCGTTCCGCCATTTTAGGGAAAAATTATGTTCGAAAATTATACTGTATTTCTTTGGGGTAGACAATATTTTTCTTTGAACACGTTAACTGTCAAAACGGGCTTCTTATTTTGTGTTGACTTTAACTGTCGTATTTATAATATTAGCAGTTTTATAAATGTATGTGTGTCTGGCAGGTGATATTCTGCGGCGGGGGAGTGGGGTCGGTGGGGTCAGTCGGTGGTGCGGCGCCCGTCATCACGTCCGTCCTGCCGGCCGGCGGCGCAGTGCTCACACCACACCACGCGTTACACCACTAGACATTCACCCCACCGCAATGCGATCATGAATATACAGATGAAGCCATGTTGACATGATCAAAGTCTGCTTGGACAAAGTAACTTTGATCAAAGTCAAAATCGTGTTTCAATAGTGATTGAATGGTATTGCTTTTTGACACAGTTCTTGTTTCTTAAACCTAAAATCGAAACACATTCCGTGTTATTTATTACAAAAGATTTTTAAAAACTGTTTAACTAAACACCTGTTTAAATGTGATACTGTCACTTTTTTGACAATATTGTTTGACAGAGACAGCATCACATTTAAACAAGTGTTTAGTTAAACAATGTTTAAAAATCTTTTGTTATAACACGAATTGTATAATTGTATTTTTTTTAGGGTTCCGTACCCAAAGGGTAAAAACAGGACCCTATTACTAAGACTCCGCTGTCCGTCTGTCTGTCTGTCACCAGGCTGTATCTCATGAACCGTGATAGCTAGACAGTTGAAATTTTCACAGATGATGTATTTTTGTTGCCGCTATAACAACAAATACTAAAAACAGAATAAAATAAATATTTAAGGGGAGCTCCCATACAACAAACGTGATTTTTTTTGTCGTTTTTTGGTACGGAACCCTTCGTGCGCGAGTCCGACTCGCACTTGGCCGGTTTTTTGTAATTGTATTGTACCGCTGTTTGTTGACCTGAATAAAATAAAATAAAAAATAAAATAGAATTGAGTCTCGATTTTGGGTTGAGGAACAAGAACTGTGTCAAAAAGCAATACCATTCAAACACGATTTGGCGATAACATTAGCAGACTTAACAAAGTTATTAATACTTGTTTCCCAGCAACAATTTTGAAGAGAAATGGTTCTGATGATGAGCAGAATACGTAGACCTCGGCTTCGTTGAGGGCATTGTTACACCCGGTATGTCCAACGCTGTGAATACGTCTCCAAATTGAACGCTGATGTCAAAGTGCGCTTTGATTGCTCGTTCACACTATCAAAGTAGCCATCAAAACTACTTGGTCAAAGCGGGCTTTGATGAAAGTAGAACATGGTCCAAGTTTTTCCATAGATGTGCGTGCAAAGGGTACAGATAAATTGATGCATAATACAAACCCTAGATAACGTCACGTTTGCAAAAACTTCTCTCTTCATTGACATAATTTTTCGTTCACAATCTGTTTTCAAAACGTCCTATTCATACATTTTTAGAAAGTGAATTTCACTATCTTTATCATACTGTAAAGTTTCGTCTACTGAGGACTTACTGTGGGGGTCCACTACCTTCCTTTCCTACACTATTTCGGTATTTCCCAGTCTCCTAAAAAAATTGTTATTAGAATTTCTTTTACTCATCGTATTTGACTCTTACGACCGAATACTTAAAGGCTTCTTAGCTAAAGTCTTAGTTAAGATCTCCTTAACTTCAAGGAAGCTGTCAGTTTCATAGTTTCTATTGAATCTAACAACTCTTTTGAATTTAAGGTGGCCTTAACTTTAAGATTCGTTTGAGTATTTGGCCTTTAGGCTATTAGTGTAAGTTGTAAATATATAGCAATAAACAAATATTAGCAAAAATAAGCGTTTTTTATATTAAATAAAACGGATATAAGGTTTTGACGCAGATCGTCACTTTCGCAAATGGTCATCGCGAAAAATTTGGTTAATTTCGTAAATGGTCACTTTCGCAAATGGTCACTTTCCAAATGGTCACTTTCGCAGAACGTCATTATTTTTTTCTTTTTTCTCAAAATTGTGAATGACATTCTGCGAAAGTGACGTTTTGCGAAAGTGACCATTTGCGAAAGTGAAAGTGACTCTGCGTCAAAACCGGAAGAGGCACTAATAAAATATATCTGGGGAGTTTATTTTGTTTGTATATTTACGTAGGTATTTGAATTAGTCTAATTTTATTATTTATGACTGGTAACACCTTTTGAGTTTCCAGGAAGTCTTAAGTTGACTGGCTGATGTACCTACTTTCTTTATACCAATGACAAATAAAAAAAATCGGTTTAAAAAAACTACAATTTTATAAATATTGTTAATCTGGCAATTATAAGTTATTCCGGTGTTATATTTTTTTTCATCTTGCTATCAAAGAGTGGTTTTGTAATGTTTTTCCTATAATGTATGTAATATACATTTACTGGATTTGAATTGTTGAGAAATAAAACTGTATTAAATATGATTAACCTGGCAATTTTGAGCTAAGCCTCTGTTCTATATTTTCTTTTTTTCATCTTGTTATCAAAGAGTGGTTCTATAATGTTTTTCCAATAATGATACTTATACATTTATTTTTTACTGGCATCTTATGGCTTCGATTGAAAATATTTCATAAACTTAATCGTGAAAATAATTCTTCAACTTATTTTTGTTATAATGTGGAATTGGTTCAAATTCGGCTTGGCATCAAGGCACATATCTGGGTTTTTAATATTATCATAATATTATTTTTAAAGTCTGTTTTATTAATCAATTTGGAAAGAATCATAGTCTCTATGTTGATAACAATAAAGCTTATTTTCAAATGACAAAGTCGAAATTATACCTAAAGTACAATTCCACGAAACGCGCTTCCTAAGAAAATCAGTCCGTGTGAGCTCATTGGTTAATGCGCGTAACCTCCAATAACCTTTTTTTTTTTTTTTTTTTTTTTTTATGCCGTAGAAAAACGCCTTTACGCGCTTCCCTTCCCGCTGGTGATCGGGAAGGGGGCATGTGGGATTTGCCAGGAGGGGACCGCAACATTAAACGTTGCGGCTGCCTCCACGACTACCTCCCGCAATTCCACCAAGTCAAAGCTCGATGGAATTTCGGGAGGAGGGAATACCCACTAAAAAACTACGGCACTTGCCCACTCACCACCGGTGGGTCATGCGGGGGGCCATGGGTGGTAATCACCCCAATTGACCCGGTCCTAGCCAATAGCCTTGCTCTAGCTGCGCGCATTGACCAATGAGCTGCGAGTATTTTTTAGGAATTAGATTAGTGGAACGGAGTGTACAACGTGTTACAAAAATACCTCTAATACCGAGTATAGTAGATAGGGACCATCAACTCTCTCAATCATCTGAGCAACTTTTACTATTGGACCAACTCGGAAATCGCGAAAAAAATTGTCTGTTTCATATAAAAATTAATAACGAAAATATCAAAATGTAAATCAAAATTATTTTTATTTCGCGATTTCAGAGTTGGTTCCATAGTAAAAGTGTTTCAGTTTATATAGATTTCGCCATTAAAGGTTCTTTTGTAACTGGTTGTATATCTCCTTATTTTTTTCGAAGTATACACAGTTTTTAATTTCTAACTACATATTTCAAAATTGTCGATATTCAATTCTCTGCTGTATTACAGCGCGTTATGGCTTATTTCTGCTTGAAGTCTTGTTTGAAGAAAACTGTTAAACTATTTCTGTTCTTGTATCTCATTTATGTTTATAGAAATGTCTATAGATTAGAAAGAGAGAGAAGATAAGAAAAGATCATTTCATCAAGTCATTGTTGGTTCTTAGCGGAATAATTTTAATGCGATATTTCCTAATTGTGTAACTCCAGTATTTACAATTGCTTTCAGTTTGACATACATTGTGATTGTAACAAAAATATCACATAATTTTTAACAGTTGAACTGTGAAAACAGCTTTTATTACATACGGCATAAAGACGTATTTTGTATATCCATTGTTGCCACAATACAAATAAATTTGATAACCGTCTAACCGTCTTTGGTAACCGTCAATAATGGATGTACAGTCGGACAAAAATATGGTCTACCACCCTTCTTAAAACAACCAAGTATAAGGTTGATTTTCCTTTGCAATAATATTCTCACAGCTACTAATAAAAAATAAATAAATTAAAAAAATATTAAAAACACGACTGCCCTGCCCAAAACGAACAACAAGTGTCATTGCAGTCGGGGGACCTTATAATGGAACAATTTTTGATCAAAGCGGTCCCCCGACTGCAATGACACTTGTTGTTCGTTTTGGGCAGGGCAGTCGTGTTTTTAATATTTTTTTAATTTATTTATTTTTATTTCACACATTTTAGTGACATATTATATAGTTTTGGAATGTGCTTATCAAGGCCTTTCATTTGATGCCCATATTGTAATAATAGTTTTTTTTTTCATTTTTGAAAATGGCGTCGTACAGTCGCCATATTGATTTTTTCTAAAAAAAATATAGCCAGTGCTGTAAGGATTCTAACGATACCCCATTTATCCAAATCAGTTCAGGCATTTATAAGTTATGATGGAATAAAGAAACTCACATACCCACAAACATACATGAACACTGAACACATATATACACTCTCTTTGCTTTGGGCAGTCGTGTAATAAAAATAAAAATCTTTTATTTCAGACCAAAGTTTGTCCATTTTAGTTACTAATGTAATGACAAGGAAATTATAAGTACCTACTTTGTACGAAGTACTTATGATTTCCTTGTGTAATGACAACCTTGCCAATAATTTGGATACACAAGAAGTTTTGTCAAAAAAGCTCTACCATGAGTTGATGCAAACTGTTTTGGCTACAATACTATCGGATATACTGCTCACATTCAATGCGAGTTAAAGAGAAAACGATAGTTTACGTTAGTGAAAACAGCTTGGATTTACTCATGGCAGGGTCACTGGTATATTTCTTGGCTGACTGTACACAGATCGTCTTACTTAAAGCACTGTGATAGCCAGTGAACTAGATTTTAGTTCGCCGGTGATAGCTGGTTGATTTTTACAATTAGGCCCCAGTATGTGTTCAAACATACAACTTTTGTATTTATCAAGTCTCAGCAACCTGTCTGTAAATTTAATACATGTAACTTAATATAACAATACTATGTATATTAAAATAAATGTATTGGAAAGAGGATTTTTCTGTTTTATTTTATCCTGTTAAGCCCGCTACACATTTTGCCGCCGACTGCCGCTCTCTCGCTCGCACATTTTTATATGGGGTCGGTCCTGAACTGTCTAGAACACAATTTGACTACATTTATTTTATTTTATTTTATTTTTATTTTATTTTATTTTATAAAATACATGCAGGCTTACAGACTAAGAAATCCAAAACACCAACAAGTTAGATAACATGACAGTATGTAAAAACATGACAGTACATGACAGCAAGTATAAAATAAACAACATAAGCACAACAAACATTATTGACAAAATAATAACACACACAAGAACAGTATATAAAGTTTTTTTAACATGGTTGGGACTGGGACAAATATGATACAAATTTATTAATGAGACAAGCAAGGCTATCAGTGAATACATCGGCATCTTTAATCTTCTTCAAAAACGAGTTAAGAGGATACCTCGTGGATTTTCATGGTTTTCAATTTAGATTTAGTCCTATTGATCCTACTACTATTGTTCTAATTTTGGAATATGTTAAAATAGACTAATAAATAAATCTTTTGATCAAGCTCAAAACATGAATGGAAACAATTTTCTCGATAGAAAAAAAATCCAAAGTTGATGCCTCTCATATCATTTTTGCAGTACTGTAAGCAAACGGACTCATAGTTTGAACTGAAATTAGGTTTATAAGATAAGTAATAAATAGTTCCAACTTTTGACAAAACCAATTTTTTCAAAAATAATTTAGTTTTTTAATAAATCAACTATTTTCATAATGTCGCTTACGTTATTTTATTTCGGAATGCGTGCGCTATTGTTGTCCCTTTCTTTGCGCTGGGAAGCTATATTACTTTACCTCTTTGCACCGAAATTTCAGACGGCCGCGAGCCTTCCTTGAGGACAGACCTGTGCTTGAGCGCTCCAAAAATTTACCAGCCAAAACACGTAAAATGACAGTATACTGACAATGACAGTTTTAATTTCTCCCACATTTCAAAGACAAAGAGTCTCTAATACTTATCCAACCTATTTTTAGGAGATGAAAATTATCAACAGAACAAAACTTCCAAGAGTCGCCATTGCGTAACAAAACAATAAACTAATAAATATTGTAAAATAAAATTTCTTTCCCGACCCGTGGTACAACTTTTAACTTTTACAAGTTTCGATCGTGAACAAATATTATTATTTTGCAAAATCATTAGTCTCTTTACGCGACAACGGCAAAGCAAAAAGAAGAGCAATAATAATAAATAATCTCAAAACGAATACTTACGTCTCGCATTATTACGTTATTTATTTAGGCATCATGCGCACGCTATAATAAGTAGGTATCTAACAAAGTGACAAGCTGTTTTACAAAAATCGCTAGAGATCTGCGAAATTGTATTATTTTAATGTTGGAGGATGCAAGAACTGGCTGTCGATTACTGGTATATCGAGTCATGCAGCACCGCAGGCCCGTGATCTTGGCTGGGCTGGTTGGGTGAGGAAATGATGGTGTTGCAAATTTTATTAACGCCAAATTCACTTCTAGTACGGCTCATTTCAACCAAACACGGTCCCATCCGGCAGAAAGCATGAAACTTGGCATGCGTGTAGCTTTTACGTATATAATAAAGTATAGAAGTAGCAGCAAGTCGTAAAGTGATTTTTCCCCCCCTGGGCCCCCCAGACAGGCAGCACGGCGCTCACGCTCCGAGAACTATAAGTCCTATCAACATACTTCCAAGAAAATTATTGTAGGAAATTTAATAAAGAATATATTGTTTTTCGCGAGTTTTGCTGTAGCTTTTACCGTTTACGGTAACTTTTTTAAATTAGAATAAGAAATGGGGAGTTTTTGTAGATTTATTTATGCCACTGCCACGCTTTATATAATATTTTTAAGACATTGTTTATGAAATTATTCCAATGAAACATATATTTTTGAAATTTGTATGAATATGGCTTTCTTATCATGTTTTTTTCAAGCCGATATCAGTATTGGTTAGAAATTTATCGTCACTGGAACTTTTTTTTTCTTGTAAAAGTCGTTAACAATTCTTGTTCGTATTGGTACTATAGGCCGACCGGTTAAATGAGTCCTCGCCTGCGGGGCACAGAGGCGCGAGGGGAGACGAGAACGGGGGTCGTGAGAGGTGCGGGCGGCAGGCGTTCGTCGCCCGTCGCCCGCATCGCCCCCGTTCTCGTCTCCCCTCGCGCCCCTGTGCCCCGCAGGCGAGGACTCATTTAACCGGGGGGTGATTTTGTAATTTTGTTGCAATCAACTCTGACAGAAATCGCAGTTACATTGCTGCTTTAGTTAGAACCAATGTGACAACTATCTTAACTAAAGCAGCAATACAACTGCGCTTTCAATCGATTTCAATCGAGAATTGTTAGCAACAGCTTTACGTAATCAAGGTACCTGTCGGGCTATAGCTATCGATTTACATAGGTTTTATGCGAGCCCGCTATTTTGAAAAAAAAAATCAAAATGTCGGAAATTAGGTATGCCACCCTTCATACCAGGATATTCAAACCCTGGACCGTTGCTTTTGATAATGACAAATTTACAGCAGAATTTTTTTATTATAACAAGTCTTCCCAAAGTTTCATCTTGCAGAATCTTGTAGTTTTTGAGAAAAAGAATCTGAAATCCAGTTTTTTTATTTTGTATTGACTAATTGCCTTTTTTAATATAGCTGTCAGTTACGTTTTGTTTCATTGCTATCCCCAGATTAGAAAGGCTGTTGTACACAGTGTTACAGCAGTAAAATTGGAGTTTAAGAAAAAAAAAGATGAAACTAAAAGCAAATTGCAACGCCATTTTGTTTTGACCCCAATTTAGTTAGGAATCAAACCTGCTTTACCCCTGTAGGTCCCGAGTATAGCTTAGAAGTTTAAGGAGAGCGCAAAGGAGGTTATTTTTTTTAACAGACAACAGAAAAAAATTAGACACCATATTTTTTTTAACAGAAAACGTGGTGGATATGGGGCGAGGGCACCTTCTTTACTCTCCTCTTTTTCCCTCGTTCGCCCCCCGTTAAATGACCTAATCTTTTGAAATTATGTAATTTTAGAATACCTAGCCTCAAAATTACATTTTCATTTTTCTCAAAGACCATTAGGCTCCGCAACTCTCCCTTCGAAGGGGGCTTCTCCTCCTCCTCCCCTCCTCCATCCCTAATTAAACGGTCCACAAAGTGGTAGTAGTTGTAGATTTTCAAAAATCAAATCATATTTTCAATACTGTTGCTCGAAAAAGTATGCTTTTGAAGCCAGTACCATAAGTATAAGTTATCTCGCCATCGGAGTTTTCTTAGCGACTTTGCATATATACAACTACCAACCATCAACGGTTGGACCGCGGTCCCCGAGCACAGTCACCTAGCTCGGTGGAAGTACTTCCCTTTTCACTGAATACCTGGCGAAGCGATAATGCATCTACATACAATAATACAACACACGCGCAGAAAAAGAATGGGATTGAAAATGGCGGCTCACCACGCTTACCACAACAAGTGTGAATGAGAGAGCGATAGGTGTGGCGTATAGTGTGCGAGCGGGATGTGTTTATGAACGACGTCAAGTGCGTTGTACAATGTTGTATTTTTCATCCAACTATGTTTGAAACAAAACTCGACAATAATGGATTCTCAAAGGAAATTGCTGGTGGCTAAAACTCGACAATAATGATATCCCATACAACTTTGCTGCGTCACCATCGGAGGAGCACGGCAACCTCGACTTTGTTCAAAGAAGGTTGTCAAAATAATTACCATATTACAAGCTTTTTTGAGTAAATTCAATAATCTTCATTTTAAACACAACATATTGCATAAAATATGCTTAATTAAATTCAGCTCCTACGCGGGGGAGGGGAGGGGGGGAATTATGTGTTTAAACCCAATGGTCGGGCTTAAACGCGTCTTTTGCCCATTTCTCTTTATGTGACATTTTGAATGGCCTATTTCTTTTATGTGGGTAGGCCAGATAAAAAATGTGAGCAAAGGTGTGTGTTTCGCCGTGCCGAGCTGTGACGTCACTAAGGGTTTTTTACATTTCATTTATTTTCTCCATAAATATTGCTTTAAAAATTCTAACTATTTTTCTCGCACTTCTGAAGGGCAAAACTAGAAACGATGACGTCACATATTTTACGATTTATATCTAGTAATAATTATTGCATTGGAACTGACGAATTTATGGATGGCCCCAAATGGACCTCTGTCGCAAAAGTTACAAATCTGTTTTTCGCAAATGTATTGAAAAACGTCGAATGGTACAACTTTATTAATAATAATAGTATTTTTTTACAATTAATAAGCTATTGTTAGGTATTTGTATTAATTTTCATTTTTCATTCAATTTGAAGATACCTAAATTATCAAAGAAAATGTTCTAAATACAATGTATTGCGACTCCGTCGTTTCTCTATTCTTCTTCTTTAAACTTTCGATGAAACCTCACAGGCGTTTGGCGCGAATATCAAACTTTACGATTGAAGGCCGAATGTCAGTGCGGGGTAAGGGGGGTGATAGGGCGGGAACTGTTAAAAAATTTTTTTACGAGGTGTCGTCTTAATCAGACTGATCGCGCGCGCTGTGGGACAGTTATTAGCATAACATGTACGCAGTCTCAGGAAAACGAACAATTGGTGCTGCCGCCGACCTGCACCACGCATGTAGTTTTGTGGAACATAAAACCCCAAACGTTCCAGAGTCACTGGATTGTCAATTTTGTTCCGCAGAAGTAAGCAGTAATGAACAAACAGGTGCAATTTCCTTCTGAGTTGCAGCGTTTCTACACCCACCATCCCAGCCACAAACAATGAGGGGTAAAGAAAGGGGTAGTAACCAAATTTCTTTTTGTACAAGAAGCGAGCAAACTTTTTTTGTAGTTTTTCAACAAGCAGCGAATGTTTGGCTGTAGATGGATCCCAGATTATAGAACCATATTCCAATTTACTGCGTACAAACGCATTATAGAGTAATATTGCAATTTTAGGGTCGTGAAATTGAGAAGCAGTGCGCATAATAAAACCAAGAGTTCTGTTTGCCTGTTTGCAAAGAGTTATTATATGGCTGTTAAAGTTAAGTTCAGCGTCTAGTGTCACCCCTAAGTCACGGATTTCGGAAACTCTTTCAACGGCTACTTGTGATATTTCATATGAGTGATGTATAGCGTCATGTGATCTTGTAAATGTAATAAGTTTACATTTGGAGCAGTTGAAGGACATGTTATTGTCATCCGCCCACTTAACGACAGCATTGATGTCATTTTGTAGCGCTATACAATCGGCTGGACACGTAACGGAAAGTGACAACTTTAAATCATCCGCGAACAATAAACATTTTGCTGATGAAACAACTTTTGGAAGGTCATTAACCATTATCAAGAAAAGGGTAGGCCCTAACGTACTGCCCTGACTTACGCCAGAACGCGTATAGTAGTCAGCAGAGCGAAATCCAAATAAGTCAACGTACTGTTTACGGTCTTTGAGATAGTCAGCAAAAAAGGATAGCAGTTTCGGAGTAAAGCCAATACACGATAATTTACGCAACAATACATCATTATCCACTAAATCAAAAGCCTTTTGAAAGTCGAGATATGCTACGTCTACTTGACGACCATTATCCATTTCTATGGCGATATCATCAACAAAAGCTACCAAATTGGTCGTTGTGGATCTTGCACGTCGATTTGATATATGCCTAGAGCTTAAACTGACTACTATATATCGAGCACGCAAATCTCTCCGAAAACACATTGACTTTATCAAGATTTCTAAGATAAAATGTGCGAGCGAGAGAGCAGCAGTCTGCGGCAAAATGTGCACGGACTCTGAAGGCTGCCTGTCCATTGACGCTGAGCGAAGCGGAGAAACGATTGCGGGCGGAGATTTTTGCTCGTTTCTCCGCTCCGCCGCCTCGCTCCGCGTCAATGGACAGGCAGCATAGGGCTACGTTAACTATAGTTTCCATGGTAGCCTAACAAACATTACTATGAGGTCTCACAGTGGCCGTGTACGCACAGCGTGCCAACTACTATTACACTTATCACGTAAAACAAACGAACCAATTACAGAGCCCTATTTCAATGCAGAGCGCTCTCATAGGCTTGACTTGAGTATTATTCTTGAATACAAAGAAAAATTTAGACTTCGGAATTATTGTACTTACATTTTTGTTTTGTTTTTTTCTCGCTAGGTGCACAGAATAATAAGAAGAGTACAAGTTTAGGGGGTAGATTAAATTGATTCGCTGCAACTTCACTGATAATGTATGGTGTAGAGAACATAAAATAGCGCTCTGAAGTTAGTCAGAGTCACTTCAATGAGGGATTTTCAAAATGACGATAGATGGCGACTGGCGTTGATATGTTTATGATGTCAAAGTCTCTGATAGTCTCTGACATAGCCTTCTATATCTTCCAAGCCCTGAAGTTGAGCAGAACGGCAACATCGCATGTGGTCAAGCACATAGTATAAAATTATTTTAATAATTATTTATTATTTGTTTTTCATATATTATCTATGATTAAACTAGTTGTAAATTGTGATGTAAGATTATTTCAATAAAGTTTTATATTTGTTATTGTTATTTATTTATTAGAACATAAGGTTTGAGTCAAATTATTTGAACTTTTCGGGGGTCCTTTAGTACGATGAGAATTTTGATCTAAGTCTCCTCTAGCAATAAATCTCACATCATTGGAAAGGTATTTAAATTTAAAACACTTTTTTGTATTACTAAAAACGTCAACTATTAGTACTTTGAGAGTTATAACGCTCTGAACTTAACCAATTTTTTTAACATTAATGACCTAAAACTCCGAAAATACTAACAATTAATAGAAAGTATGTTTGCAGCAAATATTTGTCATATAAAAACCTTTCTTATGATATATCATTCATTTCTATAGGTGTGGTAGATCAACTCCCATATACAATAAACCACTTTTATACTTTAATAACCTTTAACTCCAAAAGTATTAACAATTGATATAAAGTATATTAACAGCAAATATTTGTCTTTAAAAGACCTTTCTAATGATATATCATTTATTGCTAGAGGGCGTGTTAATCAACTCCCTGCTGAAGAAAATCAACAAAAAAGATGACATCTTTGACAGCCATTTTTTCCTGGTTAACATTGATATTTTTCTTATTGTTTAAAATACAAAGCATTTCAATAAAAGAACTAAATTATTTTCATATTTTAAACCTCACACGATTACTATGAAAAAAAATATCGACCTCTTAAAATTGAAATATTCCCATACATTTAGTATGGAGACTGGCGGACGACATGACCACGAACTGACAGTAACAGACGTTGCCAAACTTATGTTCACGGCTTGGAAATAAAGAAGGCTATGTCTCTGATCAATGAAAGATGAACCGGAAATGGAGGCGCCACTTTCCCTGTTAAATTAACGTTTAGAGGGTAAGTTATTGGAAACGGAACCTTAAAATAAGGTGCAAAATTAGTTCCATTTCCAACCGATACATCTTTCGTTGATCAAACTCATATGGCCGATTGCACTAAACTTAAGAATCGCCTTAGTCTTTTCCTAACTACAAGATGACCAAATTAAAACGGTGTCATAAACTTAGCCGTCGTCATGTAGCTGTCATTCGCTAAGTTAACTCGGTCGAGTTGTAGATAAGAAAAGACTTAGGCGATTCTTAAGTTTAGTGCTTTCACGCGATATGGATCAAACTCTAGTTGATATGTTTATGGCAAGTGTCAACTGTACAAAATGTAGGAAAAAGACAAGAATTTTAATATAATATTCTTGGAAAGAAAACACAATTCACAAACACCGCTAACAACACGGACCCCAATACAAGCCGTTTATTTTCAAAGACAATTTTTTACACTTCACTTGTCCATCAACGCCATCTAGTGAGGGAAATAGTAACTATTTTTTATTTTTAACTGCCACTTGGAAAATCCCTCATTGTACCATTGTTTAAATTAATCGCCTGAGCGAAAGTGGTGCCGCAGTGAAATTTATTGAATATTATAATTCTAAGTCACAATTATTTTAAGTGGAATTTTTAGGGCCCACTGTCTAGTATTTTTAGACGGTACCTATCGTTACATTCCCTCGTAGTCACTGCTAGAAGTAGATAGCAAAACTGCTAAAAGTGACCGTTTTTGACACATTTGCTATCTACTTCTACGAATGACTACGAGGGCATGTAGTGATACCTTCTAAAATACTAGGCCATAGGCCCTAAAAAGTCCACATAAAACATTATTAAAATATTAAAAAAAAACCCTCTGAGGGTGCCACTTTCGGTCATACAACCGCCTTAACAGGTTTTTTTTCATGTTTTCCAATAGCTGATAATTAATTAAACCACATTATATTTAAAAACATTTTTATTTAATTCACAAAAATATAAACTGTACTTATTCCTATCCCCATCTGTACACACATTGTAACACAAAACTGACAAATTTCTATCAATTTTGAGCCTTAAAATGCTGGGAATATTAAATTCAAACTTAATCGAAGAATTATGACATTGATAACCTGGGGCGTATTTCATAAAAAATACAATTTGTAATTTACTACGGTTATGGATACATCGCGGTGTCTGTAAGTAGTTTATTTTCTATTTTCAAATTGACGACGCAATGGACACCCAACGATCGTTCTAATTTAGTACGGTAGTGTTTATGAAAAAGGCCCCTGAAGTGCTTTAATAACATAAATGTAAATGGTTCACTAAAATGGAAAAATATGACATTAATGAATCGCACACAGACTTATAAATTAACATGCATTGTATTGAATGTATTACAAATTAATTACACAACCAAAATAATTATATAAGTATGTTTAAGTTGGCAAATGTATGCTGGTATCTGCTTATTTAAAACTATAGCTCTGTAGCCTTAGCACGAACAGCTATCGAGAAAAATAACGCGCTTAAAATTACTCGATAGAGAATTCTCTATGGAAAATTTAATTTCGCTATTCGGCGATAGATGGCGCTGTACTAATTTTTCATACAAAATTGCACTATCGAGTAATTTTACGTGCGTTATTTTTCTCGATAGCTGTTCGTGCTAAGGGTACAGAGGTGCCCATACGGTCGATCGCCAAGAATAGCTAAAATTATTAGTGATAAATATTGGGGGGGCTAAACGGTGACTTGATAAATTTTGGTGTGTAAACGGTCAACATGTCGATCTCTTAGTCATACATTTTTGCTAGGTCGATCTCCTTAAGAAAAAGTATGGGCACCCCTGCTATAGCTGATAATGCAAATAATGTTAAAACTACCTATAGTAAACTACAATGGATAAATTCATACATCCTTACTAAGTAATTACTTATTTAGATTTAAATTTTATTATTATTAATCCAACAGACTGCACTTTAGACTTACAATATTACAGAAAGAAATAAATACAATCTTAATCATATTACATAAATTGGCAGTTCTAAAATAATTGGTAAAAAAAAATCGAAAGTTTTCTAGCTAAAAAAGTCGTCGAAAATGTCCAAAACGTTCAACTGGTTGAACAATAAGTTGAACACTATTGGAATAGATAATCACTGGAAAAAATGTGTAATATTTATTAGTGACTTAAATTTAATACAAGTAACTCTAGATGTTTAATAACTCTACATTTCTATAGTTCCTTGCTGGTGGGTCTACGGTTTTAGTAGTGGCCTAGGTCTATGGTGGAGTCTTTGAAGAATACAAATTATTGAAATTGGCAGTTGAAAAAGCCGTTTATTTGTGTCAAAACCTCTTGTGTGTGTTACATTTTTGACTTAAATTTAATAACCAACGATATGGGCTATAAAACCCATCACAATTAAAGTGATGAAAGAAGTGATGATTCTCCCAGCACTTCCGGGGGCAGGAGTGGTAGTGCTTGGGGCAGAACTGGTACAAGACTCCAGATGTCTGAACATTTCTATGTAGTTCCTTGCTGTTGGCTCCGCAGTGTTAGAAGCAGAGGCTTCAGTAAGGCCTATGGTGGAGTCTTTGAAGAGGAGGTCGCTGTTGCCTAAGAATGGGGAGTAAATGTGAAGGTTGATCAGCTGTTGGGGCTGAAGTACTGCGTATCCGAAGAACTGGTCGAGAGAAGATAAGAGGCTGTTCACGCTGTTGAAGATCTGGTCGTTTCTGCGGGAGAAATTATTCATTTGAATGTAAATATTTTAGTAGGTAAGTAAGTATACAAAATAGTAGAAGGCCCCATGGCCTTGTAGTATAAGACCCAGGCCTTGTAGTATAAGACCCAGGCCTTGTAGTATAAGACCTAGGCCTTGAAGTATAAACACTAGGTCTTGGAGTATACATTATTCTCGCTCACCTCCTAGTAAGTACTTCAGCGTCAACCACGTGCACTATGAGGCCTTGTAGTATAACACCTAAGCCTTGTAGTATAAGATGTGTATTATAGTATAAGGCAAAGGCATATACCTTGTAGTATAAGGCCTTATAGTCTAAGGCTTACATTACACTATTGCTTACCTCCTAGTAAGTACTTCTGCGTCGACGACATGCGCTATGAGGCAGTCTTCGGGCACGCTGAATCCAGTGTTAACTGACAAAGTGTTGTTCGCACACAGGGCACGGAAGTTGGACCCTTGGATGCCTAGTTGTGTTTCCAATTGCGCTGGAAAAACACATAATGATAATATTATATCCTGCCTTTCTATTGTCTAATTTCAAAATCTATCGCAATCGCTTTCAGGATGTAACACATTGATGCTTGTTTTTGGTACGAATAAAAACTTAGCAAAGAAATGCAGCAATGTGTCACATCGATCTGTCAAATTAAAGCGATTGCGATAGATTTTTATATTAGACAATTAGCCCCCTGCATAATTTTTTAGCTACCTATTTAATTTTGCATAAAACATGGTGATTTGTGTTAAAAAATATGTTTTGCCATAAGGAATTGTATAGAACTTTAATAAGGGCTTTAATTAGTAAAGAAGCAAGTAAATTCAATTTTTAATGTTAATATAATTGATGTCGATTCTTGATCTACGTTTGTGTTGGCTAAATGTTTTCTAAATCTATTCAATCTAAATCTAAATCGTTATAAATAACCTAGATACTTATTACAAAATTTTCCCTATATTCTCATCTCAACGAGTCACAGTCAATCGTGTCACACTGTGACTGGTTGAGAAAAAAAATCGCAACGAGTAACAGGTGTGACTCCATTGTAACCATTTAATAACACGTGTAACTAGATGAGAATAAAGATTGTCATCGAGTCACACTGTTACTCGATGTGATTTTTTTTCCAAACGTGTCACACTAACATGAACCAGTGTTACTAGATGCGAATTAAAATTGTCTTCTCGTAGCAAATGTTTTTCTCAACCAGTCACAGTAGAGCTCGATGGCGCAGTGGTTTAGCGCTTGGCCGGACGATTGCGGAGGTTATGCAACTTTTGCAAGGGTCGGTCATAGGATGGGTGACCAAAAACATATTGTCTTGAGCTCCTCTGTGCTTCGGAAGGCACGTTAAGCCGTTGGTCCCACCTGCATTTGCAGTCGTTAACACCCACCAATCAGCATTGGGCCCGCGTGGTAGGTTATGGCCCATCCTCCTTATCCATCTATAAGGAAGGCCTATATCCCAGCAGTGGGGACATTAAAAATGGTCGATGGACAAGTCTCAAATGGTGTTGGATAAAGTTCCCTATATTTTTGCCCATTGTCATTTGATATTACCTAGGTACCTATTAATAAACTTTCTTAGGCCCGTATTTATAAACCTCTCAATGTTGAGAGCCTTCTTGAGATCATACTTGAGATGCGCTCTTTAGGCTGGCCCCAGTCCTACCGGTTTCATTTCTTTACTTTGCTGTTCTACCTTGCTTTAAAGACCGCCGGCCAACCAGGGTAATTTTCAATCTATCGCATTTTGGGACTAGACCAAATTGGCAAGATAGCCATTAGCTTGGTGTTATCAAATATCATCGCCTGGATTGTAAAGTAGGAAGCTTTTAGGAGATATTCCACCCTGAACATGGACTCCGATCGTTAAAAATAAATCGATCGCTTATTTATACAAGATGTTTGGTAAAGCCTTATAAAGCTGAATATGGTAGAGAGGGACCCTAAAACTAAACAACTTTTACTATGGGACCAAATCTGAAATCGCGAAAAAAAATGAGCTGTTTCATACATTTTGATAATTTTGTTATTAATTTTTGTATGAAACAGCAGTTTTTTTTAACTAAAACTAAAACTTCGCATCGCAACCCAGACGACGATATTTGATAACACCAAACGCAAGATAGCCATTAGTCTATCTTGACAATGTGGTCTGGTCAAAATATGCGATAGATTGAATATGAGCCTCTTGGCCGGCGGTCCACAGTAGAACAGCAAAGCAAAGAAATGAAACCGGTAGCTCTGGGGTCAGCCCTTATATAGTAATAGCTTCTCGGGCTTTGCCTGAGTATGAGTATGACCCTGAGTATGATGTCAAGATTTATAAATACGGGCCTGTATACTTAATGGTCGTACCGTTAATGTTCTGCACTTCGACGAAGGCGACGTGTGTATCTGGGTCGTTGAGGCACAGCAGGGACCCGCTGTTGCCGTAGAACAAGTTGGTTTGATTCCACGCGCACGTAACTGCCGGGTAAAATAAATAGTCATTATGTCAATTACGTCTCACATCAAGAGGGAGCGAGGGCTCGACAAGTGTGTCATAGTGTGACAAGGGTGGGAGGGTCCTAACTTTCGTGACGTCACATTTCAAAATCTATTTTAATCTAAGTTTTAAGTAAAATACGAACTTTGAACTAACTCAAAAACATTTGCAAATATTTATATAAGTTATTGGAAACTTCGCAATATTAGCAGGGCTCCGTCACTCCGCGCGCGACTATGAAGCGCTCGGCGTCCTCTGAGAGGACAAATTTCATACATCAGAAAGGATAAGACCTACGCGATAGAAAGAGAGGCAACTAAGTGAATGTTTTGGAGCGAAAGGAGCGCTGTGCGACCTGAATTGCACTTTATTGTTTCGGTGCTAGAGACGCTATTTATTTAAACGATTCTGCGGAGTGCAAATTCTGTACGCTAGTACTATTATCTATTCTGTGATATTAGTTCCATTTCCAACCGTGACTCATCTTTCGTTGACCAAACTCTAATTTAAGCCGCTACCCGTGCAAAGCCGGGGCGGGGTAGCTAGTTATAAATAAATAATTAATAATAACAGCATATACTCACATGTATTGTTTACCACAAGGTTTCCTTCTGGCCGCGGCCGACAGGCGGTACACAGGTTGGTAGCGTTGAAGCTCTGCCGAACAAAACACATGATTGTTACAATATTATAATGGTATAATGAGGATCAGCGACGATTTTTGTTTAGTGGCTTATCAGAAAGCTTATGCCACCACATGATTAACTGTGAAGAATTTTTCACGATATCTCCTAAACCTCAGAAGTTATACGAGCTAGAACTCTGTTATTTTGGGTGTCCTAATGACGTCATCCGCCACGTACGCGAACCTTACGTCGTACGTGATATAGCACATATTGCATTGAGCTTGGCGTTTCCTTTAAACCCTTATAACTCAACCATTTCTAAACGGATTTCAAAAAATGATTTATTAGGGTTTTCTGAATATGTTTTTATATTACTTATAACAATAAGAGCTGGGGCGACTAGGCATGTGGATGCATGCGTGGTGTGGTGCATATAAAAGAACGCAGTTTGCACATTTTAAAACACTTTTTTCTTTTTTTTAGGCCGCATAGTTTTCGACTTATGAAGAAAAATGTAAAAAAATACCGTTACCCCCCTAATCACCGAAGTTAGCAAAGAGAAAAATTTGAAATAATTCTATGTGACAGTAGTTTATGTAAAGATTGCAGGAAAAATAAAACGATGTCTCAATATAACACACTTTTTTAGAAATTCAAAAACAAACAAAAATTCATTAGATGCACTATCAGTTAACAGATGGCGCCGATCTAAGAAAAATTAAATTAGTGCAGTCATAATTTTATTATTCTACTCTGCTTGTATTTATTATGATGGTATGGAAACGTGTCGGTGCGCGAGTCCTACTGACCGGTTTTGTAATATGAATAGATTGGTCATCCCTTACCTAGAGCTTGTTACTCTTTCCATAAACTAGGTACGAGTTTAAAAGTCACCCAGCGCCTGTTAAAAGTATGAGAGCAAAGTGACGTATGTTGATAATTGCATTTATTTTACAAAAGGTTTTAGAGTCAATTTGTTACGAATGATAGATAGATGAAGCACAAATTATTGCTTTTGATGTGCCACTATTTTTAATTTCTTATTTGAATTTAACATAAAACTTCAAATAGAAAATCCCTCAAGAAATGTTGTTTCTTACAATATTTTTGACTGTCATTTATTCAAAACTTATCCAAAAATAAGTTTGGTGGGCCATCTAGTAATGAGTAGAAATACTAATCAAGATGCATTTAGCACCACCTAGTGAAGGGTTGAAAAACTAATTCAGGTGCATTTAGCGCTATCTAGTAAGCAGTAGATAAACTAAGCAAGATGCATTTAACGCCATCTAGTGAGGAGTAGAAAAATTCATCTAGTTGCATTTAGCGTCATCTAGTTATGGATAGGAAAACTAATCAAGATGCATTTGGCGCCATCTAGTGAGGAGTGGAAAAACTAATTAAGGCGCATTTAGCGCCATGTAGAAATTAATCAAGATGCATTTAACGTCATCATGGGCGCCGGGAGGGGGGTGCGCTTGCACCCCCCTGGCTTTGAAAAATACACAAAAAAAGTTTACATACTCATCATGTCCCTCATTTACAAGCTACCAGACTCTAGAGTAGTTTTACTGCCAGTTTTAATTATTTCAACGTACATTTAGAAAATAGACCCAACAATTTTCAGCCTTTTCCCGACTTTTCTGTTCCTAAAGGTGGCAATCCTGCACCCCCCTGACAGAAATCCTGGCGGTGCCCATGAACGTCATCTAGTGAGGAGTAGATAAATTAATCAAGTTGCCTATGTTATTCCATGCATATTTTGTATTGCTACGGGCTCTCTCATTTTTTATATTTCCTTTGATCGTGTGTTGAAAACAAATGGATCGTCGGGACGCGGGATAATATCAAATCGGGACTGTCCCGGCAGAATCGGGACGGGTAGTAACCCTGAAACTAACTGTAACATTTTTTTTTACTTGAAATAACACCATACTGACGCTTTTGCTTGGTGTACATCTTGTAAGTATAGTTTGACTTTAAAAGAAGGACTTTTAAGATATAAAATATTTTCTTTAAATTTCGCGGAACCCCCGAGAGCCTCTCACGGAACCCCAGGGTTCCGCGGAACCCCATTCGGGAACCGCTACTACTACTAAACTAATCACATGATGCGTTTGATTTGTATAGAAAATATTTTTTTTACATATTTCACCTTGACCCTATGTTTCT
Organism: Agriphila tristella; assembly: GCA_928269145.1. NCBI lineage: Eukaryota > Metazoa > Arthropoda > Insecta > Lepidoptera > Crambidae > Agriphila > Agriphila tristella. Next base: position 5,049,226 of record OV743448.1, on the reverse strand, counting down.
TAAGAGAAAGTTGTTCTGTTCATGGACTAAAAACATCCTTAAAATTTGGAGAGTGAATAAAAACACCCTGTATACTTACTGAGCCTTCATTGATGGAATGAGACGCGTCTAGAGCCCCAGGGGCGCAGGAACTATTGAACAGTTCTCCGACAGCGCGCGCGTAGTCGCACTCAGTGGCGCTAATAACGCCGCGTTCTTGGGCGATGCGAACGAACGCCACGTATGCTGGAAATTAATACATAAGTAATTAATATAATTCATGTTAGAAAAAATACTAGAAAAAATCGACTCACCCGCAGCACTTCAGACGGGACAAGGGTTACCAGATCTAATAATGAGAATTCCTGACTTTTTCCCTAGCTTTTCAGTAAATTTCCTGACATTTTGTCACCTATCATATCTACATTCTTCATTTAGTTGACGTTTGATATATGTATTTTTTTTTCACCAAAATGATTAACAAATCTGACACTTTTTGGGTTAACGAAAATTCCTGACAACTACAGTTTTCCTGACAGAAGCCTAAAATTCCTGACATGTCAGAAAAAATCCTGTCATCTGGTAACCCTACGGGACTCGATTTTTTTAAATTTTTGGTATGTAACACCCTGTATACGGAAGTGGTTTCCTCACCAATGCCGCCGTATTCCGGGAAGCAAGCGACCTTGCCCCGCAGGTTCTCGAACCTGGATATCTCGGATGTGGCCGACTCTTTCACTAGCGCCACCACTCGGGAAGTGGCTGTACCCTGGTTTCTTACTAACTTCACGGGAGCCAGGCGGTAGTGTCTGCAAGATTAATGGAGTTGTTAAATTTTAAAGAAAGGGTTAAGTTATAATTAAATTACTACTTAAGTTAAGTTGTGCCCGACAGGGTCCATAGTGATCTAATAATATAATTTAAGAACACTGTAACACTGTGGAATGCAATAAATTATTTGAGTATTTGAGTATTGAGTACTGCCTTCATTACCGGCCTTACCATTCATTACGGCCCTGGGCAAGGGCATCCTCAGGAGGCCCCGAAGTACCGACGATTTCTCTCACATTTATTCTCAAAAAAAATTCTCGGGCGCATACACTGTTTTCACAAAAAAGTTACAGCTCAAAATAAAATATTTGGAATAATTCTTGAGCTGGGGCACAGAATCGATTTATAGGTACCTACTTTCACTATTTTTTTTTCTAAAGGCCCTCAATTCTTGTGTGCTCAAGGGCCCCAGCCCTTAAAAACGGCGTTGATTGCCTTATTATAATCTCTTTTTGATGGTCAAAAAATACCACTCAGTCAGACTCCATGTCTTAAAGGCACCTAAGTCTAAAACTAACCTTCTCGCCAAATATCCGTAGTGTGAGTCCACAGAGAAGAAGTCCGCCTGTCCCTCTCTAATGTCCCGCAAACAGTCGAACACACAAGTCCTCTGCACGCACGTTATAGTCGGTTGGACTCCGAACGAGTACTCAAGAGCTATCGTCAAATAATCTCCCTTAAGATATCGTAAATCTAATACAAACTAACCTTCTAGCCAAATATCCGTAGTGCGAGTCGACAGAGGAGAAGTCCGCCTGTCCCTCTCTAATGCCCCGCAGACAGTCGAACACAGAAGTCCTCTGCACGCACGCTATAGTCGGTTGGACCCCAAGCGAGTACACACAAGCTATCGTCAAATAATCTCCCTTAAAATATCGTAAATCTACTACAAACTAACCCTCTAGCCAAATATCCGTAGTGCGAGTCCACAGATAAGAAGTCCGCCTGTCCCTCTCTAATGTCCCTCAGACAGTGAAACACAGAAGTCCTCGGCACGCACGCTATAGTTGGTTGGACCCCGAGCGAGTAAGCCGCGATCCGAACCCAGTTGCATTTGTCACCTTCTTAGGCTTAAAACTATCTTAAACCTAAGTCTGAGACTAACCTTCCATCCAAATATCCGTAGTGCGAGTCCACAGAGAAGAAGTCCACCTGTCCCTCTCTAATGTCCCTTAGACAGTGAAACACAGAAGTCCTCTGCACGCACGCTATAATCGGCCGAGCGAGTAAGCCGCGATCCGAACCCAGTTGCATTTGTCACCTTATTAGGCTTACAACTATCTTAAACCTAAGTCTAAAACTAACCTTCTAGCCAAATCTCCGTAGTGAGAGTCGACAGAGAAGAAGTCCACCTGTCCCTCTCTAATGCCCCGCAGACAGTCGAACACAGAAGTCCTCTGCACGCACGCTATAGTCGGTTGGACTCCGAGCGAGTACACACAAGCTATCGTCAAATAATCTCCCTTAAAATATCGTAAATTTACTACAAACTAACCTTCTAGCCAAATATCCGTAGTGAGTCGACAGAGAAGAAGTCCACCTGTCCCTCTCTAATGTCCCTCAGACAGTGGATCACAGAAGTCCTCTGCACGCACGCTATAGTCGGTTGGACTCCGAACGAGTACACACAAGCTATCGTCAAATAATCTCCCTTAAAATATCGTAAATCTACTACAAACTAACCTTCTAGCCAAATATCCGTAGTGCGAGTCGACAGAGAAGAAGTCCGCCTGTCCCTCTCTAATGTCCCACAGACAGTCGAACACAGAAGTCCTCTGCACGCACGCTAACGGTTGGACCCCGAGCGAGTAAGCCGCGGTCCGAACCCAGTTGCATTTGTCACCTTTTACCTACGATAAGCTTAAAACTATCTTAAACCTAAGTGTAAACTAACCTTCTAGCCAAATATCCGTAGTGAAGAGTCCACAGAGAAGAAGTCCGCCTGTCCCTCTCTAATGTCCCGCAGACAGTCGAACACAGAAGTCCTCTGCACGCACGCTATAGTCGGTTGGACCCCGAGCGAGTAAGCCGCGGTCCGAACTCAGTTGCACTTGTCACCTTTAAAACTAACCTTCTAGCCAAATATCCGTAGTGAGAGTCAACAGAGAAGAAGTCCGCCTGTCCCTCTCTAATGTCCCGCAGACAGTCGAACACAGAAGTCCTCTGCACGCACGCTATAGTCGGTTGGACCCCGAGCGAGTAAGCCGCAGTCCGAACTCAGTTGCACTTGTCACCTTTAAAACTAACCTTCTAGCCAAATATCCGTAGTGAGAGTCCACAGAGAAGAAGTCCGCCTGTCCCTCTCTAATGTCCCGCAGACAGTCGAACACAGAAGTCCTCTGCACGCACGCTATAGTCGGTTGGACCCCGAGCGAGTAAGCCGCAGTCCGAACTCAGTTGCACTTGTCACCTTTAAAACTAACCTTCTAGCCAAATATCCGTAGTGAGAGTCGACAGAGAAGAAGTCCGCCTGTCCCTCTCTAATGTCCCGCAGACAGTCGAACACAGAAGTCCTCTGCACGCACGCTATAGTCGGTTGGACCCCGAGAGAGTAAGCCGCGGTCCGAACCCAGTTGCATTTGTCTAATTCCGAAGCAGAAGTTGTGCACCAACGACGAGATGGGAGACAGCCCGTGTCGCCTATTGCGGGGATCGGACGGACTGTAAAATAAATATTTTTTTTAGTAAAATATATTTTTTCGTTATGGATAATAACGCTGTTTTATTAAAGGTTATTTTAATTTTATTTTTGCATTTTATAAAAAGAAGAATTCACACAGTGGGCATTCTTACAAGTAGGAATACTCGCTATGAGCATTCTTAAAAGTAGGATTACTCATTATGGGCATTATAACAAGTGGGAATACTCACTATGGATATTCTTACAAGTAGGAATACTCGATCACTATGGGCATTCTTACAAGTATGCATAGGTACTTGCTATGGGCTTTCTTACAAGTAGGAATATTCACTATAAGCATTCTTACAAGTAGGAATACTCACTATGGGCATTTTCACAAGTAGGAATATTCTTAGTGGAAATTCTGGCAGTAGTGAGCCCTGACAGTACTTACTACTAGGCGTGGTGTAAGTGAGGGGTCAACTATCTTCTCTTCAAACACGGCTCTGGCGTTGAACCCGCCGGCGAGCACGGCGTACTAGTTGGACTGCCATGTTTGACTGCCCGGGTCAATGCCCTCGGGCCACCAGGCGCACATGAGCGATAGTTAATAGTACTTACTAGGCGTGGTATAAGTGAGGGGGTCGACTACATTCTCCTCATACACGACTCTGGCGTTGAAACCGCCGGCGAGCACAGCGTACAAATTGGACTGCCATGTTTGACTGCCCGGGTCAATGCCCTCGGGCCACCAGGTGCGCAGCAACGAGGATAGACTGTCGGCTGAAGCGCTGGGAGAAACAAAGTCACATATTAGAATAGAACACAAAAGGTCTTTGAAGAGTCTTCACACAGTCGCTATCCCGTTGCCTTCCATCTGACACATGCCTAGTAAGACACAGTGGTGGCGAAAGATTTCATTCTTGCACAACATTCTAATATAACATGTAGACTTTTTAACTAGAGATAAATGATTCCAGACAACAAATAAAGAATACTTACGTATTAGATACGATAGACCTCAGTGGAGATTCCATTCTTGCACAACATTCTAAATAGTTACTTGTGGACTTATAAACTTAAGATAAGAGTGATTTCAAACTACAAATAAAGAATACTTACGTATTAGATACGATGGACCTGTGGCTGCCTGATGAGGGAGCACGGTGACACAGCATAGAGGCGAGAGGTTCCAGAGACAATGGTACGAGGGTTCCATTCTCGCACAACATTCTAAATAGTTACGTGTGGACTTCTTAACTAAGAAAGCAAAATAATGAAGAATACTTACGTATTAGATACGATGGACCTCAATGGCTGTCTGATGATGGAGCACGGGGACACAGTTGAGCTGAGAGATTCCAGCGACAACGAGTTCCATTCTCGCACAACATTCTAAATAGTTACAAGTAGACTTCTTAACTAGAGATAAGAGTGATTTCAGACTACAAATGAAGAATACTTACGTATTAGATACGATGGACCTCAGTGGCTGTCTGATGATGGAGCGCGGGGACACAGTGGAGGCGAGAGATTCCAGAGACAACGAGTTCCATTCTCGCACAACATTCTTATATAGTTACGTGTAGACTTCTTAACTAGAGATAAGAGTGATTTCAGACTACAAATGAAGAATACTTACGTATTAGATACGATGGACCTCAGTGGCTGTCTGATGATGGAGCGCGGGGACACAGTGGAGGCGAGAGATTCCAGAGACAACGAGTTCCATTCTCGCACAACATTCTAAATAGTTACAAGTAGACTTCTTAACTAGAGATAAGAGTGATTTCAGACTACAAATGAAGAATACTAACGTATTAGATACGATGGACCTCAGTGGCTGTCTGATGATGGAGCACGGTGACACAGTGGAGGCGAGAGATTCCAGCGACAATGGTACGAGGGTGCCATTCTCGCACAAAAGTGAGTAGCTGTTGGTCAACTCTGGTCTGGCGGACTGCAAGTAATAAATTATATATATTTTTTAATATATGTATAACTTTTATTTGAAGAAGTACAAGTACCTACAAACAAGATAGAGTTTTTTATTTTTTAACACGTTTTAATTAGGTTGCTTTCTCGTTTGTGTGTTTGTTTGTTTGTTTGTTTCTCCACAAAGTTTGCGAACGATTTTATATTAGCTTTCCGATGAGCTAGAGACTTGAAACTTTGAACATAGGTCAGAACTAGAAGGCAATTCAATATTATGGTGTCATTGAGCTGATTTGATGATGAAACCGGAAGAAGGCCACAGGAACTCTATGATGAAACCATACAACCCCACCGTGGTTGGACTCATTAGAATCGTCTTGACGAGTACTCTAATGGGAGACGAAGTACAGGGTCTGATGATGAAGCTGGAAGGCCATGCCATAGGAACTCAATATTGGAACCATGCAACTCCATCAAATTTGGGCTCGTTTGAATCGTCTTGACGAGTTCTTTGTTGGGAAATAGTTTCCAGGGTCTGATGATGGAAACGGAAGAAGGACACAGGAACTCTTTAATAAAACTAGGCTTTCCCATCGAGATTGGGCTCGTTTGAATTATCTTGACGAGTACTTTATTAGGAAATAGTTTCCGAGGATCTGATGATGGAGCCGGAGGAAGGCCATAGGAACTCTATAATAAAACCATGCAACTCCATCGAGTTTGGGCTCATTTGAATCATCTTGACGAGTTCTTTGTTGGGAAATAGTTCCCGGGGTCTGATGATGGAGCCGGAAGAAGGACACAGGAACTCTTTAATAAAACCATGTTACCCCATCGAGTTTGGACTCATTTGAATCGTCTTGACGAGTACTTTATTGGGAAATAGTTTCCAGGGTCTGATGATGGAGCCGGAAGAAGGCCACTGGGACTCTGTAATAAAACCATGCAACCCCATCGAGTTTGGGCTCGTTTGAATCGTCTTGACGAGTGCTCCGATAGGAGATGGTATATTTTTGGTCTTAGCTCGTTAACTAAAAAGCAGAAAATAAAAATTTACTGAAAAAAATTTTTTTTAAAAAACACTTTTTTAAAACGGACTTATTACAACAAAAAATCGAAAAAATAAATTCTTCTGTAAATATTTATAACACTATAATATTTATAACTACAGAAAAATTTAACCTAAAAACGTGGGGCGCATGCTAAAGACTACATGGATGATAAATTTTATAAAATGCGCCCCACGTTTTTAGGTTTAAATTTTCTGTAGGTATAAATATTATAGTGTTTTTTTTTTTTTCGCTCTCAGCCTGAGGGGCTCGGAGCAACCTTCCCGGGCACCGAGGGGAAGGGGGCGGGAATCCTTCATTGGATACCACTTAGCCGCCGTGCTAAGCTGGTTATGTCAGACTCGACTGACTAAACCCTCCGCAAGTTGGTTTTGACCCGTAGCTATTGTAAGCCATAAAAACCTTCATCGAAAGCGACCAACCCCCCGAGGGGAGGGCGGCGCGGCGCGTCACTCACCTAGGTGAGCATACGCTTAGAGGACGACCGCCAACCTGAGGGGTCAACGGCCGTTTTGCAATTAAAATAATATATTATTATATTTTAACACGACTGATTACCTGAGGGGCGGTCAGTCGCAGAGACGGGGTGACCTGAGGGGTCGGGTGAGACCAGAGGGGTCAGAAGTGAGGGGGCGGGTACAGCCTTCTGGGCCTCCAATAGGCGGTCCAGATCGGCCGAGAGTTGGTTGGGGGGGTCCGTTAGGACGGATTTGGGCTTCCGGGATAGTTGGTTGGAAGAGGGAGCGGGGGGGTCATACCACGCCGCGCTTCGGATTAAAGGGTTCGAGTGATCCTTTGCTGATTCAAAGAATCGCTCAGAGATCGTAAAGAGGAATTGTTGGAGTGTCTGGAGTTCGAGGTCGCTATGTAAGTCCGCGTTACGGACGTAATATGGGGCGTTAGCCGCTCTGCGGCAGAAAAGATTTTGCACTACTTGCAATTTGTGCATGATTTTGGGTGAGGCGTGAGCGAACGCCGGGGACGCGTACGTCAACACCGGCCGCACGCAAACCTTATAGAGCGTTCGCTTGTTACGAAGGGACATTCTACTGTGTCGCCCCAACATGGCGTTGAGGCGGCTCATGTAAAACCGCGCATTGCGGGTCACCCTTTTGACGTGTGGGTCAAAAGTGAGCCTCTGGTCTAGGGTGACACCGAGGTATTTGGCGGTTCTTTGCCAGGGGATGGATTTTCCTAGCAAAGTGGGGGGACGTTCTTTAGGGGGTAGGGAGTGGCGCTTTGCATCGAAACAGACCGCGGAGGATTTCTCGGGTTTACTTCGATGCGCCATTTGCGGAACCATTCACCTAATACATTGATAGAGGTTTGGAGCCTCGGAAGGATGGTAGTGCCAATCGATGTGCCCTTTAAGTATAGAGCCGTGTCGTCCGCGAATAGGGAAAGTTCCACACCGTTGGTTGGAACTGGGATGTCATTGGTGTACGCTAGGTACAGCAATGGAGCGAGGACTGAGCCTTGAGGCACGCCCGCTGTGATCGATCGGGGGGAGGAAAGCGTACTTTCGTGTTTAAAGCGAAAAGTACGATGATGAAGGAATGATGCTACCAGCCGGACTAATCGAACTGACAGTTCGAGCCTGTACAGTTTGACGATAAGTCCGGTGTGCCAAACTTTATCGAAAGCTTTGGCTACATCGAAAAAGACTGCTACAGTCTTATTTTTACGGGGATAAAAACCGCTCGAGATGTACTCGACTATGCGGTGGACTTGTTGGGGGCATGAGTGTTTGGCAATTATAGTGTTATAAATATTTACAGAAGAATTTATTTTTTACTTTTTAGTCTGTTTTTACTAGACCGTTTTAATTTTTTTAGTCCGATTTTTTGTTGTAATAAGTCCGTTTTAAAAACGTGTTTTTAAAAAAGTTTTTTTTTCAGTAAATTTTTTATTTTAGATTTTTCGGATTCACAAATTAGGTATGCTATTTTATCAGGGCTGATTTTTAATGCCTAATAGATAAAAATTATTTGCTCGTTACCGTATTAAACTGCCATATTGAAAATGTTTGTCATTCGTTTGTCTGTCAAACTTTTTGTATCTCATTTATTTTATTTGGTTAATAATTTAACTGACTGATAATTGCTATTATGAGGATTGAAAAATCAGATCGACAGAAAAAAGTTGTAATATAAATCCTACTAATATTATAAATGTGAAAGTTTTTGGGTTTGGATGTTTGTTCCTCAATCACACAAAAACTACTAGCGGCCGCCGGCGGTTTCGCCCACGTGGTTCCCGTTCCCGTGGGAATATCGGGATAAAAAGTATTCTAAGTTTTAACCTAGGCTATCTACTATCTGTGTGCCAAATTTCAACCAAATCTGTTCAGTAGTTTTTGCGTGATTGAGGAACAAACATCTCCAAACATCCAAACCCACAAACTTTCACATTTATAATATTAGTAGGATAAGTTTTTCACCACCCCACTACCACCGCGTGAATACCACTATTTTCTGGGTGAATTTAAAATATGGAACCGAATTTCCATGAAACCAGGAAGTCGTTTAGATATCACTACTGTACTGCGTTTTTGTTACGAGGCATGCAGTTGTTGTCAAGCGCAGCAGGGCCGCTGTCGCTTGGGCCACAGGTAGGGTTGCCAGATCGGAACTCCAAAATTTCTGGAGAATATTTAAAAATGTCGGGATTTTGCTGTTGTTGTCGGGAGAAAGAAATATTTAAAATTAAAAATGTAACTTAAATGCCTGTATATAATACAAAAACGGCTGCGCAGCGTGATTTTTAGTCAGTTTCATCCACTAATCTTGTAAGTTGTGATCTTGCCTGTCTATTGAAAAAACGGCCGCGCAGCGCGATTTTTAGTCAGTTTCATCCACTTATCTTGTAAGTTGTGATCTTGCCTGTCTATTGAAAAAAAGGCCGCGCAGCTCGATTTTTAGTCAGTTTCATCCACTAATCTTGTAAGTTGTGATCTTGCCTGTCTATTGAAAAAACGGCCGCGCAGCGCGATTTTTAGTCAGTTTCATCCACTAATCTTGTAAGTTGTGATCTTGCCTGTCTATTGAAAAAAAGGCCGCGCAGCTCGATTTTTAGTCAGTTTCATCCACTAATCATGTAAGTTATGATTAGTATTATGTAAGTTATAGTTATGATCTTGCCTGTCTATTGAAAAAAAAACGGCTACGCAGCGCGATTTTTGGTTAGTTTCACCGTTTCATCCACTAATCTTGTACTCTTGCCTGTCTATAGTAAAATAAAACGGCCGCGCATCGCGATTTCTAGTTAGTTTCATCCACTAATATTGTGGTGATCTCTGGTTTCTTACGCGAAAATTATTGTTTTCTAGAGAACTTTCGGAACAGCAGTTTTTCCGGGAGATTTTTAGATTTTTCGGGAGTCGGGAGACCACTTGAAATTGCGGGAGAATCCAGGCGAATCCCGACCATCTGGCAACCCTAGCCACAGGTGTCCGAAACAATAAGCGCGAGCGCGCGGGCTGCTATTTATTATGAGTTTAGAAAACCTGGTGTTTTTTTTTAACTTGATACTTACGGTGAAGAACTGCCTGACGTGCGACCAGGCGACGTAAGTCGCAGTTCCATTGGTGACGAGGCAGTTGAGTGCTTGTATGTGGTTGTCGTTATTGGAGACTCCGGCTACATTCACTTGCATTCCCGAGTCGTATCCCGCGCAGACGCCGGGAGCCGAGCACATGGCGCAGAGGTTCGGGAATCGGCGCTCTGTTGAGGATTATTCATATAAATATATTGGACAATGCGAAAGTCTGTTTGTTTGTTACGCCTTCACGTTTTTAGTAGTTTTAACTACTGAACCGATCATCACGAAATTTTACATTACACGTTGTCAGGGGTACAGAGAAGGACATAGGGTACCTTTCATCCCGAAAAAAGTATAGTTCCCGAGGGATAGCAAAAAAACTTTCAACGCGGACGAAGTATTCCTATAATTCATAAGAATGCTAAAAACCCAGGACGTTCCTTAAAAACTATCCAGTACAACCCAGGACATCCCAAAAAGCAGGACATGTCCTGGGAAAACAGGCTGGTTGGGAACCCTACTATAAAGCATGTTCCAGACGGATGTGGTCACGTCTCCCATCAGAGGTGACCTTGCTTGATGCCATCCATCTAAACGGTAGTTGTAACCCGAATTTCTCCATCCAATCCAAATGACCTACAACGTCCTTGGAGGAAGGGCGCGAGTACTATAAATCCTACTATAAATCTATAATAAGGTCGGTCTATAAAACTTACTAAGGTCAGCGTCGACAGTAGCGTTGGCGCTCCAAGGCCCCGGCCTGCAAGCCTCCGAGAATAAGGTGCTGAGCGCTTCCGCCTCCATCTCCTCAGCGGTCCTGGCGCCGGGGTCGCTCGGGCACCGGGGTACGCTAGTGCTAGCCGCCTGAAGAACAAATAAAAAATTAAAAAACCCGCCTGCATAAAAAGACAAGTCAACTGAAAATATGGAACATAATAACATGCAGTCGGAGGCATGTATAAAGAAAGTGACGTTATGAATGACTAGCTTCCGCCCGCGACTTCGTCCGCGTGGATATTAGAGAAAATCCTTAGGGATAACCTTCAACCAGGATGCGACCAGCCGATTTTACGCGATTAGGCGGGTCCCTACCAAGCAAGCAGCCTCGTGCGAGGCCCGCCACTCGCGGCAAACGTCTTGCCTCGCGAGGCAGCGCGCTTGGTGGGGACTGGGGACCCGCCTTATCGCGTAAAAACCGCTGGTCGGATCCTGGCTGAAGGTTCCCTAAGGATTTTTTCTAATATCCACGCGGATGAAGTCGCGGGCGGAAGCTAGTTGTCCATATTTTCCTACCACCCGTTCCAGACTGTTTTAACTGACAAGAAGAACGGGCGCAAGAAACTTATCAGCTGTAACAGAAATAAGAAGGTTAAATTATATATCGTTACCGTTATGCCAATTTTGGACAATTTATTTTTTTATTTTTTTATTTAACCATTTATTTCAGGCAACTAGGCCCATACAATATATACCTTACAGACTAACATACATAATTATTAAAAATTAATCTATTTGTTTACACGTATAGAGGGCAGCGACGTGTTGCGCAATGCAGTGTCCGGTATCCGACCGCGAAACCGTCGGAACAAGACACCTTTCGGCCAAAAATCTTCTTTCATGAAGGTCGACAGATGTTCGGTCGGCACCCTCACCACGAATGAGTTGAAGTTCACATTGTGGCGGGACTCCAACCGCTCGACCCTCAGACTGAATTTGGTCTTAACTCTGATGTACTCTCCGATGTCATCAGGCTTCGTGCTGTAGTGCAGGCGAGATACATACACGAGCGTTGTCGGGATAGCCGGACGTAGCAGGTGGTTGTGTCCGGTCGGAGCGGTGCCACAAAGGTTACGGCGGGTGGGCTTCCTCTTCCTTTCCACCTTTTTGAAGCCGTCCTCGTCACATTTTTCATCCAGTCTCCGTGGATGCACAGGCTTAGAGACCGGTCGACGTTGTTTGTCTCCCTCATTGGTGCCCCGCTCGAGTTGTTGAACAGCGGGTCGGTTAGCAGCGGTGACTGCAGCATATGCACGTTGAGGGGTCGACGTGCTCACGCGTGACGTCTCCGCCGGGGCGGAGCGGGCGGCGGCGGGGCGCGGCGCATCGCGCGCTGTGTCGGCGGCGGCCGGTGACGCATCCAAGTTCGCCGACTCAAAACTGCCGATGGATGCATTTTGCGCCCCACGACGAGTGTTCACGTAGCAAGTCTCAGGTGACCTACTTACCGCAGCGTTGTTGCTTAACAACAACACTTGGGCTCGCAACTCACTAATGGTGTTATCTGAGGCCACTAGTTTACATTGTACTTCTGCCAGGCACGCTTTCAGGGAGGTGATATCCTTTAGCAGCCTGGTGACGTCGACGTGGTCGAAAGTGACGGGGGGCAGCTTGTGCAGCTCCTTCGCCACGAAAGTTGGCACGTCATCTGGATCGGTCTCCTTTAGACAGGTGATGATGTCCTGGAGACTCTTCTCACCTCCATCCCTTCGTCGAGATGGCATCGCATCGGCTTTCCCGATGCTCCTGAACAGCAGCGCCTTGCCACTGCAAATCTCATCTTCTTTGAAGTTCGACTTGCAGATCTGCACGATGCTGACCTCGTCCATAGTATCGATGGCGTTTTGAATAAAAGCCAAGGCTTCGTTCACTATGAGTTGCTGGGAACCCATAGTGATAACGCGCAGCGGCAAATGCCGCGCGAAACGTGAATTAGAAACAATTCGCACTAATGCAATTTGAGCACGTCCGTTTCCGACCGCGCTCCGCACTGCACTGCGGTATATGAAAATTCTAAAACTGAACCTAAGATTGTTAGGTAAATAAAACCCCGTCCCCGTCCCCGTCCCCCCCCCCGACTGCATGTTATTATGTTGCCTTTAATATTTAGGCAATCTTGTTTCCATCTTTTCAGTTGACTTGTCTTTTTATGCAGGCGAGTTTTTTTTTTATACCTTTTTATTCGTTAGCCACTTTAATAGGCCACATTTGACATATGTCAGTCCATAGTGTAATTTGTCAAAATAAATCGTAAATTTGCTTTATTTCCTGATTATTACAATAAATATGTATTATGAACTTAAAAAGGTTAAGCAATTATGCCTTTGAATAAATAAATATTGTGTTCCCACCGTTAAAAGGTTACGTTGTTGAGTTTTCATGAACTGTCAAATGTGACCTGTTAAAGTGGCCCTACTTTAGTTATTTTATATTACAGTCATGATATACCTTTTTGAAATACTTATAATAAGCCCTTTAATTTGACACCCATATTGTAGTATTCTAAAAAAAAACCACTACGTATAATAGCACCGTACAGCCGCGATGTTGGTTTTTTTTATAACGCCACCTTCTTAAGAACACTTGGGCTGACAAGACAAATCTAACGATATCTTAAAACCCTTAACGTCGCCAAACACACACCAACAAGTTGTACTGTATTTGAGCAAACTAATAAATCTAGTTTTGGCGATTCGGCGATTGGCGATTAATAACGATTCGACATTTTGGCGATTACTGTCAAAAAATTACCGTTTATTGAAAAAGTGACGTTTTTAGGAAGTAAGCTTTAGAAGTTATAAAAAAACGCACTCAGATTATATAATATAAACTTTTAGATTTTTGCATTCACAATGCTATTTTTATATTAAGATGAATAAATAATGAAAAATATTAGAAAAAATCGACGGGATCCCGTCTAAGTTGCTACGGGTGAGCCGATTTTTTCTAATATTTTTCATTATTTATTCATCTTTATATAATATATTTTTTATATTGTCTATGGATATACATGTGCCCTATAGGTTACATGCTCAAATTCATATGAAATTTTGTTGTGCCCTCAAGTGCACATGCGAAGTTAAGGGATCATAGAAATCCGTTCAGCCGTTTGAAAGATATGAGATAATAAAGAATATTAAATACAAACTTACAAGATACGCGCGAAAAACATAACCCTCTTGCAGTCGGGTAAAATAAAAACTATGACTGCACTGAAAACCAAATAAAAAATAATAAAATCTTTATTGAAATAATCTTACATCAAAATAAAACAATTCAAATCTAGACATAGGTTGCAATCGGTGGAGCGTTCTGTGGAACATTCTTAAGGTAGGTACCGTACCTCAAATGGAAAAAGTGGAACTCTTATATTAATAGGATCACTTTGTTGTCCGTCTGTCTATGTATGTGTCCGTCAAGAGACCCTTAATCTCGGGAACACGTGGAGGTATCGAGTTAAAATTAAAACCATATAGATACTCAGCCTGTCGATTCCGAAACCAAACTCTCATTTCACAGTTCGAACCTCACTTCACTTCGGGTGAATTTGTTATTAGAAGTTAGCTGAATATAAGCTATTTTACCGAATGCAAAAGGTTTTAGGTAGTTAGTGTCTGGTCAACGAAAGATGAACCGGAAATGGCGGCGCCACTTTCCCTGTTCCAATTAACCTCTAAACGTTAATTTAACGTTTAGAGGTTAAGTTATTGGAAACTAAACCTTAAAATAAGGCGCAAAATTAGTTCTGTTTTCAACCGAGACTCATCTTTCGTTGACCAACTGTATCGTAGCTGTCTAAATTCTTTTGTGATTAAAAAAAACAGCCTATCATTTATATTATTTATTATTAAAAATTCCTGCGAAGTGAAGTGAGGTTCGAAGTGAGTTGCGAGTTTGCTACACTGCAGGGGCGGCCAACTTGTCTAGGGGTGCAATCGCTTTAAATTTTCTTGGCATGTTGAGATCGACTTAAAGCATTTTCATTTTTGGGGTATTTTTCACTACAAAATCGCCGCACCCGCCTCCCGCACTTTTCGGTTGCTACTTGCTTTGCTACCACAAGCAAAGCACCTTTTCTTATGTCTCTCGCGATCGACTGCACTGTCTGCAGAGATCGACTGGTCGATCGCGATCAACTTGTTGGTCACCCCTGTGCTACAGAATCTACAGGCTGGTCTACAACATAGGTACTCAGAGGCCGTATTACAAGCTCTTAAATCCTGCCAGGTTTAAAAATTGCTGTAGTGACAAATATTATTATAAATTCTCACCAAAGCCCGGTCCTCCAAAGCGCGCAGCACCCTGGGCGACCAGCGCATGTCCGTGGCGCCGAGCCCGGGGTGGCAGAACCTGCCTCCGCTGAGCCCCTGGAATCCATTGGTGTGGTTGTTGGGAACTACAGCCACCGCTTCGAAGGCGAACGGTTCTGCAAAACAGGGAACAGTCTGGTCATTTTAAATTAATTAATTTGTTAGGTACTTTGTTAAAAAGTACTACACTATCGTGTAGTTTTAAGGATATAGCACAGCTGTGTGCTTTTTTACGCTAGTAGGCAACTCAGTCATTTAAAAAATGGTGCAGTTGGCAGCCTTGCTTCAGTCTGGGGTCAGTTTGAATGATAGTGTAATCTCCCTCTACACTACAAGAATGGGATTGAAAATGGCGTCGTACATGTTCACTACACATTGTACATGTTCACGAGATTACACGAACATTCAGACTGACAAGGCTGCCAACTGCATGATCTATTTTTTCTATGAAAGTTCATACAAAAAATGGTGCAGTTGGCAGCCTTGCATCATTCTGGTGTCAGTCTGAATGATCGTGTAATCTCCCTCTAACGGTTGAAACCGGTTGAAACCGCGGTTAGCCGAAATACCTATGTTCGCCGCCGTAGGTAATTCTGTGTCCTTACCCGGTCGGTTGATACCCCTGATGAATGATGGCGACCAGAAGTTACAGAAAATACCTCGGCGTTATGGACGGCCTGTTGATTGGTCAGTCTAAAGGATTGACTGACACTTAAATGACCCCGACTTTTACACGTATTATTCACACGGTGCTTAGGAGATGCTCCAGAGCGCCACAGCCGCGTCGATAAAAAGGTGCTCGAGTAACCTACTTGTTATTCAGGTAAAAGTACAACATGCACAGATAACGAATGGGACTGGAAATTTTGGCTAACCGCGCTTGGTTAAGTGTGAGTGAGTGAGTTATAGGTTCGGTGATATGATGTGCGAGCAAGAAGTGAACATTTACGACGCCATTTTCAATCCCACTCTTCAAGAGGGAGATTACACGATCATTCAGACTGACACCAGACTGATGCAACGCTGCTAACTGAACAATTTTTTCAATGAATTTTCATACAAAAATGATGCATTTGGCAGCTTTACATCAGTCTGGTGTCAGTCTGAATGATCGTGTAATCTCCCCCTAATGGTGCAGGTGGTAAGCGCGGTTAGCCGAGATTTCCAGTCCCATTTTTTGTCTGCGCGGGTCGTACAGCTCCCGGCATATAAATTGGCAAGAGAAAATTGACACAAAAGATGCGCAGTAGCTACAAACACAGTGTTTGTAGCTACTGCGCATCTTTTGTCTCAACTTTCTCTTGCCAATTTATATGCCGGCAGCTGTATATGTCCTTACCCGGTCTGTTAACGTCCCTGACTGTGGCAAGCACTCTGTAATCGTTGGGGCTCATCAGCGAGAGCAACAGAATTTCCTCCTCAGTGAACACTCCAAGCTGTGCATTGCCTCTCTGTATCTGCGCTGCGCACTCCGCACTGCCAAGAAAAAGAGTATTATTTTACAATGAATCTGACAATGCCGTTGGTTCTAAACAACTTCAATTGAGCATAGGGCGCGGCCGGCGACCGCGAAATCGGATAAAAAACACACAATATTATAAGATTTGTGAAATAAGTAGACAAAACTGACTAAAAATCCCGCTGCGTGGCCTTTTTTTAGGGTTCCGTACCAAAATGGTTAAAAGGAACCCTTATGATGTGACTCAATCTGTCTGTCTGTCTGTCACAGCTGGATATCTCGAGAACTACTAATGGTACCTATCAAATTGAAATTTGGAATAGTTTAAGATGACGTTTGCCCAACTTGGTAAACAAGTATTTTGCAAATAAGAAAGAAATAAAAAAATTAATACACTCGGCGTCAGAAAAACCGCACCTTTTCTTCAAAGTTAATTTAATCCCATATAATTCAATGATAAGTGTTATTATATACTTCTTCCCCTTCGGACAACAGTCTTTAGAAACCGTTGGAATACTCGTCGAACGGAATCAATTGCTGAGATTGAGTTTCCGAGCACATTACATTGCCTAATTTTTTTGCAATATTTGAGTAACTTCATGGGCAATAGTATCCATCTTGGGTACCTATTCCTTTTTTTAATTGAACTGCTGAAGTGTGTTTTCTCCATCATCTCGATAGCGAATTTACCCGCATTTCCCTAATTGACCCCTTTTATTTCCCTTTTGTGGTGGCGCTAGCAATAACGCTTTAATCGTTTGATTATGGTAACTGTTATGTTAACTTAATCAAACAATTATCAAAAGAAAGCTCATTAAATGTACTTTCAATAGATATAAACATTTACACAATAAAACGTTAGCTAGCAATAGCAGATGGCCAAGTCTAAACTTAGTGTCAAAGAGGTGCGGTTTTTCTGACGTCGACTGTATTTTTTTACAACTGGGATTGAAAAGGGGTTTTAAAAATTTGAAGTGGGGCGACTAGGCATGTGGGGTATCATGAAAGACCGTTCTTTTTTATGCCGCATAAGTAGTTTTCGACTTATGATGACAAATGTAAAAAAATATACTGTTCCCCCCATTATCTCCGAAGTTTGCAAAGAGAAAAAGGTAAAATAATTCTGTGACAGTAGTTTATGTAAAGATTACAGGGAAAATAAAACGATATCTCAATATAGGACACTTTTTTAGAAATAAAAAAAAACAACAAACAACAATTTCATTAGTTCCGCTACTAGTCAACAGATGGCGCTGACCTAATACTGCAATAATAACTTTATTATTCTACTCTGCAGTGTATTTATTAAAATGGTACGGAAACCCTCAGTGCGCGAGTCCGACTCGCTCTTGACCGGTTTTTTACTAAAGACAGGCAAAATGAGGGCGGCAAATTGCCTTCTATCCCCCCTTTTGAAAACGTAGATCTGGGGCTGCTCGAGCATGCCTGGTACGCACATGCTGCTTCGTGCACATTGTCAGATTAATCACAATCACATTGTACTTAGTACCGACACTCTCTGGGAGCAGCCAAAAGAGATTTATGGAAACTGGAGAATTAGGTACAATCTTGAAATATTTGAAATACTAGTACATAGGTACCTACCTATCCAACAGTTCCAAAATGGACCCCTTACGGTGCGACTCAGTCTGTCTGTCACAGATATCTCAAGAATATATTTTTCCATATTTTTAAGGCGTGTCTTTGATTTTAGACCAAAGATTTGTAAAAGGGTTTTATTAAAATAGTTCACTTACTTGGTGGCCACGTTCAAGCACGCCACTTGGCTCCCAGCAGCATTTAAGTTCTGACATCTTATGTTGTCATTTAGCACGCACACATTAACTGAAAAATAATAAACAAATTCAATTACTTACAAAACGAAATCCACTTAAACATACTTAATAATAAAAATAAAACGCTTTATTGCACTCCAGGAAAAGACATTATAAAGAAGTAAACAATAAAAGGGGAAGAGTAGAAAAGGCGGCCTTATTGATTGTAGCAATCTCTTCCAAGCAACCTTGAGTAGAGAAGAATGAGGATCAGTAACGATTTTTGTTTAGTGGCCAATTAGAAAGCTTATGCCACCACATGATTAACTGTGAAGAAAAATTTACGATATCTCTTAAACCTGAGGAGTTATAAGAGCTAAAACACTGGTTTTTCGGGGGTCCCTATGACGTCATCACGACGTACGCGAACTTTATGCCGTACGTGATAAAGCACATATTGCATTGAGCATGGCATTTCCTTCAAACCCTTTTAACTCAACCATTTCTAAACGGATTTCAAAAATTCTTTCACTAGGTTTCATAGCTATTAATATGTGTTTATATTATATCAATAAAACTATAGGATTCAAACCTGTTACTGATCCTCATTACGGGGAAGAGGACGAGGAGTGGGTGCAAAAATACTGGAAGAACAACAGAATATAGATGTGCATAAATAGAAAAGAGAGAATATGTAAGTAAAAGGAAATGTCTTCTAACTTGATCGCTGAAAGATCTCAAGGTAGGAGCTTTATAGATACCCTTGGAAGTGCGTTCCACAACGGCCAGTATGCACAGAGAATAAATAGGAAAGAAAATCAGTGGAATGTAGGGGAATATTGAGGGTAAGATAAGAAGAAGAACGCCGAGTACGTAGTGATGAAAAGGATCAAAAGTCGAAAGATTCTTTAAGATAAAGTGGGGAAGTAGGGAGGAAAAGGATAGAGTACAGGAGCGTAAAGCTAGGGTTTCCTAGGATAGCGGTGCCGTCATATTACGGCCGTAATATAGCGGCGTTGAACGTTGTCTATGTAAACAATACGGCGCGGTTTCTGACGTTACGGTGTCGCCGTATTGTTTACATAGACAACATTTAATGCCGCTATATTACAGCCGTAATATGAAGGCACCGTCATCCTAAAGATTAGGTATGTTAAACATCAAAGTCTATAGAATTTGCTGTTTCAAAATATAAGGAATGGACGATATAGCTACCACTCTGTGTATTTTGCTATTAATAGGTACGTATTCTTTAAAAATCTAATTAAGCTCTATTCTATAAAATCAAATTTCTAAAGCTAATAAAAACTGGTGGGTGAAAATTCTAACAATACGAACAATTCAAAAAAACTAAGTTTTAAGAGCATATAAACTAGAGTGAATTAAAAATATTAGAACCAATTAATAGGATAAGTCAACATGATTGAAATCCAAAAGTGAAAATGAAAACTAAAATTAAGATTAACACAAACGTACGTATTTTTAGCAACTTCTACCTGGCTCAGTTTCAACCGTGTGCTTCATGAAATTAATAAACACAAAATTTCATTATTTTGCATCGTTGTTAGGGGTACAGAAAAGCCGATTCAAAAAGTTTATTTGAATAAAGCTTATTTGACTTTGACTTTGCCCCCCCTACTCAAATGGCCAACTTTTTATTCGTTTGCTAACTTAAATCGAGTCACACGTCGCATGTTTATGTAAAGACATTGTTGTATAGAATCGGATTGACAAGCCTATGACAAGTAATTTTAGAGTTTATGGCTTATTTTTTTATTTTTAAGTTAGAGAACGAATATAAATGTGGCCATTTGAGTAGGGGGAAGGAATACTTAGGATACACCTTTCATCTAGGGGGGACCATCGAAACGCGGTTATGATCAAATTAATGTGTTTATAACATGCCGAGACGAGAATTCGGAAAGATAGAAAATAGTATAAACTATCCACGAAAATTGACCACCACCAATGAAGAAAAGTGGCAAGGCAAGCAGGTACCTATCTAATTAATATTGTAATAATTGAAGTGCTTCGGTAGTTAGTTACTATTTGATATCTATCGTAATAATCTCAAGGTTTTAAACGGTTAACATAGTTATTAAATTACAATCACTACGAGTTTAACAACTTCGCTACGCACGTATCTGATAAGATAGATATTTCGGGAAATGCAAATAAGTGGGCTCTATTGACTCACCTGGAAATTGGTTCTTTTTTGCATTTAGGGGACTATAAGTGTTGGAGGCGAATGCTTGGCATACCCTGGATGGCCAAACGCACAAATGTATCTATCCTAACACAAATAAATGTCAAGACTCGGCTGTCCACTATCTAAGAGGAAATGAGAGTCCCGAAAAGCTGGTCGTGGTTGGTGGAATAGAAGGCAAGAGAGCCCCAGATGGTCTGACCAAGTAAGAGTAGCAACCTCCTCAAGCAAATTCCATCAAGCAGTGATAGCGATTATGGACCGATACCGATGGAGGCGAATCGTAAAAGCAGCCGGTGATCACGATCGTCAGTTATGAGGAAACGATTAAGACAGAGAGAGAGAAATGGAAAATAAAGTGTTGGAGACACGACAGACGTTGTCACGTTTGTCACTGCAGTAGAATTGAACCTCCGTGGATAGTAGGATCCAATAAAAAGAAAACAGCTGTTATTGACGAAATTCGCGATACTATGATTGAGGTAAACTGACCAGTTAGAGAAACTTGCTACTTAGGGAAACTGACGAGTGATAACCCGACCCAAATTTTCACCTCAGCGTACTACGCTGAAAGATTTTCGCCACAACGTGTGTGGCTATCGCTATCGCTGTCATTCGAAACTAGGTACCGGACCCCTTAACTAACTATTGACGGATACAATGTTGGAGTCAAATTCTTCACTATATGTGTTTTCTACTGAAATTAGCTCATTCTATCGAATCTAATTCAAATGTCTGAATATCCTATCTACAAATTGATAACGATGACAATGCAGACGATTAATCGCAACGTAGAACGAGTGATCGATTAGTCGTTTGTACTCGAATACGATTAGTAGACAGCATAATCGATTTAGGTTACAAAGGTATTTAATAATCATTATCTTGATTATCAGTCGTATATAAGTTGTTTTTCCATTACTATATTCAAAGAGTACCTAGTGGTATGGTTATTAAACGTGATCATTCACTTGTGATCCGCAGTTTATGTATATGTATCAAAATATAACAGATTATATACTTAGACCATATAGAGATAATATAGCATTGCCAATAATTTAATAACAATTATTTTTTTAACCTTCAGATTCCAAAAAATTACACACAGCTAAAGTAAAAATATTCCACGATGCTATCATTACAGTCATATAATCAATTCATTTACTGTCGATATCGATTATGAATCACTGATTGGATGAATAAGGTCGGCCACGCCTAGGGTTACCAGATCTAATAATGAGACTCTTTTCCTTTCCTTCCCTTTTTCCTTAATTTTCCTTTATCCCTGACTTTTCCTTGACTTTTCAGTAAATTCCCTTACTTTGTATACAACTACATTCTTCATTTAGTTGGCGTTTGATATTCTTTTTTTACCAACATTATTAACAAATTAAGTGTTTTTATCAAGGTACCTACTAAGACTTTTTGGGATTTAAAAATCCCTGACAACTACAGTTTTTCCCTGTTTTCCTGACAGATGCCTTAAATCCCTGACATTTCAGGAAAATTCATGTCATCTGGTAACCCTAGCCACGCCTAACATTACCAAAAAATTATATAATTACACTAAAACTCACAAATCTGAGCATTTGCACAGCCAATCACTAGCACCATCAGAATAAAATCCCTGAAACCCATTTTCGCACTTCACTTTCAAACCGACATGAAAAACCACAATTAAGACTCCACTGGATCAGACCGAAGCGTTCGATAAAGTAACACTTTATGTGAAACTTATTTAAAAACTAGTATAGCTGTATTATCGGCTATCTTATCAACGTTTCGAAATTCAGCGTAAAGGTAGGTGATGTAACTTTATCTGATAAGCGATAAACGTTATGTCCGGTGTGCCGCAGGGTACGGTTCTAGGGCAGCACTTATTCATGTCATGATTAATCGATAATCAAGTATTTGTCATGTGACTTTGGCTTCGTCTAGCTTTCGGTTTATTTTTGCTATCAACAAGTTAGTAATCTGTGATAAACACAGATTAATGTTTTAATTGGAGGACGTTAATGTTTACACATTTTTTTTAATACAAATACTTTACCTACTATAGTTTTTTGTCCAGTGGTCATTTTATTTGTGTAATTGTAACTATACTATATGAGGTTGAAGATGAAAAAGCGTACCTATTGTCATGAAAACTTAGGTACAATAAGCTTTGCAATAATATTTTTTCTCCTAGGTTACAGTTACAGTTCCTACAGAGAAAAAAAATATGATGTTACCTACCACCTTACGAGTCTTATCATCTACCTACACGTATTATATTTTAATCTCAAACAAAATATCTACTGAAAAAACAGTAGACATAGAGTTAGTTAAATACCTACAAATAAGAGTGTTCGTCCCAAGTTCAAGATGAGGTTATCTTATGATTGAACTAGCTATCTTAAATTCTTATTTGATCTAGATATTTTTTACCTACTCCAAGATCTGCAAACTGAAGCGGTTATGATACAATGTTTATAAATAGAAGAAAATATTATGAATATTGTTGAAGTAAGTAAGTAATAAAAATAACAAATAAAATTGTACACAGCTACCTACTGAGTTTGGTATGGGAGACTAAAGGAGAATGGCAGGTGCCCATATATTTTCAGAACCACATAAAGGCTTAGCGTGCCAAGAAGTAAATAGCATGACTTTAATCCTCTATTAAAGCCTAATAAATTATGTAATCGTATGATACACTTTAAAGCTGGGGATAAAAAGTTGATTTTAAAACCTAACCTCAAAACAGCACCTAGTAGGCAAGTACTTTGGATACATTACATAACCTACACAGAATGATTTTTATTTAAAAGCTTTAGGTGAGGCTGGTCATGAAATCTACAAATATTTAGTAATTAGACCGTAATAGACAATTACCTACTACCTATCTATCATTGACCTGAAACATAGTATGATAACGATAGGTAGGTAAATCCGCGTCAATTGGTAATGCTCCTGGCGGCCATGATTTTAACCTCAAAAACGAAAAACAATTGTATTTTTTTCATATACCTGGACCCTTTCTTATTGAAAATAAGAATTCAATAATTAATACATTATATTACCTATTAGAATTTTACTGTTTTTGTCATTTTTAGTTGCGGATGACGTTGTTTTTCTAAATGTTGCCTCCTTCTTTACGAACACTTTAAATCGAAAAGTAACCACCAAATTATGACCTTTAAATCTCATAAGGACCGAATTGGGCACGCTCAGTATTTATGAATTTGGAAAATGGTTCCCAGTTTGCCATTCTCCTTTGTTATTGTTTCGACTGATTTTTTTTTGGTAAAAATTATCAGTTTTTTCATCAGTAGGCTATCTTTGCTCCTTAGTTTCCATTAGTAGTATTTACCTTTTAGAACTGATAAAAGTGGAAATCTGAACAGAAATCAGGGTTTTTGAGGCTAACTGCAACTTTCGAAACTATTTGTTTTATATTTATTGTGGTTTCATACTATTAGGTACTTATGTAGGTATACCTTACCTATTAATCATACAACTTCTCAAGAATTTTTGCAACCTAAGTACCTACCTACGATTTTTATGTCTGACGTAGTGTACCTAGATTCATCCATTGTCATTTGGAAATCCGTTTGTAGATACTTAAATGACTAACTTCATTGACGATGAGTAAACAATTTGCACTGCAATAAATGAAATTCTGTGAACGTGATATATTTACAATTTAACCAGTTATTTTTCTCAAGCACTTATTTCGAAGGCGGTTAAGTTGAGATTGGCTTGTGTTTTAATGGTTGTTAAATGTTATCAAGATAACCGTTACCAAGCATTGATACTGTGCCTTATCGATATTGTAAGCAAACATATACGCACCCTTCTACGAAATAAAATACTTAATCAATTTAAGGAAATTCATCGGAACTCGAGTTATTTCTGTGACTCGTTTGGTCTGGTTCTGGTAGAATTTGATTCTAGATACTATGGTGAGGGCCTAGTGCGAGATGATGTTTTCACTTTTCGCTATCGAAAACTATAGTTTTGTCTCTTTCACTCGCATTGACTATGAGCAGCATATCCGATAGTTTTCGATAGGGAAATGTGAAAACATCAACTCGCACTAGGCCCTCTGGTTATAAATTCAATACCGAAAATGGCACGTCATTGGTGACAGCACAGAATACATAATAGTAGGTACGTGACAGCTTAGTTTCAGCACTGCGATATTCTAAAATGCAATTTCACTCTACTTTCAATCTACAAAACAAAATTAAAATAGGTAAGTATCATGTTTCATTCTACTGGGTTGGGTTATGCTAACTTATTGAAATGAAACAAAAGTATTTTTACTGGATCTCTAATTCTGACGACAATTTAGTCTGTGGACGTCAATGCAATTTTAATTGCATTATTTAACTAATTGCATTATGTTGTTTTGATTGTATCTATCGCCTATCACGAAATGCACTGTAATTACCTGAAAATAACACTTTCCTTAAGGGAAATAAAACATGACATGTTTTTTTTAGTAAATAAGGTAAATAAACTACACTCGACGCAATAGTAATATAATAAGTCTATGACTCGACGTCAGAAAAACCGCACCTCTTTGACACTAAGTTTAGACTTGGCCAGCTGCTATTGCTAGCTAACGTTTTATTGTGTAAATGTTGATATCTATTGAAAGTACATTTAATGAGCTTTCTTTTGATAATTGTTTGATTTAGTTAACATAACAGTTACCATAATTAAACGATTAAAGCGTTATTGCTTGCGCCGCTATAAAAGGGAAATAAAAGGGGTAGATTCAGGAATGCGGGTAAATTCGCTATCGAGATGATGGAGAAAACACACTTCAACAGTTCAATTAAAAAAAGATGGATACTATTGCCCATGAAGTTACTCAAATATTGCAAAAAAATTAGGCAATGTAATGTGCTCGGAAACTCAATCTCAGTAATTGATTCCGTTCGACGAGTATTCCAACGGTTTCTAAAGACTGTTGGCTATGTCCGAAAGGGAAGAAGTAAATAATAACACTTATCATTAAATTATATGGGATTAAATTAACTTTGAAGAAAAGGTGCGGTTTTTCTGACGCCGAGTGTATATAGGAAAATTGTAAAATTTAAACCTGTTTTGAATGTAAATAAATGAAATATTTTTTAGTCACGTGGTATTGAATTTATGTTTTGTTTTTCAGACAGCAGCCTAACCCTTAACTGTGATGTTTTAAATTCTGTGAATAAATTTATTATTATGTAAAATACTTAGTCATTTCACAATGTATCCTTTACAAGAATACAACTATACGCAAAACGAACCATCATCGTTTTCGAAATTAATAAAGGCACTATTTAGAGTATTTTTCAGGTAGGTAACTAGTTTAATTAAGAGATTATTTATTATCTAAATTGTAAAAAGAGGAATAAGAGATTCTTGAGGTTTATAAATCACTTCGTTATTTTGGTTATTTTTCGTCACAAATTAAAAGTAAAGGTAAAAAAAAAGTAAAGGTCGTTGGGCATATTTGACCTGCTTGATGAAAGTTCGCGTACAGAAAACAAACCATTTTTAAATTAAAGAATTCAATCCCACTTTTCAAAATATGTATTATTTTTTAATGTACCGACCGGCAGAAAAAGTTATTTTACAGTATGTGTGCGAGTAGGTATATGTATGGTGTTATTAAACTTTTGTTAATAAAACAGAAGTTTTTACTTTCATCATTGTGAAAATGTGTGGCACAAGCATAATAAACGTTTGTATTGTCTTTATTTGTTAATTTTATCTTATTTATTATTGAAATGATATGATATAATGATAAAAAATGAAACATGGCCTGCAAGAATGCGACCCATATCACTGAGTACCTAGCAGATACATTTATCTACATATCTAGCCCTATTTCGTTTGTGTACGCCATAGGCCAAACGTCCGAACAAAATGCCAATTGACCTTTAGGTACTGGCAGTTTGTATAATTGTACGTAGAAAGCATATTGTACCCGTAGAACGGACATCTACTTATCGAAAAAAATAACACGGTCAAAAATTTGAAAAAGTAATGTTATATAGGTTTGTAGGAATCATTTACCGCCGAAAAGAGAATTGAAATTTCTCATAGGCATTCTTTATCGATCGAGTATTTTTTTAACGCGATATGTTGACCTTGAGGCCGTCTTATGTCTTGCGTATGTTTGTTTTCGCAGTTAAACTGTTTAACTTTATATGCTGTGGTATGGTAAGGTACCTACTTTATATGTTTTTTTTGTATAATTACAGAGGTGGAAGAGATTTTTGTCTCGAGACCAGCATACACGGTTTCAATCACATTGCAGTGCCCAGAAGACACTGGACCGAACGGTAAAATATCTTCCGTCCACTAGGATCCCCTGCTAGACTCATGTGGATATTATGTCCATGTGGATATTATGTCCATGTGGATATTATGTCCACGTGGATCCCTGGGGGATTCATGTGGATATTTTGTTCACGGATTCCCTGGGGATTCATTGTGGATATTTTGTTCACGTGGATCCCCTGGGGGATTCATACAAATATTTTGTCCACGTGGATCCCCTGGGGGATTCATGTGGCTATTTTGTTCACGGATCCCCTGGGGATTCATGTGGATATTTTGTTCACGTGGATCCCCTGAGGGATTCATGTGGATATCTTGTACACGGGGATCCCCTGGGGGTGTTTGTGTGGATTATGTGTCCACGTGGATACCCTGGAGTTTTATTAATTTTCTTTAAATCCAAAATTTTATTGTACTAGAGAACGCCCTAGTACACAAAAGTGATAACTTTTTATGAATTTTAAAATAAAACTTTTTTAGTATAGCGTGGCTTAGATGCGCAGCGCAGAGTCGAATACATTGAATGGCACGTTTAGATTACCTACCTGACAACGGGAATAGACCGTACACACTTTATTTCCCGATATCTCTCATTGGGGGACAGCGGGAATAGACCTCTCGCTCTGGTCAATCTCTCATAAATATTATTTGTTTATTTGATTGGAAATCCAACAGCATCAAGCTACGACAATGTGTCAAACAGAAAGCCAATTATTGGTTTTCACTTATAGCAATGAACAATATGTATGTTACAGCGTAAGTAACTATGAAGTTCGGCGTAATTAAGAAGTGAATTATTCTTATTCTAGATTACTGTGGGCGGTGACCACAGCAGCGGCGATATGGGGCGCGACGAACCTGTCTCTCGGCCAGTGGCAGCGCTACCAGGACAGCCCGACTGTCATTACTCTTGAAAAGGACTACAGGACGTGGCTGTTCAGCTTGCCAGCCGTCACCTACTGTGATGCTGTGAGGATAAAGGCTGTACCGATTCCGGCAAACGTCTTGAAGCTCTTTCGACGGAGTGGGGATAAGTTCGCGCATGTGCTCTTGCGAGCGATCAATAGCGCGCGCCCCTCTCCCGCCGCCCGCATACCTCATCGCTACCGCATACCCAAAATATGCGTTCTGCGCAATCCCCACCCAATTTCAAGATGTTTGCCGGCTACTGTACTACACCGACGCGTTCCCGATCCATCTCCGAAATAAGACATGTATGACTACTGCGCCCAATCTACCTGTGAAACGATCGACATGAAAGAACGTGAAGGATGCAATTATCTCATCTCGTAGGAGATATAGTAGAGTGAGACATATTCTTAGAATAGGTACCTACATATTGCCATAAAACTGCCCGTTTTTATTGATTCGCTGGAAAAACAGGAAATGCGTCGGTATACTATGGGCTCTACGGAGGAGCTCGGTGGCGCAGTTGTTTAGTGCCTGGCCCAGAGATTGCGGAGTCCGAACTTCCGCAAGGGTCAGTCATAGGTTTGAGTAACCAAAAATGTATTATCTCGAGCACCTCCGTGCTTCGGAAACGGCACGTTAAGCCGTTAGTCCCGGCTGCATTTGCAGTCGTTAGCACCCACCAATCCGCATTGGGCCCGCTTGGTGGGTTATGGCCCGTTCTCCTTATCCACCCATAAGGAAGGCCTGTGCCCCAGTAGTTACATAAAAAATGGTTGATGGATTACGGGCTTAAAGCTGAAATCCATCGGATGCGTAAACTGATATCGTGTCAATGATTTTATTATCTCAAAAACAGAACAGAGTGGACCCAAAGAAACTGTTGGAAGCCATTTCCTCCCGCTGGAAGGTCGGCCCTGAGGATGAGAAGTACTCCTACTATGCGCAGTTCGTAGCCACCGTCGCCAATTCAGACTTCTTCCACCTGGGAGCCTATGAAGAATTCAAAGACGACCCAAGCCTGGATGTGGATTTGTACAAGCTGGTCTTTGAGGTGAGTTTGTTTGTTTGTTTTTGCCCGACCGACCCGAGGTCACACCAACTTACCACACCAGTGTGACTACGGGGATTTTTTTACCTGTAGTCACACCGATGTGACTTACAGTAATTTATGGTCCATACCATGGTCACACCAACACCTTCTTGACCCAATTTGCTTTCTTTAACCAGTGGACGAGTTTATAGCCACACCATACCATAACCATAATACTTAATCTGGCTGGACCATCATTCTTATCCACCCGGCGGTATCAAGCAGTGGAAAATTTGAAAAAATTGCTGACGACGATTAGGCGTCTTTTATCTACGTACCTAAGTACTAGAAGAACTGCCTATGCTATTATATTACACATATCGCTCCAATGTAAATCAGGTGATGCCAGCGCTCCAGGTGAAGACGACCTTGTCGGCGGCGCAGGTGGTGCGCTGGTTTCCTGTCATCACCGAGGCGGGCGCCTGCTACTCTACCAACTCCCTCGCCTTAGCCGATGTCGCTTATGAGTAAGTCTCAAGTTTAGTTGCCTTTAGAAAGAAACGGCTGTGATACACGCTCTTACAGGACGGTCTCGTCGACTCAACATTGTGCTTGGGCTGCGAACAGCGGAGATCTTAATTCAGAACTGATGAACCAGCACTGGATGGGTACAATAAATGCGAAAGGAAGTTAGTTACTCATGCTATCACGTCATAAGTTAAAAAAATCTTATCTACTAATTATAGAAGTTGGTTCTCGTTCGTAAATTGTTTAGGTAGTTTAGAATAGAATAGAAAGAATTAATTGACACACACATTTACAGAAAATAATAAGAAAAAAAACAACAACAAGGGTATAAATTACAGGAAACAGAACACTTAAAATAGGAAACCAAGAAAAAAAAACAAATAAATAAAATACAAACAGAATCAAGGTGTACACAAATACAAAATAATGTGTGGCCAATAGAAACCCTGCCTCAGCTTTATGCCCTTTATGCCTGTTTCTTGTAAGTTGAATTAAAAATAAGTTAATAGAAAAGACTAGACAACAGTAGAAAATAAAAATGTTTCGCTAAGTATTTCGTAACACTATTTTTGTACCCACAGGAAGCCATCTATAAACGACACGAAAAAATTCCCAGTCACCTGCCAGTACTCCGCACTAAGCTGCTACGTGATCCTAGAGATCGAAACTAAAGGCACTGTAAGTTGTAATTTAATGTCCCAAGAATCCCCCAGGTGATCCACTTGGACGCGAAATCCACATGAATCACCAGGGGATCCACGTGAACAAAATATCCACATTTATCCCCCAGGGGATCCTAGTGGACGGAGGGTGCGCAACGCACTACGAAAGTTTCGTAGCACACTCCATCCGACACCATTATATTATACACCAGATATACATATTTATACCAGAGGGTGAGCTGTGGGCCATGTGTCAGATGTGACATGTTGCAGCCAGAACTGCACCTTGCTTGTCACATGTTACATGTGGTGGGTTATGGCCCATTCTCCTTATCTACCCATATGGAAGGTCTCAGCAGTGGGGTAAATAAAATGGCTGCTGCTGTGGTACACAACTTGAGTCTTTAACAACACACTCCCAAACTGACGTTACATTATTGACATTCAATTTTTTACCAGTTCTACATCCACTCCCCGTACGACGTAATGGATATCACGAGCGGCGCGTCGTCCGTGTTCCCTTCCCTGAACCGCATCACTGAGCTGAGTGTGATGGAGACGGGGTGCGGCCGGGGCGTTAGAGACTTGGCGCCGCAACGGAGGGGCTGCCTATTCACTGATGAAGCTACCGGCACGGGAAGCGGGAAGACGGTATAATATTACAGGAATCTGCTATACTATTGTATAAAGTTTAGTCTGCAGCTGTGGCAATGCTGTCAGATGACCGGGTGCGACCGGGGTGTAAAGGGACCTGTCGCCGAAGCGAAGGCTGTTTATTCACTAATAATGCAACAGGCATGATCGTGGGGAGATGGTAACAGTCCGCTATACTTTAAAGCTCTAACTTGCAACTTCGGCATCGCTAATAACTGCCGATAAAAACCGGATGCGGTCTATTCCCGTTGTCCACCACTGGGGGACATCGGGAAGAAGAAATGGATGTACTTATAGTTTTTTTTTCGATATACGCGTAGTGTACAAAAGTGGGGACAACGGAAATAGGCACGACCGTGGCATCCGGGAGGGCGGGAGGTACGCAGTGAAGGGGCATTAGCATAGGAAGGTCCCAGAAAAAACCTGATATATTTTTCTATTGTCCTTCAAAATCCAACGCGGCTGTAGCAACTTTTTTTTAGATAAATAGAGTTATAAGTCATAACATCGCTGAGAATGTTTATTTTTTCTTTTATATTTTTGCAGGTGTACAGCACCAACACCTGCCGTCTGTCCTGCAGAAGCAAGCTGGCTATTAAGCTCTGCGGCTGCAAACCCTTCTATTTCATCTATGAAGGTCATTTCTCATTAAGTTATAGTTGAATCGGTAATGTACGTTTAGTTTAAGGACGACGATGACGTGCGAAGCGTTGCAAAGGACGCACGAGAAATTAACGTTAGACTCCTCAGTTATATGTATCCTTTCTGACCCGTGGAACACTTGCGTGGTTCGCCTAGGTGTTCCAGGGGTACCTTTTTGCCTTTGTTCGCTTTAGGACAGATTCGCTTTACGACAGATTCGCTTTACGGCAGATTCGCTTTACGGCAGATTCGCTATACGACAGAAGTACAGTCAACTCGATATAGAAAATCTGGCTTAAAGCGAAAAAAGGGATTAATAAAACATCAAACAATCACCTAACCATTTTATATTCAATTACAAAATAATGTTATATTCACTCAAAAGTACCAGGGCAACATAACTTACAAAGAGTTATTTCGATTTATATTTTTGAAAAATTAAAGAGCTAAAAGGAATTAGACATATCTTTGCAGTAAGAAATCAAAATAACTCCTCGTAAGTTATGTTGCCCTGGTACTTTTGACTGAATATTACATTATTTCGTAATTGAATATCAAATTTAAATTATCCAGGACCACCGTGGTCCTACTAGTAGGGAAAGTCGGTAGGTCCACGGGCCCTGAATGAATTAATTTCGCAGTGCACTAGTAATAATCTTGTCACGCAGTGCACTAGTAACAATCATGTCAAAATCCTCCTTTGTCTCCTTTAATAAAAAAAAATCTTCCTAGTTTTGTGTAGTATGAAAATATTTTTTTTGTAGAGACTTTTTAAAACGACTGTACAATTTCTGTCTTAAAGCGAATCTGGCGTTAAGCGAATCTGCCGTAAAGCGAATCTGTCGTAAAGCGAATCTGTCCTAAAGCGAACAAGGGCCTTTTTGTACCCGTGGGTGAACCATGGGTAAATTATTCTCTTCACACAGAGGGTCCAATTTGCACTCCGGCGGGTATGCAATGCCTGTCGCAATATGCGCATAACTTGGTCAACAACGATGACACCAAGTAGGCCTACAGCAACGAGACTTAACTATCGAAGAAATTAACGTTAAATTCCTCAATAGTTATCTGTATTATCTTGACACAGAGGGTCCACTTTGCACTCCAGACTACGGAGGGTATGTACCTAATGCCTGTCGCAATATGCGTATAAGTTGATCAACAACGATGACACCAAGTGCCCCTGCAGCAACGAGACTTACCTATCGAAGAAATTAATTCCTCAATAGTTATCTGTATTCTTTTGACACAGAGGGTCCATTTTGCACTCCGGAATACGGAGGACATGTAATGCCTTGCCTGTCGCAATATGCGTATAAGTTGATCAACAACGATGACACCAGGTGCGCCTGCAGCCATGAGACTTAAGTTTCGAAGAAATTAACGTTAAGTTCTTCAATACTTATTTGTCTTTTCTTGACACAGAGGGTCCACTTTGCACTCCAGAGGGCATGCAATGCCTGTCGCAATATGCGCATAAGTTGGTCAACAACGATGACACCAAGTGCGCCTGCAGCTTACGTTTCGAAGAAATTAATGTTAATTCTTCAATACTTATTTGTCTTTTCTTGACACAAATGGGTCCACTTTGCACTCCAGAGGGCATGCAATGCCTGTCGCAATATGCGCATAAGTGGGTCAACAACGATGACACCAAGTGCGCCTGCAGCAACCAGACTTACCTATCGAAGAAGTCTTCCAATAGTTATAAATTTGTATTGTCTTGACACAGAGGGTCCACTTTGCACTGCGGAGGGCATGCAATGCCTGTCGCAGTATGCGCATAAGTTGGTCAACAACGATGACACCAAATGCGCCTGCAACCCGCAGTGCCTAGAAGCCACCTTCAGGGAGATTGCCAATAACGACGAGATATGGTTCGTGTGCATTTTAACACGTTTTTATTAGGTTGCTTTCGCGTTTGTTTGTTAGTTTGTGTGTTTCTCCACAAAGTTTGCGAACGATTTTATCCTAACTTCCCGATGAGCTAGAGACTTGAAACTTTGAATATAGGCCAGAACTGGAAGGCAATGCAATATTATGGTGTCATTGAGCTGATCTGATGATGAAGCCGGAAGAAGGCCACAGGAACTCTATGAAGAAACCATACAACCCCATTATGTTTGGGCTTGTTAGAATTGTCTTGACGAGTACTCTAATAGGAGACGTGGTTTAGGGTCTGATGATGAAGTCGAAAGGCCATGCCATAGGAACTCAAAATTGAAACCGTGCAACCCCATCAAATTTGGGCTCGTTTGAATCGTCTAGACAAGTTCTTTGTTGGGAAATAGTTTCCAGGATCTGATGATGGAGCCGGAGGAAGGACACAGGAACTCTTTAATAAAACCACGCCACCCCATCGAGATTGGGCTCGTTTGAATCGTCTTGACGAGTACTTTGTTGGGAAATAGTGTCCAGGGTCTGATGCTGGAGCCAGAAGAAGGCCACTGGAACTCGTGTAAGGTTACTGTATAAATTACTTTAATTATTATTCGTGATGAACCATGTAGTACAACTAAATTTGTGTGTTTATTCCATTAAAAGTACTTAAACGGTAGTTGTAGTAATCGGGTGACTGCAGTCGCCCCTACCACGCCAGTCACGCCACGCTCGCCCCTACCACGCCACGCATAACGTTTAAATATGCGGTGACGGGGTAGAGGCGCGCTCAGTCGTGCTCAAGTCGTCACAGTGAAAGGTTGAACAGTGAAATAAGTGTTTTCAATAAAGTTGTTAAATAAAGTCATAATACCAGATGACTTTGATAAATTTGTCGCGATACGCTATTCCTGCTGGAGAGATACCACTGCTTAAGGTCAGGTATCAGTGTATTATTGTATTGAATACTGTTTAAACTGGTAATACTAGTACTTTCCCATGATATCGAGTAATTGTATGCTTGGAATTCTTGTTAAATACCAAAAATAATTATACAGAGATACAATTAAAACTAGAACTTTTAATTACTCATGACGTTTTATTTTAATTCCTTTTAACTTCAGAAGTGAGATAAACGAGATTTCTTTAGAATTCTCGCTTATCCTGCCCGCACAAAATAAATAAAATGGAGAATTCCACGTAAGCATACTATGATGATAACTAGAGGGAGAAATTATTTATAGAAATCATTAAAACCCTTAAGTTTTTTTTGTTTTTGTGCTAATCATCTATAACTATTCACTCTAGTGCTCAGAGGCGGATTACGTAGCATTTTTTTTTTCACTCTCTCTCTCTAAGATAGTTTTCTCTAATACAGGTTTAGTTTTCATGAAACGTTTTGTTGATACTGATATAATACTAATATTACCAATATTACAGTTAAAGTTGGAAAATAACTGTTCTTTTAAGATCAATTTAGCATTTTCCCATCCCTGCTGTCTTTTTACATTGAATACAAATAAGATCACGTGTCACGTAACATATTGAGCATAGATTACGGATTCTGTACCTACAATCATATAACAATTCAGTTGCCCAATTAATTAAATATGATAAGACCATTCTAAATTTATTGGGTGACAAATAGTGATTAATTACATAAAATTTTGTGCAAGTTTCAGCAATGAAAAATGCATATCGCAAATTGGAAGTTGAGTGCAAGATTCATAGCAACAATTTTGACTCCAACTGATGCTGTTGAGCGTCCACTACGTGGTTACACGAAATTTCAAATTGTAATAGTGATACGAGTGAGGGAGCGGAAGGGAGCCTGACATAGTCGGGCAAAGCCGCAAGCGCTCGGTATGTCTTATTTACTTTCTCTGTTTATATAATTAAGACGCAGCTATGAGGGGGTATAGCGTCAAACGCAATTTCGAATCGTAATATTTTGCGACACGAGTGAGGGAGCGGAAGGGAGCCTGACATAGTCGGGCAAAGCCGCAAGCGCTCGGTGTGTCGTATATAAGCTGTTTACATATTTTAAAATACAGCTGTGAGAACGTAAGGCATCATCCTTGAGAGGCCGTACAACGCTAGAAGGAATTTTCATAGTAAGAATTATCGAAATTATTGGCATTATCACATTTTTAATTAATAACAAATAAACTATTTCTTATTAAAAAAAAAACTGTTATTAAGAATAACTAGAAAGCTAGCTACGTTTTTTATATTATGTTCCGAGACTATAGGTCTATTATTGGTTATCATATCGATCGATAAATTAAGTAATACTGTGTAATCTTTGTTCAAAATTGTACAATTTAAGACGCAGCTGTGAGAGCGTAAGGCGTCCGTAGTAACAACTAGTAAAATATTCAGACGGCAATATCTTGAGTAAGGAAGCGGGCGCTTGAAAGTCAGCTACAGTCGCAAGCATTCGTGCTGGTTTATACGATATCAAGAGTCATAACTTAGGCTTAAGACAGACTTCATCGATGAATATACTTATTTGAAAAGAATTGCAATAGATTGAGTTGATAACATTAATTTAAGTTAGTTTTATTGATTATTAAATAAAGAAAAAGTGTGTATAATTTACGCAAATGCTTAAAGAGAATAATATAAATAATTCGAAGATAAAGAAAGTCTTAGGTAGACTATAACTTTTCTTGGACATGAAGCTTGCTTCTCAATATCTCATTTTTCAAAATTTATCAGAGCATTATCAAGTGAATGCAATTATAATTGTCTGTTGTAAGAAGTAAATACCTAAGTAATAAAATCATCTAGAGTAGGGTTGACTTTAGTACGTACGAGGCTTGAATCTGATAGCAATCTTTATCTTAATTAATAACCCACCTGTTTATATTATTTAAACGTTTTGCTATGTTAGATGTACATAGTCTAAATACTACACGCTACTATACGCTACATACTACTACATTAAGTATGTAGCGTGAAAAAAAACTGTTTATGTATTTGGTTTTTGAACATGCAACTCATGCAAGTTCTCTTAATTTTGTTCCACTTAAATTTATTTTTTAATAACTGTTCTTAGCCATATTGTTTGACAAGCAAGTAAAATTATTGCGAACATCCGTAAGGTAATTTTTAACAAGTTTTCTAGATTATAATTATTATAATCATTTCTTTTAAATCTAAATCATCAGAATGTTTTATCATCGTTATAAGTATTATTTTACTGTTTTGTTTATATTATTTTTCTTAGTTAAAATGATAGATATAGATGCGACGAACGCACACTAAAACCAATATAAACATAAGTACTCTAGATATTTGCAGTACATAACTTATCCATACTTACTTGAAAAATCCCTAACATGTCCTGGGTTTGCTGGAACCTGCAAGAAAGCTATCTGAAAGATAAATCCAGTTCTCCTTACAATGATTTAATTAATAACTCCTCTGCAACTCTTTTGTGAGTACAATAAAGAGCAAATAATTAAGTATGCTGAATGTAAATCCTCTTTAAATGTATTTACTGCAATGCAACTAATTGAGTCCAATGAGTCCAGCCATGTATTATTGCCAATTATGGCTATACCTACCGTTCTTTTAATAAACTAGTAATTCAATTTCAAATATTATTCTTATTAATTTTACTACACTATGATCAGCTCGTGCATCTGTTGCTAAGTCATTTAATGAGTAATTAGTAAAACATAGAATGTGATGCCATTTATAATGGTGTATTGAGCGTATATATTTTTAAATGGCCATTGTGAGCAATGACCAACTCTACTGAAGTTTACCGGTAGTAAAAGAAAAATAATAAAATTCATTTATTTCAGATAACAATTATTGATCCAATTTGATAAGAAAAAAAAATTTAACAAACAATAAATAAAAGAAATAATTACATATAAATCTTAAAATAAAACTATATTCATAATACACAATAATGCAACAGTAATTTTACTATACTTAATATTAATTCTAATTCTTCCTTCACATTCCTACAAATGTTATTGAAAAACAAAACTATTGTACTTTTTATTTCGTAATCTGATATGCAATAAGCAAATCACTTTTGTTTTGTAGATTTTTTTTGTCTGCGAATAGTGCCATTTAAATACTGTGTGTTAATATTTCAAGATAATAAAACTAAAGTGGAATAACATATATTTCTAAAGCATTCGTAGGTGGTAAGTTAAGCCTAATGAAGTATCTTTAAATTAATCAATGTACATGTATTATCTTAGTACTTGTTACAATATTGTTTATAATATGAAATAAAGAATTTTTAAATGAAAAAAATGAAATGAAATTTCGTAATCAATGATACAATTTCTAGACAAAATAATTATTTTCGTATTCATTGCATTTTATCTCCGATACCGGATTATTACAATTTTAACATAATTTTCTCACGTCAATCATGTAGGGGTGACTTGACCTGTTATTACACCCTTATATTTGTTGGCACTCTAAACTTAACATAAAAAAACATGAATATTATTCGATAAACTGTGTTACCTAATTATGGAAAAAACTCAATTATAATGTTTTGGCATATTATCTTAATATTTAATGAGAAATTAGAACCTTATTTTCAATGATCATTTAATGTATTTTTTTAATCAAATAATGGAAATAATAATAATAATTTATTTCATAATTCAGATATTACAATCCATTTTGTTAGTAACAATTAACTTAAATCCTATGTTAGTATTCAGGACAAATTTGAAATTAAATAATTCATAAATAATAATGAAGTTTTCTATAAGGCTTCAAAAAATTGGCCCTATTCCAATAGTCGAAAATAAAACTTCTAAGTTGTACCTGTACTTGGTGAAAGCATGCCAATATTTTAATAAAGGTACTGAGAATAATACCTATAATTTTATTAACTGTTGCCTATTAAATTATTATTGGCGTAAGGTGTACCAGTAATTTGATCGGTACATGCCAATAATAGGTTGAAGGGTACTAATGAATGGACTATGGGTTTATTTATTTATACATAATATGATGGTGTATGTGTGGTGGTAATAGCTTAAAACGACATACATACAAAATACAAAAAAAAAGAGAGAATCCGTATTGTGTATTGCGTTGCGTGTAGCACCCACTATGTTTATTTCAAATAGAGCTACTAAAATCAATAGGCAAAATTTATTGTTTCGGTTTATTACTCTAAATACCAATAATTGGGTAATTTACCCTGCCTTTTCTATTTGAGAAATTCAAGGCGATCCATAAACTAGGTGAAACTTTTCACAAAACAATTAATTCTGTAGACTAACGCACGGTCCTGGTGATGACAGTGCTCCTCATTAAAATGAAATAATATTAAAAAGAAAAAAAATCCTTTTATCATGATTTTTCTTGTTCGTCATGACTGAGGGTCGCGATAGAATGAAGTAACTACTTACTTAGTAGGACAATTCAATCTGCTTTTAGAACACATTATATTGGGCACCGTAGGTACTCGAAAAAAAACTTAAACCAGATAGATAGTAAGGGTGGTGCTTGTGTGGGATTATAGCTAATTACTTTTGTACATGGATTGATAATACATAATGTGATTTGTATTTGGACTCTGTGTGCCCGCTATGGGAAGTAAGATTACCAAAATACTGATTTCTAAAATCATTTATTACTTAGTGTTTATTCTGATCGAGTTTTTAAAATGTGCAGTTATATTCAAGGAAGGTACCTCCACATAACGTACTGTGTGTATAGTGGAGTCACTTCTACGATATCTAAACTTCTCTTTAGTACATATTACATTTACATATCCATTATATAGGGAAGTATGCTAATGTATATAACTAAACAAAAGGTTAACCTGGTTAAATTAGTAAGGGTAAATTTAAAACCATTACTAATTTAAAAGACCTTCAGAATACTTTGTAAATAAAATAAAAAGTTTTTTTTACCTTGCTGTAATGTAGAATGCTATTTTTTATTTTACTCTTACTGAGTTGTGTCACGAAATACATAATAGTACAAGTGTTATGTAGGTACAATAACTACTTAAAAGAAAGAAAACTTTTTGCAAATTGATGATTAAATTATTGGATATCATAATAGTTTATGACATGTGTCACTGAAATATGCTTTTTCTGTCACTGTGTTACACTAATTGAAGCACTGGGTGCACCCCAAAGTTATCTCAGGGCAAATTTTTATTGAAACGTCTAATCCATGTAATTAATGCTGCCCATAGCCATAGCGCCGCCGCGCGTGATTTTTTAATTAATATGGTATAAAAATTATAAAGTATTTCAAGCATTACAAATGGTATGAGAAAGATATTACATTCAATATAGTATTTAGTAATATATATATATATATAAACATATTTACAGAAACGATTACTTCAATTTTCTATTTTAATGATGAGCCTTTTATAGCGTTTTGATGACTTTTTGTTGATTGTTGTTAGTAGGTATTTTTCTAAACTAAGTTTGTATTGGAGACAAATATTGAAATGCCTACACGTAACTAATGATTCTAAGACTTAAGTAAATAAAATAAGTTGCAATAGCTAATGATAAAAAAATATTTCTAAGTTTGCAATCTTTATAATTCGGTGCAATGAAATATTAACCCCTTAGCAATTTATTTAAGGTATACATCCATTTTTAATTTCTAAAGTATCTTGTAATTATATTAATGAATTTTGATGTTGATAATCTATCGTTAAACAAGCTATTGCTCGTGTTTATAACGTGCTCGGATGAAATGCCATACGACTATATTTTTATTGATGTAAACAGAGTTGAATTGAATTGTAAAATTTTAAGTTTAATTAAATTAAGTAATCTAATTACGTTAATTGTAGACAAATAAATGTCACTTTATATACATACCCTTTCTCTAACGGGATGTTTTCTGAATACCTACTTATGTATAAATAAAAACGTAATTACGTTTTGTGTCATGCAATAAATATTTGTAATGTAATTAAATAATAATTATGACTTTCGCAAAAATGCGAAATATTTTGTTGGAAGGCTGCTATTTTTCTTCTAATAAAATTATGTTTTTATTTAAGAATATTTTATGACTAATTGAATGGATGTACTCAGAGTTATAAAAGATATTGTTTTACGCGATGGGACTCGCTCTAGCAGGATGGCCGACTGTAAGGTTACTGTATAAATTACTTTAATTATTATTCGTGATGAACCATGTAGTACAACTAAATTTGTGTGTTTATTCCATTAAAAGTACTTAAACGGTAGTTGTAGTAATCGGGTGACTGCAGTCGCCCCTACCACGCCAGTCACGCCACGCTCGCCCCTACCACGCCACGCATAACGTTTAAATATGCGGTGACGGGGTAGAGGCGCGCTCAGTCGTGCTCAAGTCGTCACAGTGAAAGGTTGAACAGTGAAATAAGTGTTTTCAATAAAGTTGTTAAATAAAGTCATAATACCAGATGACTTTGATAAATTTGTCGCGATACGCTATTCCTGCTGGAGAGATACCACTGCTTAAGGTCAGGTATCAGTGTATTATTGTATTGAATACTGTTTAAACTGGTAATACTAGTACTTTCCCATGATATCGAGTAATTGTATGCTTGGAATTCTTGTTAAATACCAAAAATAATTATACAGAGATACAATTAAAACTAGAACTTTTAATTACTCATGACGTTTTATTTTAATTCCTTTTACTCGGTAATAAAACCATGCAATCCTATCGAGTTTGGGCTCGTTTGAATCATCTTGACGAGTACTTTAATGGGAAATAGTGTCCGAGGATCTGATGATGGAGCCCGAGGAAGGCCATAGAAACTCTATAATAAAACCATGCCACCCCATCGAGTTTGGGCTCGATTGAATTGTCTTGACGAGTACTTTGTTGGGTAGTTTCCAGGGTCTGATGATGCCGGAGGAAGGTCACTGGGACTCTGTATTAAAACCATGCAACCCCATCGAGTTTAGGCTCGTTTGAATCGTCTTGACGAGTGCTCCGATATGAGATGTTATATTTTTTTAGTCTTAGCTCGTTAACTAAAAGAAAGAAAATAAAAATTTACAAAAAAAAACTTTTTTTAAAACACGTTTTTATTACAAAAAAGTCGGACTAAAAACATTAAAACGGACGAGTAAAAACAGACTAAAAAATATAAAATATTTTTTTCTTTAAATATTTATTACCCTACAGAAATTTTAAACCTAAAAGCGTGGGGCGCATTTTGTAAAATTTATCATCCATATTGTCTTTAGCATGCGCCCCTCGTTTTTAGGTTTAAAATTTCTGTATAAAATCTGTAGTAAGTAATTTTTTTTCATTTAACCATCATAAAACTCCCTAGCAAACGCCTTTTATTTCATCCCAGTAGCCTTTAGGCACGTTAGGTCCTTTTACCGGAATGTCCAGTCGGGTCATTAGGTCTATTTCACGGAACGTCCTATTCCCTGAACGTCCACTTACCGGAACGTCCATTCCCCGAACGTCCATTTACCCGAATGTCCTTTTCCCTGAATGTCCACTTCCCTGAATGTCCACTTCCCTGAAGGTCCACTTCCCTGAACATCCACTAAAATGTGGTGAGACCTCTCGCTCCAACTAAACCGAATATTTTTGTCTGTTAAGCTGTCACGTCTACCTTTTATTGCGAAATAAGGTTTTAAGGTGTGATGTTCCGTGGCGGGACCACCTTAAGGTAGGTAAATTTAATAAGCCAGAAAAAAATGTATTTAAAATGTATATAATTGTATACTCAATTAAAAAATTGTATATCTATAGTTTCGTTGTAAACATTATATCAATGTAGGTCCGCTGGAGAGCATACTCCCCAGCGGGACCACCACG
The DNA here is from genome assembly GCA_928269145.1 of Agriphila tristella. Lineage (NCBI taxonomy): Eukaryota > Metazoa > Arthropoda > Insecta > Lepidoptera > Crambidae > Agriphila > Agriphila tristella. Next base: position 5,007,295 of record OV743448.1, on the reverse strand, counting down.
ATAATTCCGTTACTGGAGGCTTTTCAAATTCGTTTATAACACCAAAAAAATGTATATTAAATGTATACAAATCTACTATAGTCAATTTGTTATTTACGAGCACTTTTAAATTTTCTTCCGGAACATTAGAGAAGCGTCTACCAAAAGGTTATAGCAAAGGATAGGAGTAAGTAAGCGTATGTTACAAAATAAATAAGTTAATGAGACTGGTGACGCTCATAATAATATCCAAAAAATAAGACTTCGACCCGAGGATCTCGGTGGCGCAGTGGTTAAGTGCCTGGCCTAGCGATTGCGAAGGAGAAGCAACTTTCGCTAGGGTCGGTCATGGAATGGGTGACCAAAAAAAATATTATCTCGAGCTCCTCCTCCGTGCTTTGGAAGGCACGTTAAGCCGTTGGTCCCGGCTGCATTTGCAGTCGTTAACACCTACCAATCCGCATTGGAACCGCATTGTGGGTTATGCCCATCCTCCTTATCCACCCATAAGGAAGGCCTGTGCCCCAGCAGTGGGGACATTAAAAATGGCTGATGGTCAAGACTTTGCCGTAACATTTTAGTAGATGGCTCTCTAATGTTCCGAAAGGAAATTTAAAAGTGTTCGTAAATTGGTATAGACTTAACTAAATAATAAATTGACTATAGTAGATTGGTATACATTTAATATACATTTTTATGGTGTCATAAACGAATTTGAAAAGCCTCCAGTAACGGAATTATCGTGGTGGTCCCGCTGGGGAGTATGCTCTCCAGCGGACCCACATTGATATAATGTTTACAACGAAACTATAGATATACAATTTTTTTGATTGAGTATACAATTATATACATTTTATGTCCATTTTTTTCTGGCTTATAAAATTTACCTAGCTTAAGGTGGTCCCGCCCCGGAGCATCACACGTTTTAAGGGGTAGATATAAGGGATGAAAGTTTGTATGAAAGTTCCTCGATTTCCAAGACGTAAAGCGGTGTTATGGCACAGTATACACTAGTTACCTATTTCAAATAATATATATTCTGTGGTTGTGGAATGCCCGTTATTTATTACGTATAAACCTCTTTTTATCACGTAATCTCTACTTCCATTTATCAATAATCGTAGAGATGGGTCGCGACTAGAGCATGCAGAACTGGGTCCGGTGCCAGGATTTGATAGCCGGTTCTTGTAGACAAAACCGGGGGAAACGGTTCCCTCGGTTAAGGCTGATTTTTATTTTCTTTTTTCATGGAAATGTTAAATCGTAGAGAATTTGACTTTATAGGCATAGAGAATTATAAATATACAGGGTGTTCCAAAACTGCCACATGGAGGGAAAGTACCTTAAATATTGAAGATAGGAAATTTTACTGAAAGAAGACTTCATTTTGTTTTTAAAAAGAAATAATTCTATTCTAATGCAACTTTTAGTAACAGAAATTAGACCCTAAGGCATGTCTAGTGAGCGCGTAAGCTAGAGATTTGGCATTTGTCGACCAAATTCGTTTGTAATAAACGACGTTTGGGAAAGTGGACTTTCGGGGAATTGACGTTCAGGGAAAAGGACATTCGGGTAAATGGACGTTCGGGGAATGGACGTTCAGGTAAGTGGACGTTCAGGGAAGAGGACGTTCAGGTAAGTGGACATTCGGGGAATGGACGTTCCGTGAAATAGACCTTATGACCCGACTGGACATTCCGGTAAAAGGACCTAACGTGCCTGAAGGCCCAGTAGATCCCAGTAGACTAAAAAGTTAGTACCTACCTAATAGTCCCACTTGCACCATATACTTGCGCAATAAATGGAGCTATAGTGAGTTGCATAGGTTCCATATAAAACAACATGGAACTACTGGATTGATGGCGCTAGTCAATGGTGTATACAAAACTGTGGGAGCCGAACCTTTTAATTAAACTAAAGTTGCTTGATTTATGACCACGATAATTTTTTGCCATTTTTAAGAGCTCGAGCTGGAGATGGAGATAATACATTTTGGTCCACTATCCCATGACGGACCGTATACCGAAAGTTGTTTAACTGTCGCAACCGTATTGTTGGATTTCACAAGCCAGCCTTCGGGGGGGCAGCTCCCCTCCCTGCCCGTAACTCACTACGCCAGTGGCCTTATATAAGTACCCACTGTGTCCTCAAGTTCTTCTCCCATGTACTTTAAAATACTTTGATTGAGCGAGCAACTGGACAAGTTGTCTAGACAAACTGATGATTGCTTGTATAAAGCCGTGCTTAAGAAAGCCATTAACTTTTAAAGATGTCTTCCAGGGCGAAGGGTCCATTGGCGAGTCGTGGTGCTGTGCGGTTCACGGTGCAACCTCCTCGCACGCGGTATACCAGGGAAATTGTATTCTATTTCCAAGATTTAGTTGGTACGTGTTTATTTTAACCATCCTAATCCCCTTTCGCGATATAAGGAGGCTCAATGTCACCCAGCGTGCAATGGAGAGAGCCATGCTCGGCGTTTCCCTGCGTGATCGAATTAAAAACGAGGAGATCCGCAGGAGAACTAAAGTAACCGACATCGCTCGAAGGATTACTCAGCTGAAGTGGCAATGGGCGGGACACATAGCGAGAAGAACCGATGGCCGTTGGGCCGGAAAGGTTCTGGAATGGCGACCGCGCACCGGACGACGCTCCGTGGTAGGCCCCCGACAAGGTGGGCCGACGATCTAGTGAAGATGCGGGCAGCGCAGGACCGATCGTCGTGGAGATCCTTAGGGGAGGCCTATACCCAGCAGTGGGTGTCGTGCGGCTGATATGATGATGATGAATCCCCTTTCTGCCGCACGATTACGAACTCTGTTGCCAACAATTCTCGATTGAAACCGCAGTTACAGTGCTGCTTTAAATAAGATAGTTGTCACATTGGTTCTTACTAAAGCAGCAATGTAACTGCGATTTCTGTCAGAGTTGATTGCAACAATGTTACAAAATCAGGGGGCCGCCGGTCTCTTCTCAGTACTAGGTGATCTCAGCACGTACGTACGAAACGCTGGCCTCAAAAGCTAACTACTTTTAACCAACGAACTAATCTTAGTTCGTTGCTTTAACATTCTTAAGCTTTTGCCTTTTTCACCTAGGCACTACCAGTAGTGCCTTGGGTGAATTTTCGGCCAATTTTGGATATCGGGAAAAAGAGTTTTCTGTATTTTGTTGACAACGGGAATAAAGCATCCATACTATATTTCCCGATATCTCCCAGTGGGGGTATTGTGGACATTGTGGTATGTGCGGCGTAGGTAGATGCCGCCACACCATATTTAACCAGATTCCCTCTGTTCCAAGTGTCATTCGGTGGCGCAGCAGGCCTGTTCCTCGGCGCCAGCTTCATCAGCTTCGTGGAGATCTTCTACTTCCTTATGGAGAGGAGCATGAGGCCGTGCGTCGGCACCAAGGGGCAGACTAACAAAGTTGTGCAGATCAAGGTACGCTTTGGAATTAAATATATCGGAAAGAACTACTGCTTATACATAAAAATCTACAGATCTCACACTACGCGCAACTATAAAAGTCATTAAAATGTAATTTAGAAATAAAGCATACGATAAAATTTTACAAAACGATAAAGTGAACGGAGCGCAATCTGACCTTGCGCGTAAGGGACCCGCTACAGCCTACAGTTTTTGTCCGCCCGCCTTCAAAGGTGGCTCAAACTTATGAGTGTATCTAGAGATATTTTCCAGGGCCTGGCCCTCAGTTCCAGGGTTAAAGGGGGGGGAGGGTGCTTTTGAGAGTTTTTAAGGGTAATAAATATCTTTTAAAAGATTAAAAGGTTTTTCTGGGGTGGGCGCGGCCCAACCGCCCCACCTCCTGGGGTGGGCCCCTCCTCCCTCTTACGCCAATGTGGACAACCGCGGAAGATCAGATAGAACACACACTTTTGGAGTGTTGGCCCGTGGATCCACCGGCATTACCTACTGGTGGGTCGAACCGGAAATTGCGTTTCCCGTTCGACCCATTGCACTAGAGTTAGAATCGAGATTTAACATATTTTGTGTGAGCCTTCTACAAAACACAAAATTAGCTGATCGCCATAATATTGTTATCTCTTCTTACACTCAAATGACCAAACCACTTAAAATATTTGTCTTCATATTTACAGGTCAAGAAACCCACAACGTCTTATGAAGCTCGGCGCATAATGGAATTGAATGCCATATTAGAAAACGAAAGGAGATTTGATTCAATGAGGTTTTAAACAACAGCAACGCATTAAAACATCCCTCTAATCCCATTTGTCCCGTTGGGTAGGCCCGTAGCGGGACTAATGGT